>JAHWFO010015474.1:1278573-1414227 GCA_023313115.1 Rhysida immarginata | reverse complement strand
CTCTCTCTCTCTCTCTCTCTCTCTCTCTCTCTCTCTCTCTCTCTCTCTCTCTCTCTCACCAAGTCTATTGATTGGACGAGATGAAACGTTGGCTCACACTCCCACACACACACAAACATCCAACACCAAGACGCCCGTTGCATTTAATGTTAGATGTGCGTCAACTAGAAACAACTGTGTAAATGAAAAGTGGTGGTGTAAGAGGGGAGGGGGGTTAAATAAAAAAATAAATAAATAAAACTTTAAAAACAGGAGGAGAGAAGGCTGTTAATCCAGAAGAGAAAGCAAACGAACGGGAAACGATATTTTGAGTTGTGCAAACATTTTCCTCCCTGAGTGTTGCTTTTAGCTGAATTGATTCAAAGTTCCTTTTTATGTACGGTGCAACTTTTTTTTTTTATTAAAAAGACAGGACGCCGTCAAAGATTCTCCTACTTTCTTAGTAAGTAAGCTTTAAAAATGTTAACAAAACATACAAAAGAAAATTTCGACCAATATTTCGCTTATTGTAAGGAAGGATCATAGAGCCTATCTATATGGATTATCGTTACGTCATTTTCTTACTTTAGCGGCTACAGAGGATCGCTTTGATGTCCCTCGATTCACGCAAGGTTACTAATAATCTGTAGAGTCTCCTGAGAAACCATCAGACACGTTGTCGATATTGACAGGAAGATTAAGCTTTGGACGAATCAATAAGGGCATATGACTTGGACGGTGCGCCAATATCTGAGAACTTTTGGCGATATCGTATCGATAATTTATTACTCCTCTTAATAATGTCATCAAATTAATTCCGCGATGCCTCCTCGTTTTCTTTTGCGTTGTTTTCTTTAGAAAACTGAACCACCTTATTATTGGTGATTTTAATTTGGTCAATTGTTTATATATATCGCCTCTCTTCTTTACCTACTCTGGAGTTCATTGTGAGCAAATAGTGGGTCTTACCAGGGATTCAAGTATTACCGGTTTGGGTATTTAGAGAGAGATCAAGGAGGGACCTAGTAGACTGAAAAGGGTTAAGATTGCTGGTGCCTTGGAGTCCGTTTTTTTTCTCTCTCTCTCTCTCTCTCTCTCTCTCCCCCTCCCTCTTCCCATAAGGCTGTGCGCCACTTTATATTATGTTCGTCGCAGATGGTGATCGATGTGTTGCTTCATTCGTTTTGACGAAGAGACGGAGGAACAGAGGAGGAAATTGGATTTAACAGAACTCCAATAATTTGTGTTTCAAATTGGTGCTAACGAAATGTCTGCTGTTGTTTAATGTTTCAGAGATGAAATTGGAGGAGGGGTTGAAAAAATTCTTGGAAATTTTTTATTTGAGTAACTGGTCACATACGCAGATATTTGGAAAAGTGTACCCGTGGTTTATTCTGCTATTCTTTAACATGGTGCGTTTTTTCGCCAAATTTCAGAAAATTGACTGCGTTTTGCCTTTCTGTTTCTAGTGGTTGAAAACTTTCTCCAATTAAAATAATCACCCAATTTCACTACAGACAGCAGATTTCACCACAGTTTTCTTCAGCGAAATATACGACAACCTTTCTACCACAATTACAAAGTTGTTTGATAGATGGCGCAACATAAGAGGTGCCATTACATGGCAGCTTGTGTATATAATTACTGTAGCTGAATTAATAAATAATAGCATCATTAAGAGTCACAAGAAGTAAAATTATAAAGAGTCAAAATAAATTTAGAAGATAGATTTCCGTGCGATTAAATTTATCGAATTTTGTTAGACCTATTCTTATTACCGTTAGGTCTAAATGGCTGGTAGCAGTAAATTGCTGTTAGGTCTATCGTTATGGCACTTTTTACTCTTAGGCCTATCATTATGAATAGCTAATTGTTTGCAGTAGATCATTTCTGTTAGTCTTGTATTTGAGACTACGGGGCAGGTTCCTTTCCGTGGTTCAATTTATCGCGGTTTTCGTAGGGACCAATTAATTGCGTAAATGAAAGGATTACTGTTCCTTGAGAAGCAGAGAGAGCTGCTGTGTTAAATTAGGGGTATGTTCAAACAAGATATATTTGGAGGGGTATTTGAGCAATTTGTCCATTACGAATAAAGGTCGTTAAATGGTAAAAACGAAAATTGCAGTGGAGGGCTCTAGTGTTCTTTCAGTGAACGAATTGACGTTTTTCCTGGACTGAATTTAGAAGCTGCAATCACAGTGGAAATGAGCTGTTTGGTTTTAATAAAGCTTTGCTCTAACTTTATGAAAGTATAAAACAAACAGGCATTCGTTCTTTTATGTAGCTAGCTGCTAATTTATTTGTTTGCGCGTTTTTCTCTGAAAGTACCATTCTAAGTCAAAGAATTTTTTCACAACCTAAGTCTTCAATCCTCGAAGTAAGTTTGACGGAAGGAGATTCAAAAGAGCGACTCCGATCCTTCATGAACCTCTCTTTACAATTTTCCTTTTCTTTTCGTTTTTTTTTTTCCTACCTCTCCCTTTCCTCCTACCCTTTCTATTTTTTTTCTTTTTGCTTTCCTTCTTCCTTTCCTGCCGTCCATTGTGTTCGTGTGAAGTGCGACGGGGCTCGACAAGCGTCGTCATTCTCCCGGGCCGACGCTTTTCTTTCCCCGCCATCGATTCGAGGCGCCCTCTCTGGCCCCGCCATTGTTCGCCGGCTTTTCTGGACCCAAATCAAATTTTGTGTTTTAAAGTTGGCATTCCATCGATAGAGAGGAATAGGGCTCGGCCCTTCCCCCACTTCCTCAATTTTTCTTCTTTTTTTCTTTTTAATAGTTTAAAGTTTGTCAACTGAGTTTGACGGAAACTGTATTCCCAGGAAAATTTGTTAGTAGATTAGAAGAAGAAGAAAGAGGGAAAATTAAATTTATTCTGCGGAAGCCACCGGGGAAAAGGCGGGAAGCTGGAAAGAATAGCGGACAAAGCAAAGAGAGGGAGAAAGATGGATAATTATACGCTGGCGTTTTCCATACGCATCAAAGTTATGGATTGAACTAATTACTTTTGTAACCGAATTTGCACAAGATGGGGATCTCGGTGCGCCATGCTGTCTCTCTACCACCCACTCCTTGAAAAAAAAATGTCTGCTGCTTCTTTTTAATACTTTATTTCCTTTTCCCTTTTGAAAACTGAAAACTTTTTTAATCTCCTTGTCGCACGTTTCTCCTTTTGTCACGATTGGAGAAAGTGAATTTTCAATTAGAGATCATTGGCGAGGACAATAACCATTAATTATCGCTCGCGCTGCCTCTCATTGTCACCCGGTCTCTTCGTCGTCGTCGTCGTCATCATCGTCTTTCCGAAGTAGTTTCTCGAAGGAAATTTTCGTTCGGCAGGAAGTTAACTTTGTGTGAGTGTGTATGTATGTGCGCGTCTTTGTCTGTCCTCATTTGCGTTCGGCTCGGGCGTTCATTGTTATCGCGTCGACTCGAAAGAGGAAGGAGTCTGTGGTTCACTGAACCTGGTTAGGGCGGTTGTTCTTTAGTGGCCTAAAGCTGGAGGAACATTATTCCTCACCGGGTGGGCGGTTGTGTTTCGTGGACGTCAACGTCGTCGCCGTCGTCGTTGGCCAATGTCACATGGCGTTTTCGTGTCCTTGCCTCGACGACACGGAGGCAGTGACTCAAACTTGAATCATTTGTTATGACACCCGGGGTCATCGGGTGAGCGGGCCTCGTTGCCGGGAGTTTGCGAGCCAAGGCAGCGGAAAACGGGGCTCGAAAGGAAAAATGAAATTATGCCGAGTAACAGTTTGCAATATGCAATAGGAAAACCCATCCATTATTACGGGGTTGGCTTGGGTTTTGCCAGACGGCAGTCAGCGCTTAGGCGAGACCATTTATTTTTTTAAGAATAAATTATTTACTATTTTCGTATAAAAGAGAAGAAGTAGCGAATGGAAGTGTTTTTATACGGAGCATAAATTATAATGAAGATTTATTTAGCCCATTTTGAATTTCGCTTAACATTTAAGGAGGCTTGCAAGGGCATTCAATAAACACTCGTTTGTTCGAGTTTTATTTTTCTTTTAGACTTTCCTGTAGTAATAAAAATAATAGGAAATTAATTCATTTTAAAATTCTTACATTAATGTTTGGTTTTGGAGTGTTTTGTTTGGTTCATGTTCAAGTTCCATACGATGTGATATGAACTTTCCATGCGAGTGTTTCTTAGGAAAAACAGGAGCACACGAATAAAATCTATTATTGCTCCTATATATTTGTGTATATGTATATTTTTTAAAATTATACTTTAAAAACTCTTTCATAAAAAACAACATGGATCCTCTAATCAAATTGAACCTACCATTGACTGGGAATATGTATGTCCAGCTGCTTGGTGACCATTTGCAATCCCTTCATGGCCTTCATGTACCCTAACAACGATGAGATGTTCCAGGAGGACAATGCGCCATGTCATTTCATAACATTACTCGCGATTGGCATGTAAGCTTAACAATATGAAAGTTCAACACTGGGTCAAAAATGGGGAATTGAGGTAATAGAGGTATAGGAAAACAGTGTAGAGGATAGGGTGTAATGGACAGAAGGTAGAGTGGCAGAAGCTGTGAGTGAGTATACAAATGGGAACTTCAAAGTTTAAGGAAGAACTAGTGTTTATAAATGACTTGCATATCAACACCAAATATAAAATTGAAATAGTCCCCTTCTATCTTGGATGCAAATGTAATTATGCAAAATTCCAATAAAGAGAGTGACTAGGAAGTTGATGATGCTCTTTCTCATAGTGGCACTTAGTTTTGTCAATATGCAAATTAGGACCTATGCAAATGGTATCTATTAAACCGTAGGAGATACATAAAAAAAACAATTACAAACTTGTTCAGCATCAAATAAGCAACAAAACAAAAAAAAAATTTCAAAATCCGATGGACGGATCACCCAAAAACCTCATTGCAATTTCTGCAATTGGACAATTAAGTCTTTACAGTCAACCCAGAAGGCATTCAATGTGACGTCCACCTACACCATAACATAATTTTACACATCATTTCAACGATGCCATTACATGTGACTTGTATTATTGCCGTTGTTGCAATAACGAGGGCTTAATATAAGTTTCCTGATTGTTGATCATGCTGTTGTTTGATGTTCATATTCCTTGTTCACCTTCTTTCCTTTCTTAAATACGGCCGTATCATTGAATCCATGGGATATTAGACTCTGGACAAAATAACGTTAAGGCTGAGAGAAGCCTCTGGATGATCCTTCTGGCATGAAACTTGCGATTATTACCGTTGTGATGGTGGTTGCGTAGCGTGATTACATTTTGCTCGTAGGTTGATAATGAATTTCACAAGTCAAAGGTGTTAAAGGGCGACTATTTCAATTTTATATTTGTTGAACTTGTCTAAAAGTCGGAGCTTCAGTCAGCCATTGCATAATGAAGGAGGCGGGATATTTGTCATCAGTCAATGCTGTGAAGATTTCCTTTGAATTGCCTTTGTCTACGATACTGGCAAGCTCAATTAAATATAAGCAGTCTGACTATACTGGCCATCCTGATTACTTTCTTATAAGCCTCCGTGAGTTAGCTTGTTTGGAAAGTGAAAAATGAGAAGCTAGCCCATATAATGCTGGTATATTCCTACTTCGAGATGTCCATAGTCTTAATAATTATCAGACCTTTATAGATAACGTTTATCGTACACTTTTCATGAGAATACATAGTTCTACGTAGTTAACAAATCAGAAAGGTAATCTTGTGTCAAAGTTACTTAGGATGGCGTCATATTAATATTTTAAACAGCTGGAAACAATTTCGAAAGGATTTCTGATTTTCGAAACACTAATTTGAATTGACACATGGGGACATGTCGGTTTCCCGCGTTATGATTAATATTCGATAATAAAGTAGTGGGCGCCAATTTATACTTTCAGTTAAGTATATAATGCTACCGACACAACGTGTAGATTGCCACGACTAATAAAGCTAATTTGTTAAACACATTGGTCCAAAAGGTTTGGATCGATTAGTGCATATGCATTTCGAAGTATATTACATAAAGGGTGTTTGTACTTAAACTGATAGTTCTCCGAGCCATCTGTATTGTCAGCTCGTTCTCGCAACCGGAATGGCACTATATTTGGTAGGGAGAGTAATGAAGAAATGGGAGAATAGGATTCCGCGAAAAAAATTGTACTTCCAAACGTTACCGATAGGGGAAAAGGTGGCGCTGTGCAGAGTTAAAAGTCGCAAAGAACAGCGCCACGTTTTATTCAGCAAATTTTCTTCCCAAGTAACAAGCGCTGCGGTAACGTAAGATGCCAATTGAGTTAAGCTGGTGTGTCTTTCGGAGCTTTTCTCATGTCTTAATAGTCCGAATTACTGGCGCTGTTGTCTCTTTCAGTAGTCGACTTTATAACAGCGTCACCTTTTCCCCTATCAGCCACGTTTGGAACCTCAATTTTTATTTCGCGGAATATTTCTTGCCATGTCGCCATTAGATTTCCCTTAACAAATTTGATTACATTCCGGTTGTGAGATCGAGCTACGTAGGGGTCAGTATTGCCAGTTTAATTACAAACGCCCTATTCTATTAATGCCATTTACCACAGCACAGCGGGACTACATAGTAGAAACCCCCCTCGAAGACAAAACCAAGGAGCCTCTAAGGACGTTTAATTTATTTTCCATTAAGGACGTTTCGTGTTTACCCTCTGTCAAAAACTTGATATGGATCCGGAGGAAGAGCAACACGTCAACATTAAATTTTGTTGTTCAGCCGGTTACAGTCCGCGGAGACAGCGAAACTGATCCAAAGCGCTTGCAGAAATTTAGCTCAAAGTTCGGAATGGGTCGGCAAAGGTTTTTCTATGACCAAAAACATATATACGAGGTCTGTTCAAAAAATACGTAGACTGTTTGAATTGCGCGGACCCTGTTGGTCCCAATCAAAATCGCTTGGTGTCGCCATCTTCTGACAGATCCGCTGATTACAAGGCAGTTTTTTGATTGCAAATATCAGTATTGGTTGATTAGCTACGCGGCTGTTTTTGAAGTGTTTTTTTCGTTTGGCGGATTTTTAGAATTTGGCGGAATTTTAGAAGGCTCCACAGGGAACCAGATTTACTACATCGAAGTTCTCAAACGTCTGCGGGATGCTATCCGGCGGTAAAGGCCAGAAATGTGGACGAGTGGTGACTGGTTGTTTCAGCCTCAGAACTCGAGAGTTTTTGGCCAAACACTCGATCACTGTTCTTCCTCACCCACCCTACTCACCTGACCTCGCTCCTTGTGACTTCTTCTTGTTTCCCAAACTCAAAAGACCTTTGAAAGGAAGGAGATTTGAGACGATTCCCGACATAAAGGCAAATGCGACGAAGGCGCTGAAGGACATCACAAAAGAAGCGTTCCAGGACTGTTTCCAAAAGTGGAAACACCTTTGGGATAAATGTGTGCGTCGGGGAGGAGAGTACTTTGAAGGGGACCCAGGTGTGTAACTTCTGAATAAAGTATATTTTGTTTTATGACGTCAGTCTACGTATTTTTTGAACAGACCTCGTATAAAACAAACAAAAATCAGAAAAATTCTGCCTTTGCAGAAGTCGAGTCAGGATGGTCTTGATAAAATGCAAAATATTTTATTTTGTTTGAACCGCTTAATTTCGCACGACAAGCACTTCCCGCCACTTTTTCGCCCTCTTGCATAAGGAATATGCCGGCTCATTCGACAATAGTGATTGGTCAGTTGTTTTTGTTACTTTTAAGCAAAACACGTTGTAACATTGCTCCTTTACTCTCCCCCAACCCCATTACTAGCTGAATTTGTTTGCCCCTGGCTATTTTCTATCCCTTATTGATAACGTCAAAAGAGCTGTTTCCGAGCGTTTGAAGGAGATCCCTTTAAGGACTGCTCAAGCGCCATGTAGAACACTGTTGGATGGTCAATACCTTTAGAAAAATGGATTTAAGTGTCATTTAATCTTCGCATTTAGGTAGCATGTGATAAGTATCAGTAACGTTTTGACATTGAGTATTTGGACTACGAAGATGTCCTTAATTATGTTTGCTACCTGAGTAAGTCTAATTAAAGTAATAAATTTTCTTATTTCACAGGTAGGTATTAATGACTTGCAAAAACTTCTTTAATTAATGCCGTTAACGGCGTGTAACTCGTCACCATTTGAGGATTTTTATTGGCGGAAGCACCGTCCATTGGGTATCCGTGTAGACCTATCTCGTTTCCAATCTTCTCTTTTCTCCTCGGCGTAGCAGGCTTGTTTTTCCATTAAGCTTTTCTAATTAATGGAACAGCAGCCTCGTGATAGGTGAAAAAACAATCCTTTTGACTAAGGAAATCCTCCGGGGTAAGAGGGGAGGGGGCGGTAAGAGACGAGTCCGTTAGGTTTGCGGACGGCCATTCGGGCCTCCGGTTTTGCCTTCCCATCGAAGCATTTTAATTTGACAAAGTAGATTTCCTAAGGTGGCATCAGAAATCTGAACCCTCGGTGGCGGCGCGGGTGCTCTAACTTGATTGGTCATCGGTTCGAAACTAATGTAATTGGCTCGGGGAGTGACAGTTGTCAGTACCATCTATGGATTTCAGGTGAGAGTGCTCGTTTACCATTTCTACTCGAGTGGGTTTCTTGCCTTCTCTTTCCCCTTGGTTCCTTATCTTTAACACTTGAAGCGAATCAGTTGAAGCGTTCCCAGGAGAGAAAACCATCAGACTTTAAAACGGGCGGGATGCCGGTAATTTTGCTCTTCCATTTGGATGCTGGTAATTTTGCTTTCCCCCCTTATTCCCTTCTCCCACCTCCTCTTCCTCCCCATGAAAGGAAAGCTCTTTCTCTCGCGGTGAAAACCTTCGCTTGAAACTTACAACAATGAGAAGGAAGGGAAAAAGAAACTCGAAAATAAAATCGGAGAGGAGACTGGCAAAGATTAGGTATCGATTTCAGCAGTTTTGCGATTTTCTTGCTCTTTGCCTTTTAGGCAGTGGAACGAGTGCGTTAGAGAGTAGTGGATCCTTTTGATCATATCAGTATTCGTTGCCTGACTTCAAAAAACTGCTGACTTATCTATATACTATGATTATGCAGATATGCTCGTATATTGGATTGGGATTGCTAAGCTGTTGCTTTGGTCCACACGGTTTAGAAAATAAGTTAATTTTGAAAATGATCTTTTATATTTATAGGAAAACTTTTTTGTTTAGCGGTAATTTTATATCATTAGTGGGATTTTATTGCACATGGGTCCGGCGGCTTTCTTTCCGTTGAGATCGTAGGTAAGACATGTCGCTGGATATTGAGATTTTTTTTTTTTCAATCTGAACTTGGATGGGTACAGTTTTTTAAGAATAGTTTTTAAAAACTAGTATAGCAAATATGCTGTTTTTGTAAAGATCCTTCCGTGAAGAATAAACGATGTTGATATTACACAGGTTAATTTTTCCTTCAAGTTTAATGTGAAAGAATGGATGGACATGAAATTCAACTGCGAAAAGTCGAAAGTAATGGGTTTTGATAGGAGGGGCCCTCAGTCTGTATGTCAGATACAGTAGAATGAGGGTATGCTGGAACGGGTGTCTTCAGGTCGTCGTCTATCTGGGATACCTTTTTTGATGAAAAAAAGCGAATATGGTGGCACAGCAGAATGTCTTTGTTCCTAGTGTATTATATGAATCTGAGACTTTAGATTGGTAGCATAAGCAATTGAGATGATTATCCGAGATATGTGTGGGGTGTAACATACGAACCGTATAAGCAATGATTCTGTACGTGCGCCGTATGGCGTGACTGTGGATATTGTAGAGAGAATCGAATAGAACCTTTTTGAGATTGTTCGGGCATGTAGTGAAGAATGCCAGAGGAACGTGTTTGCAAGAAGGCGTATTATAATAATGCTGTAGTGGGCCGACGGCCGTGGCGCAGAACTTGAAAAATCTGACGAATCAAGTAATTAAGTATTTGAAAGACAAGCAGATTGTTGTGAATATTGAGACAATTCGAAGGAATTGCGCACAGCGTATTGTGAATATTCAGGAAGCCAGTATGGAGTAAAATTGTGTATAGTATCTACTGGTTGAGTGTTCGGTACCGATTCGTTGTCCACCCCATCTCGGAATGACATGATGGAATTGATTGATCGAGTATTGATTGCCAAACTCAAACAACTTTATTTGGGCTTAATTAATATTGACCATCCTGCTCGAAATAGCTGACAAACAATTTTATATGCTATTGCTGGAAAATCTGTAAATATTAGAATTTGCACAGCGAGCCAAAATTTAACTACCAAATAGAACTAGTACTTGGTACATCCTTCCTTGTAACACCTTTAAGTGGATATCTATCGTTATCACTATACCGTATTTTCGCGTCAATATCCCGCGGGGTATACAGTTTTTACACTCCGAAGACGGGGGTGCCGGGATTTAAGTGGGTGCGGGTTTTATTTATTTATTTATTTATTTATTTATTTATTTATTTATTTATTTACAATGACAGCGGATTCTGAACTTTCCCGGCCGCTCTAGCCATCATGATAGACTATACTAAGTCAACTTGGCACCAGAGGGAATCAAGAGACTAGTAATCTACAGCTCTAGACTAGTAATCCTAATCTAGAGCTTTATAGTAATCTAGAGCACTATAATCTATTAGTGTGCTCTATAGTAATCCAGAGCTGTACAGGGAAGATTACTGCATTTAATTTATCAAAAAGCAACGTTTTGTAGTGTTCAGTTAATAATAAATGCTTTTGGTCTCATGGTCTTGCAATATTATATAAAATCAATAAATATTAATGAGGCAGGTCTACATTTAAACAAAAATTTCATTTATGATTTTATTTAAAATGAGATAATTATAATACAACAATAAATAATATAAATAAAGCATGGACGAACTTTTTTTTGAGAAGTCACTTTCGTATTAGATTTTTAATAACTTTAGATAGTTAATTCTAATAAAAAGTGAATTAATGCTCTGTGCAATGAACGGTATATTGTATTTACTTTATAATTAAGTACTGTGAGGTATATTATGCACTAATTTCGTTTGAAGTTCCATCAGCTCGGAATGAATTAACTTCGTCAGATCGAAGCACCGTTTGAAGTTGCCACCTTTTTGAGAAGTTAGTTTTTGGTGACGGGAAATGAAATGCCGGTATTTCAGTATATTCTCTCGTGAGTTTAGTTCACGGGGAATACAAAGGTGAGGGGCTTGTATTTGTTTTATATTAGAAACTTATTGCTGAACAGAGGATGACTCTTTGATTCGTCACAAAAAGGTTAGTACAAGCAATGTTCAATGTGAACACCGTTACTGAGTGTCCTCTCCTCGGTTTGCGCCAAGAATTCCTGCTACGCCGTCAGTGGCATTTGTCAGCCATTTTTGCGCATTGTTTTCCTGGTCGCTTTAGTGACATTCCACAGTTCGTTAACGAAACCGTTCTCATCTTAAAGGGCATTGGGGCATTTACCCCTTCTCTTACCCATGTTTTTTTTTCCCTTTTGTGTAGGATGAAACACCTGTATTTAAGGTATTTAATTAAGAAGTGTCCTCTAAACGAAGGGACATTCCAAAAGTGTTTGTCCTACGTTCGTCCTAGAAAATTAATAAAAGATAGCAGAAACACGAGTTCATGGTTTTAAAGTAATTTCAAGTCGATATTAACGTCCTCTGCTGACATTTTTGCTTTAACTGTTTAGTGCTTTTTATTCCGCACTGGACATTTTTTCAAGTATCATGAGTTGAAATTAATTTTTAAAACTCTTGCCTTGTTCTAAATTAAAGTGCCTATGCTTTTCAAAATCTAATTTAAATATGTTGCACTTTCCTAAGTGTTGTTTGCAAGGTGGACAGTTCTAAAGGGTGTTTTGAAACGTGTAATATCCTAAAAGCATTTTAATCCCTTTTATCCTGGTACACTTTTGATATTCAAATACACTTGAAGCTAATAAAAGTTATGGCTATGCTTTTTCATTCCTATGTCCACTGCTAACCAGTTGATGGTGGATCGTGTACCCGTTGAAATGCCCCCTCTCCCCCCCCTTTCCTTCCCTGAAGGGGAAACCATTACGAAACGTTTGTTAAATTGTTTCTCTTGGCTTTCGGAAGCGCATTTATTCCCAGTGGAGTCGGGATTAATGGAGTATGGCAGGAAGAAATGGAGTAGAACCGTGGAATAGATCGGTTGTAATGCTGCTGGTGTTTAATTTTAACTTTTGGCTGTTGTGAGCTTTTAAGTTGTGCACAAAATGTTTAAATGGGCTTTTGACACTTGAAAGGTGAAGCGCTTAATTTGCTTATTCCCCTTGTGTAAATTATTTGTTACGGATACGTTGTTGAGAATGCAGTAGAAAAACTTGTTTTTATTTGAAAGGGACGTGTCTTCACATTTGGCTTGGAGATTTGTCTGACAATGGTGTTCTAGCGATCCTTGTCCACCGTCTAAAAAGATAGCAACAGGCTTATACACTGCTTCACTACAGAATTTCATGCCAGTAGACTTCTCTTTCTAAAAGAGAAGAACTGCTTGAAAAGATAAATTTTTCTAGAACTAGAGATTCCTTATGGCTGTTGGTATGGATTTATGACAGCTTTAATGAACGATTTTGCAACTGCTTAGAGGATTGGAAAATTCGTTTGTCTTTGTTAAACTTGGAGGATCATGCTGCAAATTATTTTAAAATCCATATGAAGTTATCTCGTATTGTTCTACAGGACAATCTTGTAAGTTATTTGACCATAGGTATGCATGTAATTGCGAACCTGTGTTAATTTCAAGATTTTCTCTAATTTTAACTAATCTAAAATTTAACTAATTTTAACAGCTTTGTCCAATTACTCCATTTTTAATGGTATACTTAGGAAAGAACCATGCGAACCTGTACCTTAGTTTCACACGAAATTGAAATATGTTACTCATCTAAAGCTACTATTGATGCTTGCAAAATAAGTAATCGCGATTTTCAAAATAAAGCGCGAAAACTAAAAGAATTGAGCTCTCATAGCCACAGACTTAGTATGGCTATAGTCTTTGTATGGCTTTAGGTGAGTAACATATTTCAACTTGCTGTAAGACTGAGGTATAGGTTCGTGTGGTTCCTAGTTAGTTCGGGATGTTATAATTTATTGTGTTCTAGATCGATCTTGGATGTTCTATCTAACTAAAGAGCCTGGAGAGCAATATAGCATATTTAAGTCCTAACTCCAAAATATAGCCCATTGTAATTTACACAGGGTACTGCAATATAGCTAAGCCCCGAACTTTTTTGCAACTATCACCGGGCATTCATGCCACGACCCTAATTACCATGTTCCGTTTTGAAGAGTAAATCACAAGTTCATGTCGATCTTCTCGCATTCTTTCAACAAGCTTTCTGCTAATCATTCATAGTACGAGGCTTCCAAGGGCCCATTTTCAGAGCACGAAGCCTCAGAAATCATCGCCGATACTTTGAATGGTTTTTACAGGGCAGTCTTCTGATTGAATTGCTAGTGTTCAGTTTTTTCTTATTTGGTTCAAGGAGCTACTTTAAGCTTTGCCGATGAATCCATATCTGGATTACAAGTATATGTTGCCCATACTGCTCGGGAATTTGGAGATTTTTAGCGTTAATGTTGCGCACTGTTGACTAGGATACTCCTACATGTCTTGCAGCCGATCTCGTGCATATTAGTTCTTGATAACATTAAGCATAACGGCTATTTTCTGTGGCAGTAATCAGCTTTGATAACATTAGGCCTAACATCAGTTTGCTGTTAATAACATTAAGCCTAACATCAGTTTGCTAGGAGCTCTTAATTGTTTTGTAAAAAATTGTTTTCAATAATCCTTTCCTTGATGATCAACAAGTTATGACATATTTCACGAGGGTGTACTATTATATTGAATTTAGTTTATTAACCTGAGTCTTCAGATTTTCTCCTCGGATGTGATTTAGTTTTGCACCTATCACGGGCATTCGTGCAGGTGCGGATCTTTCTTTCAGGAAGGGCTTGGTTCATCCTGGGAGGGGGGGGGTCCTATTTTTTTGAGTACATTGCTGATTCTTGCTTTCTAAGTACTTAACTCTTTCTTCTACATGTTTTTATAATAGCTGAAATAAAAATTGTCATTAGAAATGGCGGAGTTGTTGATCCTTCACATTCTCTACTGGCTTGTACTTCACTACGGCTACTGTTCTTGATGCATGTGCAGTTCTATGAACACGCTTCCAGGAAGCAGCGTCCATACCTTTCAAGTTTGTTCTGTAATGGATTGCTACTTTGTATTGAACACGTAAAGTAGTTTCATTCATTAAAGTCTGACTGAGCCAAGGTATGTTCGGCTTATCCTGAATTTTTCAAGGATTTAGCATTCACATTTTGGTTTGGTTGGGTTTGCAGATGTAAATAATTTGTCAGCAAATGTAGAAAGTTGCCATAATGACAAATTTCATTACGGTCACCTCTTTGTTGTGGCGACTCGCAAATGTGTAGGAGTCCATGCACTGCAGAATGGGGAAAGTGGTTGTTGGTGAATGGTTAGAAATTTATCAGCGCGCATTAAAGTTGGATGATTTGTGGATTGCTTAGAAATTCTTAAGTTTAGCTTGTACAGGATGTTAACGTTGGATGTTACTCTCCTGAATACGTTGGATGTTACTCTCCTTTTTCGCCCCCCTTTATTGTGGACAAGGATGTTATTTGATTGTTAATTAACGCATTGATTTTAGCCTGGAGTTTATTAACACCTACGGTGTTAATTAATTTTAAATTCGCATGAGTTGCATTTCCTTTGTTAGCCATTGGTAGGGGGAGGGGACCGTCTGACAACATTAACAGGACGATGATTGAATAATCTAATTATAGAGGGAGTTATAAGGATGAGATGCGTGTCTGTGTGCGAAGTGAGCGGTGTGACGGGTTCGATGAAAGGCAAGGAAAGTAAAAGAGAGAGACGAGGGTGGAGTAAATGAAATGTGAATGGAATGGATGTCTTTTAGCTACGGCCGGTCGGTTGGCTGGAGTTCCCCGAGTCCAGCGTTCGAGATCCATCTCCCACTGCTTCTGCCACCACCACCACGGGGAAAGAGAACCATATGGGTGATGGCGTTGGCGATGGTGGGAAGGGGTTCCCTTCGACGACAGCGGTGCAATTTCTACATTGCGATCGTTAATCTCGAGCGGACGGGTCATCAATCGTCTAGTGACTGCGCCCCCATTTCGTATTTTTAACGCAACCTCTCTCATTCGTCACGAGTAAGATTTGGTGGCGCATGCGCAACCTGCTGCTGGTTATTGTTTTACCGCGATTCAATTCTCCCGGAATGAAGAATGAGGAGAAGAGGAATTCTTTTTTGTCTTGGGGCTCTTGCAAGAAAAACAATATTGAGGATTAAAAAAAAAAAAGAAAAGAGAGAAAGTTGGTGTTACTTGTTCGAAGAACAGCTTCGGCAAATGGATTGCTTTCCTTAAAGTTGAATTTATAAAGTGGAAAGTGGTTTTTGATTCAGTTTATGGCCTTTAACGAGGAAAGTTGGCGGGCTTTCATTCTGGTATCAGACGTAATCCTTGTAATGCCTTTTTATTCGAAATGAAAAATTGTTTAAACGCTCAATATGTCAAACATTACTGTATAATACGATACTTTGTTTCATCTCCTTACAATATGCTTAAAAAAAGTTTCACTTGTAGCTTGTAATAAAACTTCAAAGTTTAATGAAACGTTAAAATTTCGAAATGAAACCAGCTCTTCTAGAGTAATTTCTGTTCTTAGAAATTTTTATGTTTTTATGATATAAACGTCTTGCTGTTGAACATTCGGAAATTTGCATCCTAGAAATATTTAAGAGGGGTGGTTTTTTTCTTTGGCGATCACTGATTGGTGGACAACCCACTTAGGTTTGGTATATAGATGCAAATTAAATACTGCGTGCGACTTTGGCGGGTCGTTTAATGGACGGCTTACGTTTCGAGAAATATTGCTTTGAATCACGGTCTATAGATATTCATGGTCATCGAGCTTCGGCCATTTTCCATTGTTTCGAGAAGCTAAGGAAAACAGTTCGCGCCAGATGCCGCATAGATCGCACTAAGGCCGACTGCAGCCTGCGATAGAGATTTTCATTGAAACTGAATATGAAAGTAAAGTTTCTATCTGCCGACAGGGCGGCGCTGCAGGCGCAGTTGGGCTAGGGTGCCTGTAAGGAGAGTGGCGACAACAGTCGGGCCGTCGGCCATGTTTTTCCCAATGATTGAATTAGCATAGGTACAATTTACGATACTTTTCAGCTTATTAAGAAACGTAAAGATGGCTAATGCTGGTTAGCCTAACAAGCTTTTATTTGTATATTAGATAAAGGAGGTTAAAAAAAGAAGCACATTAACGTTTTAATTTTCATAATAAATATGATTATTTGATCAGCAAGTTCGAGAATCTGATTTTTTTCACCTTTTCAGCAAAAAAGGAAACTAATAGCGAATAACAAAAGAGTTTATATTTAGCAGTTTGTACACGTTTTATATTTGTACAAAAGTAAAAGTTTGACATCTATTGCAAAAGATGAAAAAAAAAAAAATCTCAATTATCGATGATTAGTTTTAGGAAAAAATCTAGATTCGCTTTTACATTCTTTTTAACGTCTAACGAATTGTGCCCAGGAGCACCTCACGGAATCTGAGAGAACTGTTCTCTCAGATTCCGTGAGGTGCTGCTGAATGATGGAAGCAATTGCTTCCGAAAAGTACTTCCAGTATCAGGTTGTATTTTTTCAATCTATAATCGTTGTGGTGAAAGAGTATTTTATTAGTTCTAAGTTTTCCATCTGTAAAATACTTAAATTTCAAGTTTCATTTTCCAAAATTTGTCTCCGTTTGAATATATTACATGAGTTAAATATGTTTTGTTTATTAAATGTTATTTTTACTATTGATTTTACGGTTTGTTTTAAATTTTTCAAGATAAAAAATTTGCTCGTTGGGCCCGAATTACCCTTGAATAAAAATTCCTTGACATTAAATAAATTTAAAAAAATGATATAAAATAAAAATTTTTGACCATTCCTTGAAATATTTATCTATTATTATATCATTAAAAAAGTCACTTTATTTTGTGAGATTCACATTTTTATGAACAACAATAAAACAATAAATACTTTATTATGAAAAAATATTTTTTCCCTTCCCTCTTCGCCACTTCGATCGTTAATTTTAAAGCGAATCTAATAAAACCACAGCTTTTAAACTTGAATAATGCAATTTTATTAGCAAAAATTAAAAAACATGCACAATAAAACGAAAAAAGGAACGAAAACTATTAATTTCTCTATATCTGCAATGCAAACGGCAGGCTATTTTGGGAAAACTATGGCGTCTGGAGCGTTAGCCAATCAAAATTCGTTCCGAGTTGTCGCCACTCTCCTTAAAGGCACTCTTTAAGTTGGGCCGATTGTACATGCAGCGCCACTTTTCAATAGAGTTCCCACCCTATCGGGAGCTAGAAACTTTAGCTTCATTTTAACAATGGAGCTCGATGACCATGAATATCTATAGACCGTGCTTTGAATGTTTCTATCTTGGATTTTAACAATCAGTATTTTTTCGTTTGTTGGAAATAATGAAGGTTACATTGTTGCTTGGACTGAGATGGTCAGTGACTTTCCCGCGTCAGGGCAACACCTTAGATACGTTATGCATTATAAAAAGTCATAATTTAGGGCTTATTATTGGTAGAAATACGATTAACCATGCCTTTTTATCGTGATGTAACAATGTAAGACTTCCTGTGCGCAGGCCTTATCTGTAGGTGTTGTTCAGTGTCTGTTTATCTAGCTGATTTTGTGGATAGGCGTAGCCGACAAAAAGTCACCTGACTATCTTACTCCAATCAACAAATTCATAGTTTCCATTATCGATTTTTACCATCAGTGTTTTTGCATTTGTTGGAACTAAGGTTACATTGTTGCTTGGACTAAGATTGTCAGATGACGTTTTAGTGGCGGGACCTGTCTTTTTTCGTCTGCTACGTGGATAGGTCGGTGAGGGGAAAGAAAAGTCGTCGTCTTCTAGTTCTCCAGACATCCATTTACACTTGTTATTTATCTTTGGTGTCACGTAAAATTTGTTCCACACTAATTAACAATGACGATATTCTACGCCAACGTATCGAAGTAAGCTGTCAGCAAATCAGAACAAATAAGTGATATTTTTGAGAGCATAAGGAGCGTAGCAAAGTGTACCGAAGCTCATGGTTGACATTTTGAAGAGGTACTGTAAATATAGTACGTAGAGCATAGTATTATTAGCGTTCAAAAGACCGACGTTGTGCAATCGATACGCAGTTTCTCCTTGTTTAAAACACGCCTGTGGAAGCTCGAGGTTTGATATGAAATAATTTCAAACTATTTTTTTCTCGAAACGTATCCCGTCTATTAAGGGACTTCCAATAATATTTTCGTCTTACATTTTATCCTTAGGAAACGATTCTTCAAGTATTGTCCAACATTCCTGTATATTTTGTTGTAATTGCCAATTCTTTGTGGTGTATTTCCCTTGATTGTGTTTTTCACCGAAACGCGTCGGCTCTCGTTAAACTTCCGTATTGCCTGTATTGATCCGGTCTTCTTTCTTTTATTTCATTTTTCCGACAATATTGATCATTTTGGATTTTAATATTGTTTTTATTTACTTCATTAATTGGATTTTCGGAAAATAGTCTTTTAAGAGTCTTAAAATTAATTTTTAAGTTTCTTTCAACGGAGCTCCGAAAGTAAAAGATTCTTTGAAAACACCGGCCAATGATACTTTTACCGGCGAAATTCTAATCCATATTTTTCCGTTATCTCCCATAAATTTAAAGATAGTATTTGAAATTTGCGTCGTAAAAATGTTTGTTTTATGATATATGGCTTTGTTAGTGAATACAAATTCACATGGCAATCAGATGACACAATTCAACATGATCTTTATTGTATAACAAATTATATTCATTGTTGAGGATATTATTTCAAAAATAATTATTTCAAAAGTGTTCAGACGGTGCTTCGTTAAACATTTGCTATCTGAAATGTGCTGCTTAATTCGACAATAAACCTACCAGAACTTGTATTCAGAAAACAATCCGAAGATTATATCAACGCATTACAGGACACCATGTGCAACATAATTGCATCTGTCTTCGAGTAGAGTTGTGCTTGGTACAGAATGGTTCTCAGTTTTAGCATTTGTTATAACTCATGATGTAATGCATACAATGAAATTTATACGGCTCCGAATCTGCATTGATACAGAAATACAAGAAAAGATAGAACTATCTCTATAGTTCAAGAGATACAACAGGAAATACGGTTTGCAGGTCTTTAGAATTACCATGTTCACAGTAGTCGGATGGTCAAGCGAGAAGTCAAAGTTACTTAGACTTGAATCCGTTTAATTTGTTTAAGGGGAATCCTGAAAATAGTTCTTCAGAAAAACCTGTCGGTATTATGGAAATGGCTGTTGTGAGTATCCATTATCGAAGTTGACAAAGGCTTTGGGTGCTGTGCCGTAGTTGATACGGGTGTTGGACACCAAAAATGTTTGGACAGAGTGGTTTCATCAGGGGAAACCTCATTCACAATTAATTAGGATTAAAATCTAAGAGCATTAAATAATAAGGAATTTCTTTATCAACAAACATATTTGTTCTTTTCCATGACGGTCCATGCAATTAAAAAAAATAGGAAATCTTTTTTTTTAAACTTTTGTCTCATTTTCTTGAGTTTTTCTTTTTTTATTTTTATTTTAAAAGAACAATATTTCATCTCATTTACTGCCAGTAACTGATATTATTTCCTGCGGTAATTTAGCCCTTGCACCTAATTTTGTTGTCTGCTTCTTCTCTTCCTCGCTCTCCGTGACTCGTTCTCTCTCTCTTCCGTCTCGTTGGTGAGTATTATTGGAAGAGAATTTACTGTTAATTAGCCAGGCAGAGACTAGGGGATGAAATTACACGCAGCACTTTCGCTTGTTATGGCAGCATTAAGACTGTCTAATTAAATCCGGCGGTAGTCAGCTTCTACCTAGTGGAAATAAAATGGAGCAAACGCTTGTCTTTTAACATGAACGACAAGATTAAGTTGGGGAGTCCTCTCGGAAGTTGGATTCCTCCTATCGCGCGCCTACGACGACAACGACGCCCGCCGCTGCTGCCTCTTCTTCGCTCGCCTGCACTCTGCAATTTCTCTCTGCAATTATACACACACACACACACACACACACAAAGAGAGTTGAGAGAGATAATGCAATAATAAGAGAGGGGGGAAAAAGATTTACACGCATTTAAATTGGATAGTTTCAGCGCTTCGTGATTTTCCTTCGTGATATGGAGATCGAATGCCAGTAACCGAGAAGAAATGGAAAAGATTTCAAAAAAGAGAAAAAAAAAGGAGAAAGAAAACGAAATATTGTAAGACGAGGGGCAATTTAATTCTAAATTCAACTCTGAATTAAGTGAATAGGCTGTTTGTATGCGTACAATAAATAGCATTTAAGATAAATTTAGTTTCAATTATTGTTAGGCGTTAGGTTAGGAAAATGATTTTTATATGTTGAGCAATATGTTTTTATTTGTGGAACTTTTTTTACACGTGAATTATTTAACGAAGCTGTGGCCTACATAATTCTTTCACTCTAGTGGGCATGTTGTTAGAGCTAAGCAAATGGCTGTTGTGGTAGCTTTTTGCCCATCCGAAGAGCTAGGGTATGGCTTTAATATATTATCAAGGAAGACCATACGTTCAATAACCACTACAAGGTCCTGCTTCAGCATTATTTTTTAATATATTAGCAATGAATGAATGGTCTTTTTAGCACATGGTGGTTCTTATGTCAAATATGGTGTCTGTTTTTATCAATCACGTACAGATTCTTTCACTAATCTGGCTCGAATACGCAGTCTATTTAATGGATTCTAGAAAAATATTTTGTCTTAATGTTCTTAAAATTGTTTTGAGGGGAAACCACTGTAAACACTTTTACCAGTGCTTATGCTGTCTTACTTCTTACCTGAAAACCCCTTTTACATAATTCGTCTATTGTAGATAGCTTGCGGATCTCTTCTGGGCCGTCATCATGTCGATGCCTTTTCCCCTGCTTTTCTCTCGAATCAAAACTTTCAGAAAGTATTTGTCCAGGAAAAAATAAATGTTTCCATTAGTTCATGAAATGATCACAAGAATCCTATGACTTTTATTCGTAGTGTGAAATTGCTCAAGTATCCCTCAAGAATGAGTACAAGTTGAAATTAATTTAAGGTGCTTGATTTTTTTTATATTAACATGATCCTCTAGTTTAACTGATTTACATTTAATTTACATTAGTAGTAGGGGATTGGGCCACCTCTTCAGGTCTTTTTGGTTTTGTAGTTATGTAAAAGCATTTTAGACTAAAATAAGACTAAAATAAATATATATTATATCGGTAGAAGGGTGGATCATAATACTGTTCCTATTGATTAAACAGTTGGTATAACAGAGGGACATCAGGAGTTCCAACTAGTTTCGCCATTTATTCCCGGCTTTGTCAAGGTTATATATAAATGGCGAAACTAGTTGGAACTCCTGATGTCCCTCTGTTATACTGTAAGGCCACCACCTGTTTAAAATATATATTAAAAAAAACATTTTTAAGCATAGCTTTTTAGTGCACCTTAAATCTGTAAAAAAATAATTTTTCGTGCTTCTCATTTAAATAGGAATTCAGAAAATTAAAAAAAGATAAAAGTGTGGGGACGTGTTTAATATTAAATTTTAAATTTTAAAATGAAGATACTACATAATAAAATAAACGCGCCGCCACAGTTTTATTTTGTTGTTGGGTTCATGTATTCCTATTTAAATGAGTGGCGCCAAAAATGTTTTTTAACTTTTCATTTAAAAAGTGTATGCTTAAAAAGTTTTTGTTATATTTAAAAAGAACTGATTTTTTTCCTAAAATATCCGCAATTCTTGAATACCTACGTATTCTGTTGCTGAGTTTTCGTTGGTGAGAAATGAGAAAAGTGAGAACTTCTTTCGATGATTATGTCGAGGTGTTCGGCATAAATGGCAAAACTGGTAAGCTATAAAGTGTACGAAAATATTTAGACTTGTAAAATTGAATTATAATCGTTACACAAATCGGTGCTTCGATATTGACGAAATATATCTGCGAGAACGTTTTGAAGTAATATTCCCTTGTTAAAAAATAATTGAATCACGCGCTCGGCGATCACGAAGATAACACTTTATAAATTCCTGCGCTTGTTTTAATGTTTTATTCGCAGATTTATTTTGATGGAAACCGTTATGAAGACCTATATATTGCCTGTTTTGAATGAAAGCTGCTTTTTAGAACTATAACTGTTGTAGCCAACTTGCGGTCTTTTGTTTATACAGTACTTTGTCCATGTTGAACCTTTCTACCTGGTCTTCGCTAGAAATTAAATTTTCACAAAGTAGTTCAGATGAGAATGAGAGTGTGAATTTGTGCGAAAATGGGGCCCCCCCCCCCCTATATTTTCTTTAAAATCGATTTCTAAACATCTGTCAAAATTTGTTCAGGCACTTTTTCATTAAAAGCTGTGTTTATATTACTGAGCGCAATTGAGAATTCATTTTAAAACTTTAGTCACTACCTACTCACAAAGTTCTACCCAAATTGGACTCCAAAACATCATACTAGAAAAATAACATCAATTTACAATGGTCTTCAACCACTTTTCTTCTTCTTTTTTTTTTTTTTTTGAAAAAATATTTCAATTGAATTTGATTTTAAAATTTCTTTTTTTACAAAGTTCAAGAAAAAAAACTCCATTAAATGTAACTTATAAATCGTTTGATTCTACACAGTTGCTGCATTACAAACAGCAATATGCAAGCGTAGACGCTGTATTGTCATCAATTGAGAAGCCTATAGACGCTATAAACACTAATTCGGACAATTGAATAAAAAAGTAATTTGACTTTATATTAAATAAGGTTGCTCCATTAAACGTTCGGTTAAAGGGGCTTGAAAGGTAGTTCACGCTTCAAATTAGCGAATTTTTGGTGGTCTTGCTAGCTTTTTTTAATTTAACTTTTTTCACAATTTCGAACTTTAATTTTGGAGGCGATGCTTCGAAATTTCGAATTAATGAGTTTCCGATTTTCCGGAGTTTATTGTTTTCTCCTTCTGTTTTGAAGATAATTAAACAAATGGTTGACGTGGATGCTGTTAAAAGCAATATTGGCCCGCCTTAGACGAATGTTGGCAGCCGTAATTTGCGCTTTCAACCCGAGCGGCGTTTCTTTCCCTTATCACCTCCTCGCCTCGTCTCATCCCTTTCTCGAGTCATTAAAACTTCAGGTAGAAAGTTTTCAAGTTTATTTTGGTAAAGGAAGGAGGTAGGGCTAGACTTAGTTATCCGTTTTTAATATGCCGAGGATTTTCTCTCCCCATCTCTGTGTCTCATTTTTCTTGTGGAGGAGGAGGGGTAGGGAGTTGCGCGGAAAGAAAGCAAAGGCAGCAGCAGGATCATCAGGCCTTGGATTTTCTAATTGGCATTTGAGACGAGCGTTTCCTTTCCGTCCCGATGGCCGAATGCGCGTTGCCCTTTGTCTCGATTTTCACTTGGATGGAAGAAGGGATTCCTGAGGCGTGGGCAAATGGAACGAAGCCGCTACCGATACGATACCGACGTTGACCGGGGCGGCGACCGAGTAATTTCTCATGTTACCGGGCCGCGAAACGAGATTGGGTGAAAATTGGATGACCCTGTTTTACGGGCGGATGTCCAGGGTCATTTCCATCGCCGTCTTTAATTAAAGGACCGCATTGAGCCCGCTTGGGTTACTCATCTCGAGAGTTTGAGTAAGGGCTAGGGGCTGAGCCTCTCCTCCCTGCGCATGAAACAACAGTGTATGCACGCGGGAAATGACTCGGATGGAACCGTCGTGAGCACTAACACTACTCCCTCTGCTCGGCTTTCCATTAAAAGTCACCTTGTTGTTCTCTTTAAATCCCTTCTTCTGGAAGAAGGAAGGAAGGGGGCAAAAAATGAAGAAAAAGCGGAGAAAAGGAAGTTGGATAGTAACGTGGTTCAATGAATATTTCAGAAGGTTAATGAGCTGCTTAAAAAAGAGCTCCGGAATATGTGCTTAAAATTACTTGGGTAAAAGCTGATATTGGTAAGAGGGGAGGGAGGGGGGAGGAAAAAGGATCCTTAATAAAATTTAAAGGTTGTTGTGGATGTGGGCTTTAGAAGTTTGAGTCTGTATTTCACAACCCTGAAATCTTAAAAATTGAATTTGGATACTGACTAGTCGGCGGATCTACTGGAAAGCATGTTCGTGTGCCCTGTTATAAATATTTAAAATATTTCTTGATATACAGGGTGTAAATTTTAAGTTGACAAAGCAGAATAACTCGAAAAATAAGCTTCACACGAAAAAATGCGTAGAATCCAAAGTTGATTATTTTCGAGGGGGCATCTGCTGGTGCTAAAATTAGCCCACCCCCCCCGGCCCCTGGGGGTGGGGCGGGGGGGCAACTTTAAAATTTCAAATGGGAACCCCTATTTTTTATTGCAGATTCAGGTCCTACATAAAAAACTACGTACATTTTGTCTGAAACATTTTTTTTTATTTTTGGTAGATGGCGCTGTAATTCAAGAAAATCCATTTTCTCATTTTTGCGTGGAAATGGTTACGGAGAAATAAAAAATACTTATTTACTTCGTAAATTTTGCCGCAAAGTTATTATTTTATTATTTTTTGCCGCGGATTAGGATAATTTTGTTTTGTTTCGTGGTCATGAGGCCACACAACTTTATAATTATCAAACAAATCAACTGATTAGCTAACTAACTAACCGAACATCCTACGTACTAACGAGTGAACTCATTAACTAACAGAGTAAAAAAGTAAAAGACTGTGTAAAGATGAAGTTATTCCCGTTTAAGATTTGGTGGTCCTTAAAAGGACCGATTGTTTTCGTTTTATTTTTTCTTATTTGCAAATACTTGCAAGTAAATGAATTTCGGGGTGCTTGTATTTCCAGTGAGTCCCCTCGCCTCTCACTTTCGGCCTGCTTGTTGTCCTTAAATCCCTTGCATCTCGCCGTTTTATGAAATTAAATGTTCAAATTGATGACCTCCAACTTCGATGCATTTATTGACTCGTTTTGTAAATTCCTGAACACATCTTGATAACATGTCTGGTGTAATTGCAGCGCAAGCATCTCTTATTCTTTGAATCATGTTTTCGCGAGTGGTTGGCGTTTCCTTATAAACGATATCTTTGAGGTAACCCCATAAGAAAAAATCTGGCGATGTAAGGTCAGGCGATCTGGCTGGCCAATTCACAGGACCTTCCCTGCCGATCCAGCGACCATGGTAAAGTCGATGTAGTACTTCGCGCGCTACTAATGAATAATGCGCTGGACAACCATCATGTTGAAACCACATGTGTTGTCGAAGTTCAATACTCAGGTCTTCAAGTAGATCTGGTAGTTCATTTTCAAGTAGGTTACGATATTTGTTGCCATTCAAATTACCGTCTATAAAATATGGACCGATAAGTTTATCGCCAATTATCCCACACCAAACATTAATTGACCAAGGTCGCTGATGGTTGACTTCTCGAATCCAGTGTGGGTTCTGTTCACTCCAGTAATGCATGTTATGTCGATTAACTTCCCCGTGGTTTGTGAATGTTGACTCATCGGAGAAAAGAACTCGTGCAAAAAAATGTTGGTTTGTTTGCATCTGCTGAAGTGCCCAGTGACAAAACGTTAGACGGTTTTGGTGGTCATTGCCATGTAGTTCCTGATGCATAGATACATGATATGGATGAAATTTGTGGAGCTTCAGCATTTTCCAAACACTCATATGTGAAATTCCTGATTGCCTTGATATTTCTCTTGTGCTCGCATGTGGATTATGAGCCACAGCAGCTAGGACTGACACTTGATTGTTTTCTCCACAAACAGTAGCTGCACGGGTTCTTTTTTTCTGGTTCACACTACCTTCCGCAGTAAATTGTTTAATAACTCGAACAAAAGAAGACCGTGATCGCGTTTGGCCAGGAAAACGCTGAGCATAAAGCGCGACTGCATTATCAAAATTTCTCCCACTTTCTCCATAAATGTACACCATCTCAATTTTTTCTTCCACAGAAAGATAATTCATAATGTAAATTCAAAAGCAATACGGCGTTGTACACTCACAAAAACAGTTGAAAAATTACAATCTTTTCTTCTAAAGATCAGAATTTAAAATGTAAACATTCTGAAAAAAATGCCAATGTTTACGTTATTTGTTTGTTGACGAAATGTCTTCAAATTACATTGTAGTTAAAACAATGTAGGAATCGAAATGAATAATAAATTAGTTATTTCCACGCAAAAATGAGAAAATGGATTTTCTTGAATTACAGCGCCATCTACCAAAAATAAAAAAAATGTTTCAGACAAAATGTACGTAGTTTTTTATGTAGGACCTGAATCTGCAATAAAAAATAGGGGTTCCCATTTGAAATTTTAAAGTTGCCCCCCGCCCCACCCCCAGGGGCCGGGGGGGGTGGGCTAATTTTAGCACCAGCAGATGCCCCCTCGAAAATAATCAACTTTGGATTCTACGCATTTTTTCGTGTGAAGCTTATTTTTCGAGTTATTCTGCTTTGTCAACTTAAAATTTACACCCTGTATATTTAATAATTTTGAGAGCCTACAAAGGGATTAGCATTTGAAACACGACGATGCATGATGAAAGTTGAAAATTTTCCTTGACTTTTGAAAGTTTTACATTTTTTTTTTTTTTAAAGCTTTCTCATCCCTAAAAAACTTTGAAATAAGAACTTAAAATTTTTAAATTGGTTTTCGTTGGATATCGGAAAAAGTTTAATTTAATTTTGAATGAATTAAAATATTCTCCGACTTAAAATAGTTTCATTCTAATTTACTATCAAAAATTGAATATGAGGCCCGGGCACCTACTTAGGCCCGTGCACCCATAATTTTCAGTATAGCTTTTGTTTTTATCTGTCATAATCTGCACGAGTTAGTAATTACGTACTCTTATAAAGAAAAAGCGTATTCAACCTTCTTTTTCGAGTTGACCGAAATGTGTATGATTTCATTAAAGGAACTTCATAAATTTTTTCTATAATTTTCCTTTTTTAAAAATACGGAGAGACATTTCAAAAGTTTTGTACACTGTTAAGATTAAATGACAAAAATAAAAAAAAAATTACAAAACACCCTTGTTCCTTATCACAGGTTCCCAACGTTTGAGGAAGATTAGTATTCCGGACAGATCAGCTTCATTGTTGAGCTGTCGGATTACCCGAATCACCTCGTCAAAAACTTCTTCAATTGTATCAAGAGGTTTTTCGCGAAATGGTTGCTTCAATTTGGGGAAGGAATCCAAAGTTTGGTGGACAAATCCAGCAATTTGTGATTTTGGTAGTTGGTTCTGGGTTTTTATTCCTTCGGTTTTACGACACAGTTGTTCAGAACAGAGACAAAACTATCCAGCAACGTAAATGCAGCTTTTTTTGACTGAAATGGGACTCGTAATTTATGCAATAAAGAGCCATGACACTACCTTGACGGCTATGGCGCAGTTTGCGAAACTTTTGAACTGTCCAAGTATTTTAAACCTATTTTTATTTTCTGTTACAACTGCTGCTAATTTGGCTATTAGTAATATTTCCAAAATGTCCATGCTGTCTAATACCACGAAATAATACTAAACTAAAGAACACTTAAGATCAAGCTTACGGTAAACTCTTTACTGCCGATGCGTTTCAGTATCATACTATCATTACAGGTAAACAAGAGCTAGAAAAGTGAAATAAACGTTGACGGAATTTATACAATAATCCATAAAAAACTTCCACCACTCATGAATTTTTTCTTTTAATTAGCAAAATCATCCCACTGATAACTCTCCAAAAATTTATAAAAACCATAAAAATCAGCCTTAGCATAATCAATAACCGAACCTTCTTGAGGTCAACAGGACCAATATTAATAACAATATGACACTAATATCTCTCATAATTTGGTAACGAGGAGACTAAGCTATCCACGTGATGTCGATTCAGTTTTGGATCACAAAGGTAAGATTTACTCGTCTTTAGTTTTAATTTCCTTTCAATTCTAATTTTAATTCTTGTTTCTTACTGGCTACGGATCACAAAAATGTTAATGCCTTTTCCCTGTAAACTTTGACCTGTATCTTGAAAAGAATTTAATCTAGGCCAAAAAAAATTTGGTATAGTTTCATAACTTGGCCAAAGTGTCATAAATATCTGAAGTCGTGGGTGACAATTCTTTCTTTCTTTCTTTCGTTCTTTATTTTTTTGATGAGTGAACTGATGTGGACTGCTCCATTATCATGGAGATTAAAGGCTTACTTTGAATTGTAATTAAATATTCTTATATTTTTGAAATTTAAAATTTTAATTCTACATTTTTCCATTTAAAGCAATGATTTTTTCAAAAAATAATATTTTTAAGGAATTCTTAAAATTTAAATGTAAGTAAAACCATAAACAAATTCCTTAAATTTTTCCATAAATAAGCTATAGAATTTAGAATAGCAATAGCTTCGGTTTATATAATTCGTTAGCATCCAGGTGCGAACGATTCGCCTCCTAATACTAAACTTGGCGGCCTGCTCACTTACCGATTGAAAAGTGCAAGCCCACGTAAGGATGAGTATAGTGAATTTTATTTGGAATTTTAAATTTAATATATTAAGAAAAGCGTGCCGTAAAAATTGATGATAATTCCAGGCATTATTATGCCCAATTTTTACTTTAAGACAATTTAGAGAGTTGAAATTAATGAAAATGCGTTTATCTGTCATGTGAAAATAGATTCGTCTATGTCTCAGACTGTGTTTACACTGTCGTTGATAAAGCCTTGCAAAGTAAATTTTTGGCAATTTAATATTAAGTTGACTTATTAAATTATTTAACGTGAAATAAATTGAAATAAGTTGAGATTTATGGTAAATATTTACAAATAAACAATGGGAAAGAATCGTAGAATTAAAGAAATTAATTATTTGGGTGGAAGGGGTGGAGGAATATGAAAACTGTGCTCAGGAAAAAACAATGAGATAGGCACTTATTAAGCTATCTCCTTTATTGTTTCTGTAGTAATTTCCGTTTTACTTCCCATTGACTCTTCATCTAGTAATTGCTTCCTCCATTTTAATAACGAGGGAGAAATCTAGACAGTGAAATCTGTTATGACAGGCCCCCGCTAGCAAAACGAGAGGGAAAGGATTGGTTATATTTGCTTATAGAATTCAAGCGCTATTTGTGGTTTGTATAGGAACAATTCTTTTGGGATTCTAATCATATATAAACTCATTTCCTGGTTTTTTTTTGGTTTTTTTTTGAGAAGGATGTGAAATTTTCGAACGCGCGTTTTTCCTTTAGCTATTTTAATTTCCGTTTATCGTTACGAATTTCTTTTATTGATAACGAAAAGATAACTTTTCTTTTAAGTGGCCAAACATAATTTATTTTTTAAAGGCATAGGTCGCATTCTATTAAAGGAAGATCTCTTAAAGGAAGAGTATTCGGAAAATTACTATTCATCACTGGCCTACTGTTTTCCTTCTTATGCCCGTTTAATATTTAATGGATTTTTCTTTTCTTTGCCGAAGATGTATTTTTAAAAATTAAAAGTACGCTCTCAGTTATGCGAAACCAGCTGCTTGCCTACTTAGAGCTTGAGCTCCGAGACGCCAGCCACTTTGATCTTCGGGAGTTCCCTTATTATTGATGAAGAATTTTTAAGAAGGCGCCCATCGAGATTTTCTGACGCGTTCTCTTCTGTGCAACTTTCATACCAGCATAAGACTTAAGATTTGCTTTATGAATTTATGGCTTCGGCCGAGTAAAATTTTATGCCTCTAATATTCTAAATTGGCACATTGGTAAATGATTGAAAATACTGCATTGTACCGTTTTTGCATTTTTTATAAAGTTGTCACTTGATTTCGGAATTTTTGGCTATTTGAAATAATTACGTATAGTTAATTCGTTATAACTTTGCACGGTAACGCTTTTTTTTTCTTTATTCTTAGAACTGTTTTGAATTATTGTTATAATGCCTAATCCAGAATTAAATGTACTTTCGCCCTATCGCCAATTTTAAAAGTTAGGATATTTTAGAATATTAAGCTTTTATAGCTTACTAGCTTAAAAAGATTGTTAAAAATGGTCATTATTGATAAGGACTTCCGTAAAACATTTTTACCATTTTGCGCTGTTAGCAGCAAAATAGAAGACGAATACATTGGCTAAAACTATGAAATTTTCGCTTCCCTTTCTTCCTCCATATGGATTTCCTTAAAGATGAGATTAATTCAAAAGGCAAGGAAATAGGTTTAACCGGGGATATTTGAAATTGACCTATGATAAAACCATTTTATCGAGAATAATTTTTTCCATTAAAAAAAAAAAAAAAATCCATAAAGTTTTGTGAATCGGCCAGCTTTGGGGAATAGTTAATCGGATAGTAGGTTCCCCGCTCTTAAAAACTAAAATTACTGAATTATTTCTTCGAAACTCGTCTCGATCATCATCTTCTTCGACGTCATGTTGCATCGGGAATTTCATTGCATTGTCTCACGAAATATCTCGTCGACGACTCTTTCCATTCAAAACAATGTCAAACTTGTATAGAATATTCATCAGTTTCATAGGGAGGATTTTGTTGCCATCCAATATGTTTTGTATAAGAACTCTCTCTCTTGTCCCTCTTCGCCGTGCATTACTTTATAAGGAAAATTGAATAAATAAATAAATAAAAAAAAGCTGCGCTTTCCTAATAACATCTTGATAGGATATTACATACGAAGTATAGTGTAAACTAAATTCCAGGGAGTGGTTGTACGAATATAACTTTCGGACCCAGAACTATGGTGATGAAATTCACTTGCATGAATCAAGCACGTCTTTGTTTTGTCTTAATTGCTCGACATCTCAAAATTAAAAATTTTGGCCAGTTGTTACTTTTTGTCGAAGAAACCGCGACAAATTGAATAAAGTTGATAATATTTAAACATAGGTATAAAAAATACTATAATGCGAGTTAAGGGTCTGCTTTTAAGAATGACAATCTAAGAAAGAAAAAGCAATATACATCTCCAATATTGTACATAAGCCTCAAAAATTTCCCAAGCCTTTTCCTAAGGCTATTTTTATTTTTTGTTTATATTTTCAGTCCGTGTCTCGTCTGTGGTTTCTCGGTATTGACAACGTAGTGTGCAATTTTTAGTGAACGGAAATTTTTGATATTAAAATTTTCAAATAAGTTTTATGTTTATGATAGTAAATCATGATGTGCATTAATAACATTTGATGCATTTATGGTTTAATGAGAGAGGTTTATCTGATTCTGTTTACATTTTCAAGTTTAAGCGTGATATCAGCGATTTACCGGCAATGGCCGAAAAATATTTCCATTTAGCTGTTGGTGGAAAACTCGCAATAACCTAAGTTGGAATAACACGCGACTATGGATAGAGAACAATATTACGGTCAACCCTCCTATAATGCAGTACTATCACAACGCGGTTTCCATAGAACACGATACAAAAATTGCAACAGTCCTCCTATAACGATATTCTTAAAAAGTGGTTTGTATATTATTAGGTACAGCTTAGGTAGATTAATTGTAAGCAGTCTCCTTATAGCAAGGGTTTTCTATTAGACTTATTAGGTCGAAATAATGGAGAATTCCCTTGTTTTTTTTTCCATGAAAGGAATTCTGAAATGAATTTTCATCGCAACTTTTCATTTTCAGTTATCAGGGAAATTTCCTGTAAATTCAGAAACTATGCAGCATTGCAACTGATGGCACAAGCATATTGACGATATTATCGGCGGTTGCGTGCTCGTATGACTGTTTATCCTATTAGGTCGAAAACTGCGTATATAACGCGGTTTCAATGTGGCACTATTTCCATATAATGTGGTTTCATTGTGTCACTTTTTCCATTTAACGCGGTTTCAATGTGGCACTGTTTCCATATAACGCGGTTTCAATGTGGCACTGTTTCCATATAACGCGGTACAAATTTTACAGTCAATCTAGCCTTACTTTGCCTCAAATGTGATGGCCTTTTCACTTGTTGGACATTGTTACAATAAAAATTAAAAAATACATAACAATTGACACGCCCTCATATATTGGCAAATTAAGGCTGAATTGACTATATAATTGTAGTAATTCTCTGATAACGCGGTTTTCATATAACGCATTACGAAATAATTTGATTTGAAAAAGACGGTACAAATTAACCTAACATGTACGTACTAATTCTCAGTTTTTTATAACACGGTACGAATGAGAATTCTTTTTAATGATTCAAAGTAATCTCGTCAAATACAATACACTTTTGATCGCGTTTGTACAAGTTTGTAAAACAGTTTTTGAAGTCCTCGGACGGAATCCTCTTGATTTCCGACGTCAAGTTTTTCTCAATGTCGGAAAATTCTTGAAATCGGGTACCTTTCATAGTGTTTTTCATTTCTGTGAACAGGAAAAAGTCTGGAGGGGCCAAATCCGGAGAAAAAAGCGGGTGGTTGAGCTCTGTGATGCTGTGTTTGGCCAGAAGTCCTTTCACACTCAAGGCGGTATGTGGCTGGTCATTATCGTGAAGAAGTACCCAATTTGTTGGAACCCAATCGTGATTCGACGGTCAGCAGTGACGAGTTTTCTGACTTTCTCGGTGGTTCATCTGAAAGTTTTCGGTTGTTTAGCTTTCGGAAGGAAACTGGTCTTCCAGGGGGCGGGGCATCTGAAAGGTCTCCACGGCTATCACGATCAAGCCATTCGGATGTATTCGGTCGGGATAGAGCATCGTTCCCGTAGGCAGTTTTTAACATCTGGTGTGTTTCCCCGTAGTCGATTTACCCAATTTTAGGCAGAATTTAATGCAAGCCCGTTGTTCCATTTTTTTTTTCTCGACGATACTTGTTCACATGCGTCGCTATAATGCGTGGCTGGACACTATTCCTTTTCGCTACTAAAAATAAAAAAATCAAAAAAAATCTATGCAGCTGCAATGCGATAGGTGATTCATACAAACCGGGTCTTGACATGTTTAATTTTTGTTTACATTTTACGCAGTGACTCCTGTTCGGGTACTTAATTGCCACACCTTGTACTATCAATTTTACTTAACGGTTCCCATATGCAGTAGAATAATTTCTCTGCCAAAGAGATGGATGCAATTTTGATTTTGTTTACACTTGACTGTTTTAATATTACTTTTTAATTATCTTTTACAATTTCTCCTTAATTTCAGTTTTAAAAACTTTTTGTGCAGTAGTGGATGTTTCTTAAAGTTTATGCTTCGTGTTGAACGCTTTATGCTGTTAAAATCCGAGTCTTAATTACCCCCTTAAAAACCGTGGCTGGTGTTATTAAAACAGTTTAATTGGATGGATGAGTAAATTTTAAATATTTCATTTCATCGCTTCATTGAGAGTTCTTGAAGAAGCACTTGATAGCTAACCAAACATTTGCTGACTTACGTGATACAGAGTTACACAAGTTATAAGCTGAATTTAACCCGTTAAGCAACATTTTAAGTAGAACCCAAACTAAGAAACGAGGGATTTTTTTTTATTTTTTTGGTTTAAGAGTGCTTTGATCCTATTTGAGTGTTTTGCATCCATCCCCCGCCAACCTTTGCCTTCTCTTCTTTTTTTTTTTTATGCGTGGCTCAATCTACCAGGAGCGTGAGAAGTTGATTGAAACCCGAGCCCTAGCTTTTCCTCCATCTACCTCATTTCCCTTCTTTTGTCGTGGGTTTATCAGAATAAAAACTCTAGGAGCTCTGAATGATCCCTGCGCGTGCCATTATCGAAAGGCACATTACCTGTTAAGGTTGGTGTTATGGAAGCCACCGCGGACTGTGTGCTTCGGGTGCCCTCTTTGCCAATGAGATGGGTTTTATTTCCGTCGTCTCCCCCGCCTTTTGGATTCTCGGGGCGACATAACTCCGGCCATAAAGAAAACACTCTTCGGAGACACTTGTCCTTTTTATTTTCTCTTCATGGTTTGTGGTGTGGGAGAGTTTTGGAGGAGACGAGAATAAATAAAGTGGTCTATCTTTAGTTGCGCCTACGTATAATATAGGGATGGTAAGTTTTATTTAAAGATGCGTATGTAAATCTTGACTCTCATCCAATAGTTGGGTTTATTTATTTATTTTTTATTTTTTTATTTTTGAAAAAGGCGGGAATTTTTAATATTTTCTTCTCGACGAGTTGTAAATTTTTCTTTTGGTGAAAAGAGGGGGGGTGTCAAGAGGGAAATGGATAGGTTAAGAGGATTAGTAACGGTAAAACTATTAAAAGTATTTTGTTTCGCTTAAGGGTTTTAAAGTCATGCTTTCTTAATGTCGAGCGGGCTCTGTGTATGATAAAAATTCTCTTTTTCTGACTTGGATCTATATTTGGTGATGTTGTGCGATTAAATCTGTGCTCACTTGACGGAACTCGGGAGAGTCGTCATTGCATTGCAACGCTCGGTAAAGCATCATCTCCTCTATGACACGGATTAAGTTCATTTAAGACGTCGAGTCAATTTCCACAGCCATCTGGAGTCCTAAAGTACGTGAATAACTCAGCGCTCTTTAATTTTGTCTCTTCCTTCTAATAATGCCAAGAAATCCTAATGGCGCACTCTGCTGCAACGTCGTAATCTAGGAGGAACGGTACGTTGTTAATTCCCTCGGACGCCTTCTTCTTCCTCCTACTCCCTCTTCGCGTCTCTTCCTTCCTTCCGCTTCTCCTCAGGTTAAACGCTGTCTTGGCTTGTGCTCTCTTTTTCTTTGCTCGTTTTTCACATTTTTAGACCCCATCCTGCCTCGTCTCTCTTTGCTGGTTCTTTTTTAAAGTCGTTTTACAGGTTGAAACGCTTTAAACATGATTCTAATACTGGTTAATATTTTTTTTTTGGCCCTCGCTCTTCTTCCCCCCAAAAGAGCAATGCCCGAGTTTTCTTTACAGCCCAAGAAACTGGGATTTTTATTTCGCGTTCACCTTTAAGTTTTTTTTGGTTTTTTTTTTCTATTTTTTTTTTACATCTTCTCTCCCAGGTGCAAAAAGAACTGTTAACAATCATTTCAACGGGGAAAATGTTAAAGGTTTCTTTTCTTTAATAACTAGTTCGTACCTCGCACCGTTGCGTTAAAACCGGAATGAAGAAAGAAAGAATGGTGTGTGGAAGCAGGATTGGTGGGGGAGGGGGATCCTGGTAGTTTTCCCGTCGCCTAAATAATAATTACAAACCGTTCTTGTGTTGGCACACGCGAGGCAAAGGCGTTGGCGATAATTACGAGAACGAGGCGCAAGGGAGATGACGCTTTAAGTCGGGAAGGAGGCGATGCGCCGCCGATGGATAAGTGGGAGGAGGAGGCGAACAGGCTGAATATTTCGGCGCAGAACCTGAATAAGTTAATAGCGTCATTCTGTAATTTGGAGCTGGGGAAGTTTTGCGAGGCAGCCGTAATCTTTTAATTCTCTCTTATTTTGTGCGTGTGTTTTCTTCCTTCTATGTGGTGAGTTTGTAGGGCCCTCTTTTTTTTTTTTTTTTTTTTTTTCTTTTTTTTTCTTCTCTCTATCTTCTTTTCTTTCCCCCGCACTTGTCCTTTTGCTCAGGAGCAAATGCCAGGCTATTAGCAGGAAGCATCTATGTTGCATCTGGTTGGTCTAAATAAGGCTATAAAATTTTTTTTGTGTTAATAGAGACGTTTTCTCGTGCCTTAGATGCTGAAGAGGAGGAGGATTCCTTCCCTCTTGTTTTTCTTTTTTTTTGTATCTGTGAAATAATAATTAATGCACGTGTTCTTAGTTTTGAGGATGTTTGGTTGAGATTTTAAAGGAAGAAAACTGTTTCTGGTTGTGTTGTTTATTAAGCCTATAGCACTGCAAGGATCTGCTGTTAATAAGAGGAGACGCTTGGGTTCACTTTCGTTTGTTTTTGTGCTGTCACTTAAATGCTTTTTTTTTTTTTTTTCCTTTATCGCTCAGTGAAAATTTTTAATGGTAGACTGCATTTAGAATGTATTGTCCACGTGCTAGGAAATCATGAAACTTGGTAAAAACTTTCCTTAGATCAACTTTTAAGTACTCTCTAAAACGCATAACGTTTTTGTTATTAAATGCGCTTTATAGTTAACCTACGGAATCTTGTTAATTCAAATAATTGTCCGGAAAAGCAAAGCGCAAGTGATTTATTGAGTCAACTTGCTTCAACATTCCATCTTCATCAGGACTTCAATTTATTCTTATTATAGTTAAGAAGTTGTGGTTTGAAATTAATAATAATGATTTACAAAACCGTATTTAAGAAGCAACGAACAAAAAATATTGCTGCTGAATGTCATCAGAAACGTGACAAAAAACCATTGGGACATTTCTAAAATGCAAGGCTCGGGTGATGATTTTATGACAGCGATGTTTGGCTTAAAAAAAAAGCTTCAAACATGAAAGTCTGATATCATCAAAACGGGTCGTACCCAAGAGAAGTCATAAGACGGGTCGTGAGACTTCTGACCTGTTAGTAATATCATTGAAGAATGAAGTGTTTTCAGGGTGCAAATGACCACGCTGTTTGACACGGCCTAAAACTCCAACCAACCAACCAACCAGTATCAAGTGTATCTAAGTTCAGCGAGTGCTGTAGAGGACCGTCCGGGATAATCGGTTCCTTTTTGCTGCTAGAATCGTTATGGAGTTTGGACAAGCATGAAGAATTTGACCATCGTTAGCACCAGGACTGTTCGGCGGAACTTAAAGCAGATGGATTACCATGGAAGAGTTGCTTCTTATCCGCCTAAGATCATGATGATCAATACTCTAAGAAGGTTAAAACTGTACATACAGAGATAATCAGAGAAAGAGCCTACCCAATTCAGTGTTTTGTGTAACAACTACTGGTTTTATATTTTAGGCAACAGAATCCGGATGGTGCTTTGAGGATGTTTACAGTTTTTGCTTCGATTTAAGGTGTTATTAAGATGACAGATTTTAGTATGGGAAAAGTGAAAATTGTCGAGTGCCCATTTCTCTAAACGGTCTCTGGGTGCATGTCTCATTGTGACTGGACTATAGAACAATGGAAACATGTTGTATGAAGCGATGAATCTCGCTACGCACTTGACGTCTGACGATCTCGTATGTGAAGAAGGCTTGCGATTGTGTTGTGCCAAGTTCATATATGATGTGGGGCTGCCTCTCTTAAGGCTTGTACACGTGGCGTCAAAAAACGCATATCGCAGCTTCAAAGCCGCCACTATCCGCGTCACTCGTGGAAACCATCAGTGGCAACAAATTCAGCGATTCGCGTCAAACTCCATGAAATCCTGTGAAATCCGGACTTCATGAAAACGGAACCTTTATTTTCTAATTTCCAGCTTCTTTTGTGCGCATGCGCAGCTTACAGCCAAGAAGCTGCGATATGCGTTTATGATGCCGTGTGTACAAGCTTTTAGAATGGCCTGACACCTTGTGGTTCATATCAAGAAAACTATGGATTCAGATGTTTACTTGCACGTTCTAGACAATTTATCGTTGCATCTAAAGTGGGGACTGTTTAGCATGGGTCCATTTGTTTATCAGCACGGCAATACTCATATCCACAGATCCAAGTTCTTTATCTGGATGGTTCGATGAAATGGGCATGGAAGAGTGTCTCAATGTCTTTGGCATGATTTGTTGTATATTAAGCGATTGAATTGAATCATCATCTAGAAATAATTTGAACCCTCGAGAATTCGTAAATGTTAAACAAAAAAAAAGAAATATTAAAAAGAAACTTCTTTCTCAGAGTTTACCTGGAAATTCTGAAACGTCGTATTCTTTTGAGCAGAAGTTTTTAAAAGACTTGTCGGTTAAGCAGTAGTGTTGTGCGGGGAAGACAGGCAGCATTCGTACTCGGCAGTTTGTTCGTTGTTACGTGGACAGTTGACAAATTAGCGGAGTGTTTAAATTGAATTAAATTTTAATTTTTAAAGTTTAATTGTTAATGGCGTGCCGCTCGGCGACTGCAAACCTGTCTACAAAAGCCTGCATGCAATATTTAAGAGGTGTGGAAACTGACGAGCATTTATGGAGCCGTTCAACGCTTCGGGTCTGCTTGCATGGTAAACATGACGGCGATCACAGAGGATTCGGCCCGCAAGCTGTCGAATAATCGGACGCCGCTGATTGATCTGAAATTTTTATTTACTCTCTCTCACTTCTCATTGCATTCTGTCATTGCTTTTGGTGTGGGAGTTCTCAGTTACTGCTCTTTGCTTGAAACTCGTTGTTTGGCAGCGCGACATGTTACAAAGTGGACGTGATTGGCCAAAATTGTTTTGTTAAATTTGTCTGTAAAATTTGCGTGCATTTTTGAACATTATTTATGATGCAATTATTTCCACCGATACTCGGCGATTATTGAATAATGTGATCCCAAAATATTGATTCGTTTAAAATTCTCATTGATTATTGATTAATTATGGATGATTGGATTATCTGTTTGAAATTTTAACGGCGAGCATTCGGTTTTGATGTTTGACGCAACGAGAGCCTCGTCAATGGGTCGTTGCAATTGCCGCTGTTTGTACCATTTTGTTGTTGCAAGTAATTTCGAATTAATTATTCCCGTGAGCATTTGCCATGGTTTAAAAGTTGCCGAGTTGCAAATAGTTCTAGAGGGCCCTTTTAAAGTTATTAGGATGAATATTTTAGGCTTAAATATTTTCTATACAAAAGTTGGTAACTTGACGTGAAATATGTCAGTAATATACTAAAAGAAAATGTTAATAGTTTTTTAACCTTCTGGCAAATGCTGCTCAGGTGTGCTGCAAACGTTTGTGGAATAAAGGTTTATATACTCACTGTCATTTAACTTCCTTTGTATTCAACAAAAGCGACCAAAACAAAATCAAAACTTGGACAAATGTACATATTGTAAAAACAAGGATAATTTAATTTTGATCATGTACGAAGAAGTTCCGTCTCGTCATTGACATCTGGAAATACAATGCAAGCATTTTATTCCGATCTTGAATATTCTACTGTTTTCACCGGATAAATTGTTTAAAATGCTGATCGCGTTGCAAGGAAATTGCAAAGAAAAGTTGGATTTAGAGAGATGAATTTACACCGAAACTATTGGGCGAGCCGCGAAAAGTTAAAAAGTTCAGGCGTGTAAAGACATGTCTGTATTGTTTTCTGTGAAAAAGAGTAGAATTTTGTGGTTTCATTACTGACACGTTTTTTGTAGATAATTTTTCAGCAGATAACAAGGGGATGGCTCTTGTCTTCGTGTGGGTGCATTTAGATAAAATGGAACAAAAAGTTTTGGCATTTATTTGCGGACGTCAAAATTCGGACATTTACCTACCTACAGGCTCATTTCCCTTCCACTTTCTGAGATCGTTGCCACTGAATGGAATTGAACGCAATCTTTGAGGCAACCTGATTTTTACGGAGTTTGGAGGCAATACTCTATTGTATTTGAATTGTAGACGGAAATTGAACGATACGGGTATAACTAAGGTTAACTATGGATTCGCGATGTTCGAAGTCATCAGAACTGGATGGAAAGCAAATCCAACGTTAGGATGGCTGAAACCCAAGCTAATAATTTCGATTGGGAGACTAATAGAGATAGGGCAAAAACTTTTGGTCATGCAAATGGCCGCCATCTTGGATCCATATTTTCATGGGAAAGAGGGTCATGTGATATATGAAATGTATGTATAGTTTCCGAAAACACAACGGTTTTGTTATATTTTATACTCGTTGTTGCGTATCGTCACTCGTTCCTGAGTTAATGCAGTTATTTTGCTCGGACTTAGCATCCACATCCACCACAAAAGTCGCAACTGCTGTTTTCAAATTAACAAAATGTCACCCTTGTCATGTCCTACAGGATATCTTCGATGTGTTGCCTGCCGTTCCTGATTGTCAAGTTCAATTTGAATCCCTATTCATATACCACGTGACTCCCCATTTGAAAATTTAGAGCTGTAGCCAAGATGGCAGTCTTCCAAGATGGTGACCACCTTGTAACATAACCAAAAGCATTTTCCCCTCCCCTAATAGTATCCGAATCGAAATTATTAGCTCCACCCATAGAGTCTAGGTTTTATTTATGTGGGTCCAGATTTTTTCAGCAAACCTTTTATTGTGGAGTTAAAACATCAAGTAGTTTAAGGAGATTCGTAAAGTAACTAGAAAAAAAAATTGAATTTTACAAAGGAGTCGAATAGCGTTTATTCTTGTTGGAATGCCTATTAGCAAAACACAAAAAGCAGAATCAGTCGGTTTCTAGTATAAGGAACACGGAGGCTGTAGAACGGAACACATCTTGTGCTCAGCAAGTCTTTACCAAGCGGTCGGTATATTCTCACTTTACTATGCTAAATCTTGTTTGACTGTTAAAATTAACTTTTAAACACTACAGCGAAGGGTTTTCGTGAGTTCTTAACGGTGATATCATTTTTGTTCAGCGTCTGCGTATCTTTCACCTTTTCAAATTTTAAAAAATTCATTGCAAATGGAAAGAAAACAAATTGTAGGCGGAATATCATGAAATTTACATAATAAAAGTTGTAACGTGTAATGTAAATAAATTAAGCCCGGTTATAAATTTTTTTACGAAAACTAACGGCATAACAAGAAAGGTTTATGTCTTCCTACAACGTCTGAAGAATTACTTTGCACCCGTTGTTTAGACCGAGTCAGCTGCTTAAAATTTTAATGCTTTCATAGACTCGTAAAAGTTGGGAAACTTATAAAAGTAGAGGCTCATATAAGGCTTGGTAGTTGGTTTTATAGCTTTTTTTTGTTTGTTTGTTTGTTTATTTTACCCCCCTCCTATTCCTCAGGAAACATTTCTTTCGTTGCCCGAATTAACCCCAAGAGCAAAGCGGAAAAAAAAGTCCAAGTAGTAGGAAAGTTTTAAAGAGCATAGAAAAAAAATATAGAGAAATATGTCCACCTCTGGGAATTTTATGTTGAGACTACATGGTTTTATTCTTTGGTGGGAGGTAAATTTCTTTTAAGGTAGTCCAGTATTTTCTGACTCGACACTTCCTCTCTCTACTCGCCAACACAGAAGCTTTTCAGGAAAGCCTGCGTTTCGGACTTACTTTTTTTTTTTTTTTTTTTTACGTGATAAATGAATTGATACGAATTTTTTGTTCTATTTAAAAATAAATATTTTATCGAACTCGCACTTCTAAAAATCATCAGCACAGTACCAAATTTTGGAAATGCGCAAAATATGATATAATCGTTATCAACAAAAAAACTATAGCTGATAGCGGTTGATGACGTTTACCTTTGCTGCCGCCTACTCTCAGCATACGGAATTGGCAGGAAATTAAAATTTTAAATATGGATGTTGATATCCCATTTTCGAATTTTAATAATTTAATTTTTAAAAGAATTTTATTTTTAAAATAGGAAAGATTCCTATAGAGAAAAAAAAATAGTTTATAATTCCATAACGTCCATTTTACAATACAAGGTTTATTAATAGATTTATATACAGAGTGCGGCAACGTTCATAGCGTAATATTAATAGCACACTACTAGGAAATAAATGCTTTTTATTTATTACTCTTTATGTCAAATAGTAGTTGCAAGTATGCCATTTGTTAATTTTTAAGTCAAGTTTGATTGGGTTAATTAATGTTTGAATATGACTCCTGTCAAATGATGTCCCCGCTGCACAAAACATTCTTCTAAGTGGCGTTGGAATAATAATTATTGGAATAAATGTTGAATGTGGATATTGACCAATTGTGGTTTCAACAAGACGGAGCGATCTCGCATACAGCCAGAATTTGCATAGCTTTCTTGCGACAGATCTTTCCGGGGAGAGTAATTTCTCGTTATGGTGACATCTCCTGGCCGCCACGGTCACCCGACTTCTCATGTGCTGATTTTTTCTCCTCAAGCAAGAAGTGTATTCCGGACATGTTGTCTCACCCTTCCTGAGTTGAAGGACCGCATCAGAACTGCCGTCGGCAATATCCCAGACGAGTTATGGACAGCTTCCAACGCCGCTTAGATGAATGTGTTATGCAGCGGAGATATCATTTGACAGGAGTTAAGTCAAACATTAATTAACCCAATCAAACATTGACTTACAAATTAACAAATGGCATACTTGTAACTACTATTCGATATAAAGAGTAATAAATAAAAAGCATTTACTTCCGTATGGTGTGCTATTAATATTATGCTATGAACGCTGCCGCACCCTGTACAATCGATTTTCATCCTTTCGGACATCAGTATATGCATTGTATATAAATCTATTAATAAACCTTGTATTGTAAAATGGACGTTATGGAATTATAAATATATACACTATACAATACAACGTGTGTTAAATCATGAATCTTAAAAAAAATAGCTTACTAACGTAGCAATGGTGCCATAATGAGTTAATTTTCTTGTCTAGACTTAACCTATGAAAGGATATCACTTTCTTTTTTTTCTTTTTGTTTTAGCTAATCCAAAGTAACTAACATAAAATTAATGCTAACAATAAAAATGTTCATACATTAGATTTTATCAATTTCTAAATTACTTCTCTGCCTTGGATACTCTCAGCAATAGGATGTCTACCATTATTAGCGCATATTAGCACGAATGCTTAACATTGAAGCTCGAAATAGCGTTTTTCTTGATGAATCACCTTTTTTTTATAAAGCACTGATTTCTATGAATGTTACTTCTTAACTATAGCAAAACCTTTTCATAGGCAACTGTTGAATGGTTTCTGCCCTGGTGCAGAAGTGTATCTCGCTCTCTTACGTACGTGCTGGGAAAAGTGTCAACAGAATACTGTATTTAAATACTAAGTTAACCTCCAACTCGATGAAGGTCTAAAATTTTTTCATATTTGAAATAATAATTTGTTTTAATAGTAACATGTTCAAATTTAAGGTATTTATTAAAACCCATTGTCTTAAAGAAATCCATAGTCCTTTTCCTCCTTGTGGATCAGAGATTTTTGGTTAAAGGAATCTATTTCGGAAATAACTTCGAATTTTCACCATCGTTTCGAATGACGCATTACAAATGATTTCGGGCTAATTGAAAATACAGGGATCTATAATGCGTCTTTATTATAGAGTAACCCAGAAAGTAATGCACCACAATTTTTTTCTCCGTCCCCAACAATGGTACGAATGCGAAAATTGAGATATGCGTTCTTTGAAGTTTTCGGAGTACGGGCGCAAAGTTTCAGTTTCTTTCGACAGATAGCATACGTGCAGCAATGGAACAACATGGCGTCTGTAAGCGATGTACGTTACAAGCAGCGTATCGTCATTGAATTTCTCACTGCGGAGCAAGAAACGGTTGGAAATATTCACAAATGTTTATGTGCAGTTTATGGAGCATCAGCAGTCGACAGAAGTACGGTTAGTCGCTAGGCACAGAGGGTGAGACCATCAGAAAACGGTTTGGAGTAGCTCCAAAATGAAGACATGGCTGCGTGAAAAGAACAAGGACTGGTTCCGACTGGGCATATACACCCTTGTGTATCGCTGGAGGAAGGCTATACAACGGGACGGAGATTATGTGGAAAAATATGGAGTGTAGAAGAAACATCATTCTATCGTGTGTATAAGTTTCAATAAATAATTGGTGAAGAAAAAAAATTGTGGTGCGTTACTTTCTGGGCCATCTTCGTATATTAGACAAAAAAAATCTACTTAAACTGAAACGTTACAGAAAAACCAGACGAGGAAAATGCTTTTCAGTAATAGAATCGCTTTGAATGAACTCGAATATGCATATTTCAACAGCTAGACTACTTTTACCTCACATAGTCATGAAGACAACCATAGCTGTTATAATATGCATACTCATATCCATTAAAAGTGCTTCTGTTGTGAAAAAGCATTTTCTGTAAACTTGACAATTTGGCTTCCCTTCTACCCTTAAACGAAGGTGTATACAAAAACAATAACGTAAGTGACGGACCGTAAAGCACTCCTTTCCTGTCGGCCATCGGGTCGCCTTTTTTTCCACTTGCCGTTTGGATGCACCCGATGGAAAGATTTTTAGAGATTCAATAAGATTAAGGTAAAGTGGATTAAACCTCATTTTATAATTTCAGAATTGGTAGTATTGCTTCCCCCCCCCCCCCTTTCGGATTAATAATGCAGTCTGTATAAAGGTGTTTTTTTATTTTTTTTTTTCGATTTGCACATATCCTATCCAAAGTGGAGCAAATTCTGCCGTTGGTGGTCTCTGTAAAAGGCCATCAAGAGGAAAAGTGGCTTTGGGGTGTGGGTGTACCGGCGAAAGGGGGGTGGGGGGGAATTAAGGAAGCCTTGTCCGCCCGATGGATGCTGCGCAGGAGTTGCACCGGAGCGAACGATGGAGAGAGAGTGAGAGAGGAGGAGAAAAAAGTAGTTTCCAGGGGTCTGCCGTGCATTCCACAAATGGGAGCGTTCCACTCGGGAGTCTTGAGCGATCAAAATGGGTCGAGTGAAGGCGATGACGAAGTCGTAATACTTCAAGGGACGAGTGCACATGAGAAATATCGTTCTGTTAGCCAAGGGAGGTGGGCGAAGGAAGAAGTACCCGGCCGGGCGCACCACGCATCAGCCCCGGGTACTTGTGTTGGGGTGTGCGGGAAGGTTTTATGACTTCTTTACTGTTAATGGAGGTTTTAAAATTCGAGATTGCGAAATGAACGCCCGCCTATTTTGTGAGATACTGGGTTTAACAACCCTTTTCGCTTTTTCGCATTTTCTTCTTTGCTCTCCTTGCATCGGTTGTATTATGGGCTAAAAATTTTTTTTCACCTTTCACTCATCATCATTCCTGCCACCTCTCCATCACGAATTCTTCTTTTTTTTCTCCTTATTTATTTATTTATTTATTTATTTTTATCGCGCTTACTAGCTGACTTACGGTATTTTCGTCTGTTTTGTCTGGATTAAGGAAGGGAAAAAATTCGAGCGCTCTTAATGAAAGTGAAGTCGTTGGTTAATGAATGAATGGAAAATATTTGATAATAAAATTATTCCTGACTTAATTAAAAGCCTCTATAAAGTTTTTTCTTTCCAAAAATAGTCTCGAAGACAATAAGTTAGAAGAGGATGGAAATAAGACTGCTGAAAAAAAATAAGGTGTTCAACCGACTTCTAATGATGATAATTTAGATTTGAATAAGGGTAATGCAATTTAAAGAATTATTATTATTAGAAAAACGCATACCTTGGCAATTTAAAAAGGGGGCCTGCTCTACCAGTTGAGATGATTTGTGGCTTCATGGAAGTCATTCGAGCATAATGTAGCAGCTTTGCGGTTCATTTTCCGAGCGATGCCAGCGAAAGGACCTGGTTCGAGTCCAGGACGCGGAATTTTTCCTTCGCCTTTTCTTTTTTATGGTATAATACTTGATATGGGTAACTACAGATGTTAGATTGTATAGTATTATACAATACAGCATCCTTAATCTTCTATGGAGGGTAAACAGCATTTAGAAGGAAAGAAATTTAGACTTATATCACCACCACATACGAAGCATCTCTTTATGCTTTTGTATTCGTTAGTTCGAAACACTGTCGTCTTGCTATCTTTATTGACATAGTTCTACTTGAATCTCTAAAGAATATCTCTAGGCCTGGCAGCATGTTTGCCAGCAATATTAATTATAAGGGCGTCAGAATATTACTCAACATGGAGAAAATTCAAAAGAACTGCGCATTTTAATGAAATTCAAAGGTATTTTCTATTCTGCTTTTCGCGGGGCGATTATAAAGTTGTTCAATCAAACGACGACACACGTACCTTTCTCTACATACAATTCTTGTTCGTCCAGTGTCATTACTCTTCTTTATACAGGTTCGCCTTTATATAAAATTATACTTTCTTGGCTTTATTCTCCTGTATTTACCACTCACAAGATCAGCTTGAAATTGTTTAGCCAGCTCCGTATGCCTAGACCACCTCTGCGGTTTTAAGTTATATTCTACAAGTATATAGACAATTATATAGTCGTTTATAGATTCGTTTATTGAATTGGAGACTGTACGAATTGTTCAGCAATCAGCTACCTTTTAAACATTTTACTTGTTGTGTTCGCTCAAAATATATATCGTCATTTGGTCTAATTCCATCTTATGACGCAAAATCCGAATACGCTGTACCCATTAATCATCCGCCGTATGGTAATCATTTGATCTATAAGCTGATTAAACCGAAGGTGAGTATTTAAAGTGACTCCGACGTTTTAGATGGATTTAATGAATATTTTGATCCGATTTTGATATTAGAATATTTGGTTCACTTCTATCTTTAGCTACGGTTACTATACCAATCTTGTAGATATTACTATCATGGTCAGATATTGCATGATGGTCCATTTATATTAGATTACAAATACTGGAACTAAATTCCTTCCACTTAAGTTTTTAATAAATATAAAAAAAATGGGAAAATATTAATCCAGCAAAATGAATGACTTAGTGTCACATTGTGCGCAACTTTATACCCCGTGTTCCGAACGAAATAGCGTACAGTCTATTGCCTATTAACTGCGAGAGGAATCTCCAGAGAAACTCAAAGTGCTGGTCTGAATTGGAGTCTCGACGTAAAAAAAAAAAAAAAAAAAAAAAAAAAAAAGGAATTGTCTTGCAGTCTGGCTTGGAATAGGGCTCTGAAGGAATGTTGGCCATATATTTGCCTCGCCGGCAGTTTCCTTTTATTTACTTCTTCTGGTATTTATTTTATTCATTTTTTTTTAGATTTGTTTTACTAATTGGAAAATTAAAAAACTATAAAAGCCCTTTCACGTTTCCTCCATTTTTTTTTCTAATTAAGTAACTTTTCTTTTATGAAATCATTCTCAATAGAAACAAAGCGTGTTCACTTCGAAAAGTTTTTGCTTAAGTTGTGTTGGACACGGGTTTCTTTCTCCTTGGGTAATTGAAAGTTCTAAATTAAAATTTTTCACGTTTAGATGAAAAAAAGAAACGGATAAGAAAATTGAACGAAGGAAAGAAGCGAGGCGAGCGTTCTTTTCAAGATCTAAGGAAAAAGTTGCATTTTCCGCTTCGTGCACCCAATTAATAAGCTGCATTCGCACTTTTAATTTTTTTTTTTTCAGTTTTATTCTTTTGAGTTTATTTTGAGATTTTTTTAATTTTTTTTTTATTTTTTAGTTTTTCAAGAGTACAAGCTGAATTTGGAGGGAATTAAAAGGTTTTTTTTTCAGTCCGTCTTATTTCTTTCCACTTTTCATTTCCGTTGAGTTTTAAATGTTCTCGGATGATGCTTGTCGTTCATTTTTGTTGAAGATTCATTTTGAGCTCTTCTCTGTCGTTTTTTCTATTTAAACTAGTTTTGTGTTTATTTTTTTACTCGGATGTAGCGTTTTACCTTTTCCAAGAAAGACGGGCATCGTTAAATGCACCGGCGTCTTTTCTCTTTTCCTCTCAATTTTACTCCTTTAAAGGTTGAGTCGCATCAATATTTCACACTTTGCCCGTAAATACCCCCGCCATTGCTGCATCCCCCCCCCCCTCCTTCCTCCCACCCTACCGTCGCTTCTTCTTCCACGTGATCAGCGAGGTTGAAGAATGGCATCGGAAGCTTTCTTTTTGCGTTTTTCCGTTTTAATGCCAGGCCCCTTCTCCCGTTTTCTTAATTGACTTGAGCGGCGTTGGTGGCGACATTAGTCTCTCCCCGTCCGTTCGCCTCCCGAGCCCCATTTCTTCTTCTCAACTGATGTGCCTTCCAATTAAACGAGCATCTTTAGCGAACATCGCCACGCCGAGAAGTGAATAGAACGCGGTGGAAACACGTGCAACGTGCTTTATGAACTTGGGTTCGCTCGCGGAAACATTATTTAGATTTTCCGCGCTCGTTCACGACGTTGCGAGAAGTCGACAATGACGGAAGATCGGCAACCGAAGGAAGGAAATCTTTTCATTATTTTTTTTTATCTCTCTTCTCTCTTTCTTCTCCCGTTTCCTCTCTGCTTTTCTGATCATTTTCTTTTTTTTCTTCCTTCTCAAGCTCCTCGTGCTACACTGGTGACCCTGTAATTATGTCGCGGGCGAAGGGAGACGGGGAAAATAGAATCTTCTGTCGCAATCCTGTTTGAAATACAACGCGGACAGCGTGTATACGGTTGCTGCCATCCCGGTGCCTTTATAGACTGAAACATTAATTAAAAACTTCTTTGGAGTACTTTTCTGTGCAATTATTTATCGGTTTTAGTCTGCTTTTCATCTCTTAAAATTTCGCTGTCCGATGTATATATGCCTCTCGCCCTTGTTTTCTTTCTGCAACTCCTGGATCGGTTTTAATGAAATTTAAAGTATACAAATAATTCTTCACGTCGACCTCGTGTCTTATTTCTTAGTTTGTTTTTTTTATAAATTGCACGGTTGTGGGAGTATTGTGAAATTAGGATAGAGTTCTCCCCTTCCATCATAAAGTATGTTGTCTGGTATAAAAGTTGCTGAACATTGGCTTTCTTCATCTGTTATCATTCAGGACGCAGCTAACGAAAAAGACAGGCCTGGGCACTTGCATCACCTGACTGTAGTAGTCTGAACAACAATCCAACCTTCATTGTTTCGAACAAAAATAAACACAATTTAAGTTGGATTATTGCTCACAGTACTTAGGCCAGAGCACTCAAGTCACCTGACCAATCTTGTACGTCGGTTGCGCTTTATGGATTTCTAACCTAAGATTGCTAAAATGAATTGTTAAAGAATTATTGATAGGCATGCTGATATGGCAATTGTCAACAACTCAGCTCGGCTCCGCCTGTACAAGCTTCTGTACGCAACTTGTTTTCAGATTTTGTCCTTACGGCAGGTGTCGTTCGCAGCTATTGTTGTGCCTAAAGCGCTACATTAAGATTATAGGGACATTTGGTTGCAGGCAGCCATTTTGGTTCCTTTTTCATATGACAACTTTCTTGTTTTGTAGCAAATTCACACTTGCAGATTGAACACTTTTTTGACAAAAGAGGGGAATGTGCCTCTGAATTTGGAATTGGTTGCAAAACAAGAAGCAGTCGTCATATGAAATGGGAATCAAATAATGGCTGCCTGCAACCAAATGGCTATGCTTTCTTAATGTAGTGCTTTATTGTGGCCACGTTTTCTAATCTGGTATGATCTGGTATGACTTCTTATGATCATGTAGCAATGTATGTTGTTTCAGTGCGTACGCTTTCTTTCTAGGTGTTGATGTAAGTCGGGAGTACATAAATTCGGAATACGTCAAAATTCAGTCGTTCAGTATCAAGAACGCATATGTAGAAGCAAACTACATTGGCCTCTGTTTTAAAAAATACAAATACCATTATGTTTAATAAAATGTATTGACACCTTCTCGGTGATGATTCTCATGCGTGAGCAAACTGGTTATCTGTAAATTGTTCCTGGCGGAGAAAAATGGAACTCGTATCGTCGTCAAAGGTGAACTGCAAATTTTCGTGAAATATTTTTTATTGTAAACTTTCATTGTAAATGAAACCAGATATTTGAACTGTTAATCCTGACAGTTTTTGAAAAAGCCGGAAGATAGTAATACCGTATCCAAATTTTACACTCTATATCCACAAAAGAATGCACCTATTTTATTTTGCTATATTTCTTTATTATGAAAAGTAATGAAAAAAGTAAATTTTTTTTGAACTCTCGAATATTACAAATATTCTTTGCGCCTCTCACCGTCATGTGGAACAACACCCTTTCAAGCTTTTCCAGTCGTTACAATTCTGGTATGTAAGTCGTTACAATTTCCACTGCTGCTGTGATTAAAGTTTTTAACTCATCCAAGTTTCCCGACAATGATGGCCTAAAAACTGTCTTTCTCCTATAACTTGATGTTAATTTAGACACCGGAGAGGGTTCAATGATGGAGACCAGGTTCATACAACGACCTATCCAATTTTGGGGATAGTTTTCATATTTTACTCGATTTTGAATATTAATTCGGAAAATTAATTTATTCTCTAGAACAGTGTTGACTTTAGCGTTTACTTCCTGGAGCGTCTTTTGCACTTCAGCAACTTTCTCATTCCAGTTACTGACACCTTGAATTATGGTAATTGAAAGTCGCTTGACTGTCAATGAGATAGTTAAAGGTTACCGCCCGTGAAGGTATATCATTGCTGTAGACAGACCTTGTCAAAGGCTACGATCTTTAAAATGGGGAGTGCCCTTTAAAATGGAGTTGATCGTGTAAGGAGTAAGGAAATAAAGCAGCTGTTTGTATTTGCCTTAAAGCTGGACGTCTTAAGACTGTTATTACAGTCAGCAGTAGCTTTAAAGATAAGAAATTTGAATTATCTTTCGTTTCTCGTGAATTTTTAGGAGGCTGTGAGGCAATCGTCAATATTGGTTTCTGTAAGATAAGGTTTGACTTGTCTTTAATTTCGAGGAAAAGTCTTCTCTAGAGGCTTACAATTTTTCAATGGAATTTCTTAGGCTTACTGGAATTTTTTTTTTTTTTTGCCTTCATTATATGTACTATCCGTTGATTTTTTTTAAGCTTCGATGCGCTGTTCCTTGTGGTGATGTTAAAGCACAGTATTATGCTTCGAATGCCCGTTTTAAACCTTTCAAACGCTGCAACCTTTTGTTTATTTATTTCTTTTGATGTTAATTCGGATGTCCTGACATGTTATACTCGGGAAAATTGAATCGGTTTTAAAGTGGCTTATTTTATCAAGGAATAAATCAAGTCCTGATAAAAATACTCTTGGCAGTACTTACACTGGATTTTCAAAGGGAATTTGAGGGAGCACAACGAATATTATTAAACCGTAACGGTTTAAATTTAATTCAACTTACGAGGTACTGATTTTTTTTTTGTTTTTTTTTCTTTTTGGAGTGGGTTTTGTTTTTATTTTTGAACTTGATATAAGTGTTTTAATAATTAAAATGTTAGCTGATCTTGGAGATGGAAGATGGAAGTAGATATTTCGAAACGGTGGTTTTGCGACCTGGTTTTTTTTCCCCTTCGAAAGCGGTTCATATTTAAAAGAAGTAAATTTATCTACTTTGGCAACGGATTGTTGTATAAACATGAGGAGCCCGGATTAATGGGTCGTCTTTCTCCGTCTAGTTTCAGTCTATTTGTTTGGAAATTTCTTAATGATTAATGCTTAGCTTTTAGGGAGCCTTTCTTGGTATTTTTTATTGGTCTTATTTCGTTTATTTTTTGTGTTCCGTCTTTGCTCCGTGCTCTTGTCTAAAACCTGCAGTCATTTGGATGATAAACGTCAAACAGGGCTGGCAGGCAACTTCAAAGGATGAGGAAGACTGGGTTATTCGAAATGAAGGAAAATTTCGTTGGGAATTTTTTATTTTTATTTTTATTTTATTGCACAAAGCTTCCCCTTGAGTCGTTTGTCTCCCAGCGAAAACCCTTTTCTCTCAACTTTGGCTTCTACTAATGAAGAAGGTTTGTATGTTCGGTATGCCTTGCGAGATTTGTGAGGAACCAATTTAGAAAGTTGCTTTTTTTATATAAGTATAAAAAAAAGTATAAAAAATGTAAAAGCAAAACTTGACGGTGTACCTAGTTACAATTTGTCCTTGTTTTTAACTGAAATGTCCTCTCTCGTGTGCTGTATTGACGTTTTCCCATCCCCTCTTTACTAATTTCGACTGGTTTTTTTTCCCACAAATAGTTGCTTTTGAGTTCCAGGGAAGTAGTGACGAGGAAGTGCGACCAGAAGAAAAGTGTTTTGAATATTTTATTTTCGATCTTAAATATTTGGCATGGGACATCGTTTATTTCTGAAATCTGGAGGCTGTTCAAAGGGAATCTTTGTTGGTTAATGAAATGCAAGATTTCGGTGGAAGTTTTTTTTAATTTGTTTGATCTAGAACTTTAAACATTGATTTTAGCTAATTAGTCTGATTTATTTTGGTTTGCTAAAGTTTGAAATGTAGGCTTTCTATAAATTTTAGCGAAGATTTGATTAGAGTTTTTATAATGAAAAACCTATTTAGAAGTCGTTTCCAAAAACGTTTTCCGGTTTCCACTCTTAGTGGAAGGGCGGGGGATTCTCCGTACATCATCATTTTTTGGCTCCAATATATAATAAAATTCCCTTTGAAATTTTAAAAAAAAAATCCAAAAAATGGCACCTAAAAATTGGATTAATTCTGCGTGTGGTTTGTACAATCTTTTTTCATTTGGTTTTAAAAAAATTTTGTTGCGAGTTTTTTTTTTTTTTTAATGCGTATTTCTGCCCCACTTTGACGAATTTGATTTCAGTTGTGTGGCTTTTTGTTTTATTTTCGTTTTACAGGATACTAAAGTATGTAAACATAAAATTGAATATTTTAACCAGTGCAAAACTAAAATTTATTATTCAAATCTAGGTATGTACTTTTTTTAAGTGGAAGATTGAAGTCTGCTTATCTATTTATTGATTTTTTTTACTTCAACATTTACTTAATAAATTATTAAATTAAAGTAAATAATTAAATAATAAAATTGTATAAAATAAAGATTTTTGAGTTCATTATTTTTTTTTACTGTTTGTACGTATACTTCAATCAAAACTGTTTGTACGGAGTGAACTCAAAATTTCTTTAATTATTTTATTTTATTTTTTATTATATAATAATTTAATTTAATTATTTATTAAGTAAATGTTTGAGGTATAAAACCAAAAAATCAAATAAACCAATAAAATAAATAAAATCTAGGTTTTTATAAATTAATGATATTCTTTTATTTTTTGTAAATCCTGTAAAAGTATTTATTATTTAAGTTAAATTTCGTATATTTTCTTCATTTAGGAGCATTGCACGTTTTGAAAAAACAGTGAGCCAATTTTAAAGCAATTAAAGAGGAAATTCTATTTCAATAAAATGTCATTACCTTCAATGGATTAAAATTAATTTTTGATTATTAATATTTTCCAAAATTAAAAAATCATAGAGTTTTAAAAGGCTCTTTTTAAACTGTCGAATTTAATTTGGAAGGCGAAAGTGTCGCTAATTTTTTTTTTTTTTTTTTTTGGGGGGGGGGGGGGGGAGCTATTTAGATGTTTTAAATTCGCAACCCAGCTTTATTTTGACGTAAATAATAAATTATTTGGCTCAATGGAAATTTCCTGAAACTCTGGAAAGTTTTTAATTGGAATTTAAAAATTCATACATCCCTCCACAGACAAGAAAATAAATAAAATAAAATAAAACAACAAACATCTTTTTCTTTATTCTTTCCTTATTGATTATATCTTAATTTATTTATTATTTGCTTTAATTAATCAGTATGTTTATTTCCATCGTCTTGGGATCTTTTTTGCTTTTCTATAGGGGGGGGGGGGGGGGGGGGGGGGGGGGGTGGTCTGTTGTTGCAATTGCTTTGTTCCTTGTTTTCATTCACCTCGTTTTTCCTCTTTTTTTTTCTTTTTTCTTTTCTTTGCCTTTGGTCGAAAATTAATCCGCCATCTTGAATGATCACTTTTCCTTTCCGTGTCGTTGATCTCCGTAATTTGAGGCACAGATAGGTTTGGGTCCCTTGGGGATCCCTAGAAAAAGCTCGTTGGGTTCTTCTGTAGGGGAAAGAGACGGTGCATCGAACCTTTTCCCTTTTCGTCCTTCCCCTTAATCTTGTTGGATTCTAATTTCTCGTCAGAAACCACCGGCTTCGCGTAATCATTTTAATAGGAATTGCAACTTCAGCTAGAGCAGTAGCAACCGAATTGGCAGATTTTGAAAAATAATTTTTTTTTTCTATTGCGCGCTGTATCCTATACAGCTTCTCTTTCAGCGAGAAATTGGATTGCTTACCCTGTTTGTGGGATTAGATAAGGAGGAAATGTAAATTTGGCCGACGATTTAAATATGATTGGTTGGGTTCGCTGAAAAATAAGTCGCGCTTGTGGGTCATTCGATAAATAAAGTAAAATGAGATTGGCTGTTGGAGAAAAAAAATTCCTGATCAAAGGAAAGTTTCCTTTACAGATTTTGCCAAAAACACGGCTCTATTGGACTTACCGAATTATTGAATGTTTACCGGTTTTACTTTTCTAAACTTTTGAGAAAATTAAACACATCAACAAATCTTCTTGGTTAAACGCAGTACCTACCAGGTTTCTCTCGAAACAATCTTATGGCACCCTCATTTCTACAAATACGGGATGAACTAAAACAATAGGGAGAAACTTCAGGAGTTGATTCTGACTAATAAAGGAAAGAAGGTATGACTAATTTTCTGTATTAGAACAATGGCAGTGATCATGTCAACGTTACAAAATATATTCGAAGTGGTCTCCTTGGGGTGCAATGCAAGCGTTCACTCGTTCGAATGTTCCAGTCTGTACCCGAATAGCCTCACAGGCTGCATTGACACTCTATTAAAGTGTCTCCACGTCAGGAACTGGCTCCGCAAATACAACATTTTTGTTCGCTTCTTCCATCGAATCACAAAAATGTTGGATGGGTGCGAACGTTTTGTGATCTGTCGGGGTACTTTATTGGTACAACCGTGCGACCTCTCGACCATTCCCTTGTGCTTCTCTATATGATACGACCATCTCGGCTTGATCCTGATATGAATACCAGATCATTGTACCTCCGCTGCACGATGATCACTCAAAAGTAACTCTGCAAGAAAAAAAAAACTCTGTATTGTGGTATGATGTCGCGTATACAAGTATTGTCATTTCTCTGGAAACTATGCATATCCGGACATATATTGATGTGAACTTTTTTCTTACTTGTGAGGAATTGCCCTCTGAAGTTTATCCCTATTGCTTTAATTCGCTATGCATTTTCTTAAGGGGTGGGAGATGCCGTCTGTGCATCGGCACGCAGATGGATCAAAGTGCATATTGCTACTGAATTTTTAAGAATATGATTGATCGATTATTAAATTTTTAGCTCCTCTACTATTAGATCATCAAATGATCAGATTTACACAATCTCGGGATGAACACGAACATTCATAATTAATGGCGGGATTCATACCCGTGAGTCTTACAGAACACGAATACTGGAAGATCAGCATCATAACTCTCTTGGGCAATTAAGCGGACCCATGAACTATTTAACGTCGTTTTCAAAGTTCATCGAGCACTTTTTCAATGAGTTGGATAGCTGATGCAAAATTGCTTATGCTACCATTAGGTCTATAGGCAGATGATGCGACTCAGACTGCATGATGTATAATACTGGCGGGTTCTTTCTGCAGATGGAAAATCAAGGTCTTCTGGAAACTCAAGAGTTCCAAGCACCGGAAATCCTGCTTCCACCGCCAGACATTTTTAGGATTGTCGTCACCACCTTAATGGCGGATGAAAAGTGCCACCTAGTGAGAGCGCTTTGTGGATCACACCCGTGCCCATGAAATCACGACTTAGGTTATAAAAGGGATAGTACGAGATTTACTAATAAAATGACACTTGAGATTGGACTAACTCCAAGCTGCAATTTTTTTTATTGTTTAGCAGAGTAGTTTTCATGAATGCACTATGAATATACTAAATATGGACATTTTTCGAATGGATGAAGCATTAGCGTCCCGTTTTGTGTGATATGATAATGGTGTTATCTATAAATGGCCAATATCTGTACGGAATCGAAATCTATATACAATCCTGGCTTTTAGCTGCAGCTTGAAACAAATTTTTATGCAGACTTTTCAGTAATTGTAGACACAATGGAAGACTGTGTGAAGAAAGCAGCCGAAACTCGGAAACTGGTACGCCTATTACCAGACTACATGAACTACGCAGTGCTACATGGTATAATCAAATTCTGGAATACTTTGAATAGCACTTTCTAAACATGAAATTAAGTAAAATTGGCACCAGTAGCACAGTTTCATATTACCTTGTGATTAACTTGAACATAGCCTGTTTGTAGGTACCGTATATAAGTCGATTTTTTTTTTTTTTTCCAAAAAATGACCCCTAAAAACCACATTCGGCCTATGCGCGGGTCAGAGTTGATGAAAACTCTTATAAGTGGAGTTTACAAAAAACTAAGCAATAATTTTATTAATTAATCCATTTAGATTTCATTTATTAACCCTTTCACTGCATAAATAAATTTCTGATAAGATAAAAGTATTCTCTCTTTGCAGCATAATGAGAATCTCTAAAAGGCTGTGGCGGCCATATTGGAGAAAGTATGAGAGGGGGAGGAGCTTCAAACGAAACCAGCGCATTTTTACACGTTCTCTCATTGCAATACATACAGTAAATACATTAATCTAAACAGTATTCAAAATGGAACATCGAAGATTCAAGAAGACTAAAAAATTCGATTTCGAAACTTTTTTGAACATCGATACATGACCTACCATCGATACTATCGCCAAGCACTAGCATATGAAATTTAATAGTCCTTAACAGCACATTGTACAATTATAAACAATATACAGTGCAGTATTTCACGTCTTTTTCCTCAATTTTCCATCCACTTTCCCATTGAAAATACATAACTAAAATAAAAATGTGTTAGGCATACTGAAAGATGATCGAACCAAAATTGAAACCATGATCGAAAATGGTTTATAAAATATAAAATTTTTCAAATAATTTTTTTATATCTGTTAAGCGTTGTAATTTTAAAGATTATATATGGTGATTCAAATCGTGTGTAAAACAATTTAAGGGGGTCAAGGTAAACTCGGGTTCGAATTTGAACGCAAACTGAGATAGGCCTAGGGGCGGAAGTTTGCCCTAAACTTAAAAATCGTCCAAGAATGTTTTAATAAAGAAAGTTAATATGGTTATAATTAAAATATATTATTACATACACAAAAAAAGATCAGGAATCGATTTCCACAACCAAAAATCAAAAATACATAACTAAAATAAAAATGCGTTAGGCATACTGAAAGATGATCGAAACAAAATTGAAACCATGATCGAAAAATGGTTTATAGAATATAAAATTCTTCAAATAATTTTTTTGTATCTCTTAAGCGTTGTAATTTTAAAGATTATATAGGGTGATTCAAATCTTTTTTTTTTTTTTTCTTCTCCCTTTTTTGCCTCGGCTTACGCGCGGGTCAAGGCGTTTTTCAACTTTTTGGGCTCAAAAACAGGGAAGCGGCTTATACGCGAGTATATACGGTAATTCGTCGGCAGTCAATCATTTAATAGATTAGACATAAGCTTTGGGAAATGTATATAAAATTTGGTTAGGTTAGATTAGGTTTAAATAAGTTATTATTTTGAGTATTTTTTTGCATTTTTAAAAATATAAGGTCTTAGATTTTTTTTTAATTGTGTGTGAGCATGTGCATGTTAAGTTCGTGGTATCCTCACTAAATTTGTGCTTGATGCTGTTCAAAATGACATTCCGTTCTAATAGAGATAAAACCTTCATTTTGATAAAGATACGTTTCACCGATGTTGGCTACGAGATTTACTATCGATTATGTGCCTAAATTGAACTCCTCTCCGATCAAACACGAATTAATGGATAAATTGTGCTTGTTTCGATAAACTGGTTGGTGCAAGCTGTCATTCGAATATACTAGGAAAATTCTCTCGTGATGATTCTTTTCTCCTCTGTGTATTGCTTCTTGATGGACGAGCTCATTTGCTTGATTAATTTTGCAGCTGCATGGAATATTCGTGTTTTTTTAATCTTATGGATGAATCATTACAGAGCGCCGAAATTCCATCCCCATAATAATTCAGAAGGGAAATTGGCGTTTTAACATACGGATTAAAAATTGATTAAGTTTTAACTAAATTATTTTCTAAAAAAAATATGTTTTGGCTCGAAACTACATGTTTGATTTATTTGGAGTAAATAGAAAAATAACAAAAGGGAGTTCACAATATATGATTACTTAAAAAGCAATGCATTTAAAAAACAAATTGATTTTTCGTTAAATGGAGAAGCGGTGGTGTTGGAAAGAAATTAATTTTTTCCTCCACGCAGTCGTATCGTCTTGGTCGGAGGGGCTCGTTCTATGGCGTTGGTTTCGGTGTTCTTGTCGACGGTGGTCGCCACAGTGTAGAAACATCGGCAAAGGCAGTTTCCCATTTGCCTGTCGTAGACGCCGGCATCGTTCCTGGCCTCGCCGTCGGCCTCGTCGTTGGTGCAGAATGGAGTCCGTTCGTTCGCCCGCTGACAAGCCAGGTAACAGTAGCGGTTGCCCACGTCCAGGTTCTGGTCGAGATAATCGACCATTTCTAGAAAAGATTTAGAAATTTTAAGAGTTGTTTTTTTTAATAGAAAAAAAAGCCTTTGAATTAATTTAGCAAAAATATTTAAAAGGTTTGTCCTGTCAGCTAATGTTACATACTTGTTGCTGAACACGTAATATTAGCTGATAGTTTTGTTACGTTATACGGTCGTTAATTACATTAAGTTTGGGCTGTGACCAAAGTAATGCAATAGAGGGTAAAATTTGCCTCTTCAGTTAATACAGCAGACCAGAGGATTAAAAGACCATGATTGTAGTAGACAATAGATTATGGCAAGCGCTTCAGCCTGAAATACAGTTGCAAGAAAACCCAGTCTCTGAAATTTCAGTTCTCGGGCTTTTGGCAAATATTCCTGCTCCGGCCTGACCGTTTTGTTTGGAGCCATCTGTATACTGTATCAAATAATTCACGAGTTTGTGTATCGGTTCAAAAGAACCTCGATAACAGATTTAAAGGCCTCATAATTTACATCGACCCATGTTCATCTTGTATTTGAAATGCGTGTATAATGGCGAGAGTGGTTCAAATGAGATTTTGAAATTGAATAAAAGTTCGATAAAAATTCGTTACATCGCTCGATTAGCTTGTAAGTTGTCAGTAGCGTTGCTTTTCGCTTGCAGATTTGACGACAGCTGATTACGATGTAGAAATATCATGCTACGGTCCTGCAGAAATGTTAAGATGGTTGCTCCATTTGCAATATGGCATCAAAGAGATGGGGGGGTAAAACCATATGCTAATGCAAATCTGTAACTACAAGGCAAGATTTTAATTTCTTGTCGTTTTGCCTGGCTGGATGAAACCTTTTCTGAACACTGGATTGGAGGACCTTTTGAGCGAACTCCGTAGTTGCCAGATTTGAATACAATGATTTTTCATTCTTAGGGTTATCTGAAATCATGGATGTACAGTGAGGATTCGCGATGTGGCCCACCTGCGCACCAGGATTCAGGATGAATGCCATGCTATAGGTAGTCATGATGGCCCCAGGATGTTGATATTCTGCCTATAGATTTGTCTGGAAGTCGAAGGACATATTGAACAAATACTATGATTTCGCCTATGGTGCGGGATTTTTCGGACATCCTGTATAATAGACTCGCTGTGACTAGGTAAGATACACTGCGTATCAACACCAGAGAACAATGTGAAGGAAATTCGCCGTGTAAATGTGGATGAAATACCTACTCCCTGGAAATAAGCACCCTATGTTGTCCAGGTGATGTTCAGTTCCAGAAAGTCTATGCCACGCAGAATTGAAACAACTCCTCATACATCATCCCCTATAATCACATCTTTGGATCGTCAAAAAGGCGATAGGAGACGAGACTTTCAAGTCGAGATTTTTTCGTAAAGGCATTAACGCACTTCTAAACCGCCTGCATTGAATGCAATCGAGAAGTGATGTTATTGTGTACCTTGTTGTTTCAATAAATTACGAAATAATAATGTTTGGTAGTTTTTGGTGAGTTTATCTTTCTATTGGTGCCTTCCTCATATCTCATCCGCAATGTTTGTTGAAAAGTGCAAGTTTCTTTTTGACTCTACTTGTATAAGCAACCCGATTAATTTGCTTATACAGAGTTTTTGATCAAATTTCAGTAGTTAACTTTGCAGAATGTTAATTTTCACGAGAAATTGCTTTGATTTGATTCTAATCTCATTATAGTGACAAGACTTAATAGACTGAAAATGGTTTTTAATTTAAACGAGATGAATTTGAAAACTGATCTGGAGTAATTGGCAATTAGAATTTTCTGTTGATGGTATGCAAAATACAATTAACAAAGAGGAATATGTTGCTGCTTTAGAAAAGAGCCTTTTATGTTTTTTATTCGATAACGAAGATAAAAATTTTCATCGATTTTGCAAGACTTTATAAAGCGAGATAGAAAGACGAGTAATTTTCATTTATTTGCTCATTTTCAGAATTTTCTTTTTATTTAAAAAAACGTTCTTGTGCATTATTATCGAGGAGGGATTTTCTTAAATTTAAAAAAAAATAACACTGGTGTCTTTCCTTGGCTAATTAAGGAAAGTTTGAATTTACCTTCCTTTTTTAAAGAAATATTTATATTTTTAATATTTTTTTTTAATAAGATTGTACCCGAATTAGGTTTTCATATTTGAATCCTTTAAATAAAGTATGCCGACATGAAAAATTAAAACTGGAAGGGAATTGAATTCCTGATTAATTCATTCGACGAAAACAAGTTATTTCCCTCTTTCTCAGTACACGCAAAAATTTAAATCTGCATTTTTAATACAGTTGATCGTATTCTAGATGAAGTTGTAGCAGCATTAATGTTTTAATCAGGTGTTCATTTGAATTCAGCATTCGACTGTACTAGTAAGTAGAACTCGAATCGGGAAGTAGAAGAAGATGGAGGGAAAAAAAAATTGGATGTTTACCAATCGAGCAAAAGAATCGATATCTTGCCAAGACCTTGGCGTTGGGCTATCAAATTAGGAAGGGGGAAAAAATTGATTAGGTTTCGTGTTCGATTGAACGAAAGAGGAATTTCGCGTAATAAGCTTTTTGTTTTCGGATGACGTAAGTTGAAACGAGAGAAAAACAAAATAAAGTTTCTTGAGCTTTGATTTGTGTTTCATTAAAGATGTTAGATTGAATGAATTGTAAATGTATTTATGCGTAAAAATAGTTTGTTTTTTTTTTTAACTATTTAAAAATTATCTTTGGATATGTGGGTGTTTTAGATTTATATCTTGCTAATATAGATTTATGACGTGAATACAAATAGAAAAATATTGCTCCTCTGGGTTGAGAGAAGAAGAAAAAAAATTTTTTCCTTGTCTGGACGATATTATTAAAGCCGTTGGTCCACTGAGAGAGTTATGATGGGAATTTAGGAGGTAATGATGAAATATCACTCGGGGCCGTATTGCCCAAAGAGGTCTAGTTAGTAATTGAGGTGTCGTCTTCATCGCAATTCATATCGGGTAAGTGGGAAGAATGGAACCGGAAACTTTACCAAGCTGTTGTTAAAGAACATTCTCCTAGCTTTTCCATCCATTTTATAAAAGGGTTAACTATCTTTGTTCTTATTTTTCTATGATAATGGAACATTGAGCGAAGTAATCGTTTTGAAACTGCTATTTTAGAGTTGAATTTTTGTTTTGTAATACATAGTCTTAAGACTAAAACATCAGTTGAGATCATTATCATTCACTGTTTGATTGTTAATTTAATTGTCCACTTTAATATTGCCTTGTAAGTGCGTTAATATAAAGAAACATTGCAAAGCGACGCATATTTCGGTTTTACACTATTACACGTATTAAGTCAGCATTACGCTAATGTTGGGATATGAATCGCATCCACTTGTCGCACCTAATAATCTCACGTATGAAAACAGGCTTAAAATGACGGTGATGGGAATAATAGTAGCATTTTTAAAAATAAAGAATAGTTTTCTTTTATGTAATGAAAAATTGTGATATATCCGTGTGCAACCATTTTGAAGCACAATAAAAGTGATTTTTTTTTTTTTTTCATTTTGGCAAAAAAATTTGGTAATAAAATAATTAAATATTAAATGCTTAAAAAAATTAAAGCGTGAATGAAACTGAGAATCAAGCATATTCATCGGTTGAATTAAGTGTTTTCTTTTTGGTTCAAACGTAGCAGCTTGAAAATTGAATTTGTCGACGGTACTAATAAGCCAACAAGAGAGATAGCTAGAAAAGTAGTAGATATAGCGAGATGAATGAAACATTCTACTTACTCGAATTGAGTCGAACGTAATAAGTGTGCGAGGTTTTCTGGGCCACCGCCGCCATTCCATTGATCGAGAACACTGCCACCAATGCGATTACACGGCTCATCCTGACAATTAGAGGAATGAAATAAAAGAGAGGAAGAGATACAAATAAAAAAAAAATAAAAAAAAGAACAGGGCTGGAAAATAACCTGTCCAGTAAATTAAATTAAACAAATTCTGATAGACACCTAACATTGGGATTCACCATTGTTTTATGGTGGTGGTTTGATTGCTGTGGTTGTTTTGCTGAATAACAAATTAAGTTACGACTTGTTCATGATCATATGGAAAAATTAATCTAGATATGGCTACGGCTGATTAAATTAAAAAACGAATGAAAGAAATTGAGCTACTAAAAGCCTGCGTGCTTTTACGACATTGGTGTAAAATCGAATTTGCCAAGCCTTTATTGTTCAGTGAAATAGTAGGAAAACTGCCCAAGAGAAATTTTTTTTAACACCATACCTTCTTGATGTCGATAATTAAATGTTGAAAATAGTAGAGAAAGTACATTAAAACCTCGATTACTTGTCACGTTCTATTATCCGTCTAGGTAGTCTGATGAAATTAAGTATGATGACGAAAGTTTTAATGATATTGAATAGAGGAGGCAGAGTCTGTGCATGTATTATTGTTGCGCATATTTCGTGTTCTTTCAAGACAGAAATTTTAACTGATCTTTTAAAATATTAAATTAACACACATATATTATACTTACTTAACACTTGTACGTAGATTCATTTAAGCAGTCTAAAAAATAAAAAATATATATACAATTTAACAAGTTCAAATTATCTGTTTATTTCTCATATTCATCATCTTCGCCTTCCGATTCTGACAGATAATCGAGGTTTTCTGAATTCAATATTTTTTTTTGCTTTTTTTCTTATAGGATATTCTAATAATTTTCCGAATTGTATTAACTTTTTTAGGCATTGTTTTATATATTCGGTATGCTCTAACCAATAAGTCCACAGGCTTAAAGAGGAAAAAATATCAATAAAAGACTACAATAATATCAGTAATTTGAATTATATGCAATATTATATCAGTAATATTAATAAAACGCCAAGATTTTGCTCCTCGTTTTTATTAAGATAATCGACATTATAGGTTTCATGTTCCAAAATCATTACAGCTCAGATACCCGTTTCAAAGTTCACAACACTCTACCAACGATGTGGGAGCCGCTGAATACCATCTGCTTCACCATTTCCCTTACCCATTTGTGAATTGGTCATCTCCTGCTGCACAGCATTTGCAGTGCCCATTCGTGTCCCAAACCGTCTACCACGTAGAGAGTTCAAATCACATGGAGATAGGTCCGGAGTGTATGGTGGGTGTTCCAATTCTTCCCATCCCCAGTGCCGCAGTAGCTGCCCTACACATTCTGCTTTATTTGGTCTTGCACGGCGGTTGACTAAGAACTGATTTAACATTCCTCTCTGTGCAACAACAGGAAATCAGAGCTATCTAGTGTTATGGAAACATGCTACGAATGCAAAGCTTCCTGGAGACATATGACATTTTGTGAATGATTCCTTAGCTCGGAGAAAAAAAATATAGTTGCCATAGTTGACTTAGGCCACAACCCTCGTAGATTTTAGAGAAAGAATTTGGAAGGACTTCAAAAATTATAGCAAAGCTTCTTGTTATGAATGTTTTAGTCATGTTTTTGTTCGTTCATTTTATATAATAAAATAAAGGAGTAATGATGCAACTATTAAATTGGAGCAAATAACTAAAAATAATTTTATAAATTCATATAGTTAACCAACAGTTGAAGGAGTAATGTCAGTTGTCCTGTACGGCATCCATTATCAGTTGTTGCTTTGTTGGAGATTGGATTTCTTATAATTTAAAGTTGGATATTGTATTGCAGTGTTCCCAACCTTTTTAAAGAATGAATATTTTCAGGCACATTCTGAGGGAACGTTTTTCTATTAACAAGTTTAAGAATCAGTATAAATAAAGGATTGTCTATATGATGGAAGTTTTTTGGATTTATGATGTTAAACGTGAACAAAAGTAAATTTGCAAACTGACGTAACACGATGAAGAACCGCATTTGTTAGGAAGAACAAGTGATGCATCATTTAAAAAAAATTTAAAATATTCGAAAAACGTTTTTAAGCCTAGCATGGCTTATCAATTGCCATAATAAGCTTTTCTATATAATGAATTGAGTTTTTTTTAAATGTAATGAATGTAATGGATAAAGAAACTAATGTTGGTGGTTATTGTTGTATTAATGAAAGTTTACTTTTGAGCGTTATATCGAAAAAATGGCTAAATTAACGGAATTAGGGATAAATTAATGGGAAATACATTTTTGTAAAAGCTTTTACACGTTTAAGCATAAATATTAACTCCTTTTCATTATGATCATTTTAATTAAAGGTTTTTTTTTCCATCATTTAAGAACTGATTTCAATTTCCAGATACGCATCTCTTAAATTATTGCTTGTTTCTCAGAAAGCAGTGGATTAAGTAACTTATAATTTAATGGACTGCCATTAGCATGTAAGCTAATCCGTTAGTTCATTGCCAGTGCATTCTGAAATCCCACGCTGATCGGTTTTGTCTTCGCGTTGATATTTGATATTGTGCGTTTCGATTATGGTTCCACTACGATTCCTTAAGGCTTAAAGTGAGTAAACGCTTATGCCCTCGACAGTTGAGATATAATCTATATTTTAATCAGCAAAACTATTGATGTATGACTTAATGTCGTTAATAAAAACACATAGGCTAAAAGTTATCATTACTCACAGTAATGGTGAAGTTTTCGGTGGCGCCATTTAATCTGGAGCTGTTGATAAAATTTGAAGTATTTGTAAACTGGATTCTTTTACTTATTACTTCCGCCAAATGCAATATATTTGCAAAGTGAATCTAATCGGGGCCAAGTCGGACTTGATCATTTGGGAGGGAATAATTGATGAGCAGCGTAGCGAAGTCGACGTGGGATCGATGAAGTTGATTGGTCATTGAAGGCGGAGTCGTCTCCACTTTTCGAGGTGACTTTGAAACCGAAGTCTTGTATATGGAAAACGAGCAAAAATGTCGATCTCCTGTTTTGTAAACAGATCAGAGAGCGACAGCGAAAGGCTCTCTTCTTGCAGTTTTAAAAGCTTCGGGCTGCCGAATCTCGTTAAAATGGAAGCGAGGCGGCGCTGATTTCTCCTCGTGGACTTGATAATGGGATACATTAGCAACTAGAGAGGAGGAGGAGGAAAATATTTTAACCCCATAAAAGTATTTTGTTTGCTTGCTTTTTATGTAAGTGAGATTATTTTTCTGATGGGGAATTTTTAAAAGATACTGAAGATATTTCAATTTTTCAGAATGCGATTGTTTCATCCCTCGATTTGCGAATGTTATGGAATAATAAAATTGAATGGCAGAAATGCCGTTACCATTTATTGAAATTGCTTAAAGTTGTTTTGATCCAAATGCATTTGAAAAAAGACGATATTTTCGGCACGATTGTTTGGCATCGATTGTTTTCCTGCTAGAAGAAGAATCTTTTTTTAGAAAAATAATTTTTTTTTGGCTCGAGCAAAATTTCGTAAATCGAAGGATGTGTGTACACGTGTGTGCCCATGTCTGAATATTTAGTAGAAATACGGCAAACATTGTTGATCTGAGGAAATATTTTTCTTCAACGATCTCTACTAACGATGCATTCTTGCTATAAACTCAACAAGACTTGTTTCTTTCATTAAGAACATTAAAAACTAATATTTTGCAGGTTTCTTTGGTTATTATTTCTTAAATAATCAAATGTACTTGTAATATAAATATAAAGATGTACACTGAACATGAAGCTAAGGCCAAATTTTTCAAAATTCAAAATGGCGGATTTAATAACTGCTACCGTGAAAATACCTCTGCGATTTCAAACAGCGACAATCAGCAAAGTGTTTGAAATGCTGATTCAATTATGCTGTTTTACAAGCCAAACGAAAACAGCTGTCAAAAATCATACATACTGCAGAAGTATCACAATTTCGTGTTTCCATGGCAGCTATACAGAATCCGCCAGCCCAATATTTTGCAAATATGGCCTCCGATTCATATTCTGAGTTAGTATTTCTTTTAGGTTCATTATTCAAGTAAATTAATCACCAACATCATTCAAGTAACCACATCCTCGAACCTACTCCCGAAAATAACATTACAAATATTTCTCCACTTATGCATAAAATAGACTATTTAGTTAATGAAAAAATGGACTAATCTATGAAACTGTAGAGAAAGTGGAAACAATTATGAATTATTCAATCCATGGTGAATTGACGATCAAAGAAATAACTTACGTGAAATTGTAAGTTGAAGAATTTGCTATCTGCGGGATAGTGTATTCCAGTGCTTCAACATGTAACCACTTCGGCAACGCTGCCTACCATAAAAAAAAAACTTTGCTATTGGACAATTCAAATAATAATTCTCTATCCATTCCATCGACATTAAATCTCCGCGACTCAAAAAGATGCAAAGGCAATACCACACAGCGACCCTCAGGTCAACCTTAACAGAGTTCGATCGATAATAAAGATCTGCACATAAAGTTTTAGGCTTACTACTGATATATATTTACCTCCTACGTTTAGGGCCTCTGGTAATCAATATATAGTCATATCACGACTGGTTTCCTCAAGTGACTTTTCCCTTGGTAATAATAATAATAATTGTTATAATCGTGTTTCTGAAGACTCCAGTTCTGTGAAGTTAAGCAACATCAGGCACGGCTAGTCACTGGATGGGTGACCATTAGTGACATACGATTTTTAACCCCCCCCCCCCTCCGTGCTTCGTAGGGCACTTAAAGCCGTCCGTCCCGGCTGCTGTTCTCATCTTACAGCAGTCGTTATTAGGTTTCGATTAGAAGTCTTCATCTGGTTCTTGGGGCCCTTGTGCAGTATCAGCCCCAGTGTACACGATATCCGCCTTACAATACCCATTCTCACATGAGGATGGCACCTCACAATAAGTGTTTGCGGCAGTATCTTTTCCCTTATAAAATGTAGCGTTACGACTATAATTATGCGGGAAAAGTTATAAGCGTAACGAAATCTACGTTAATTATAAAAACAAGGGAACCAGTCAGAAAATCTGCGCTATGTACGTCATTGTGATGTCACTCGCAAATGGCAGCCAGAAGAGATTAGCTGCCGATTTATGTCAAGTGAGCCGGAGTCTTTCGTTTCAAATCTGAACATTTTGGTCTGTTAAAATGCCACAAATGAGATTTAGAGCAATTACAAAAGTATGATTAGAGCAGTAATTAGAATTCCTTTCTTTCCATAGATGTGAGGGAGTAAAGTTGAAATAAAAAAAAATATTTATATATTTGCACCACACTGTATATTTCTTAATTAAGAGCCGTGGACAAATAATTTAATATATTTCTTAACTGATAACACACTAGGTGTATAAATATTCAAACCAAAGATCAAATAGAAAACCCTCCTGATTCATCCATGCACTCATCATCTAGATATTCTCTACGTAACAGGCAACCTATGAAGATATGTGATCAGTTTTTAATGTAACTTAGGTTAGTATACCGCAACCTTGTCTTATGCATAACTCTAACGAGAATTTATAACGTAAGGGAAAATTTACTGCCGCAAACTGTTTTTGAGATAAAAACATTTGCTTACAACTAGATTACAGTATCATTTTAAAATTGCTCAAGTCTATAGGATTCGTTTTTTCATAGCGACTACCAATAGAAGGAAATTCTTACTCATAGTAAATATCTGGTGACAATATCCATGAAAATAGCATTCAGCGTATCTGGTTAAATTTTCCTATTTTTTAAGCTCCTTTATTACAGACAGACTTGGTACACTATTTTTCAATGTAGTCCCCATCTTTTCGGTGCATTCCGCCACCGAGTCGGGAAGGCATGGATACCTCGGGAAGGCCTCAATAGTCAGATTTTGCTTATTATAATAAGGGATGACTTAGTAGAAAGTTGCTGGTTATTTTACGAAGACTCCGTCATTAGTCTTTGTCAATTAGAAGCTTTCACTTTATTTATAGCAAAAATTGTTGAAAATCTTTATGGTTTAAAATGAAAATCTAGAAAATAGTTCCTCTGCTATTGTTTGGTTCCGTTAACGGCATTTATCGAAAAATAAATATCCGCGGCACTAGATGTAACTTTATATTAAATAGAACGTGTGGCCGTTCTGCAACTTGATCTGACCAGCCTAAACCCGAAATGTTATTGGCTGCGTTCAGCGGTCTTTCTATTTGTTGTTACTAAGAATTTGTTTAATTGTTACTCGAACTTTGCTCATACTATGCTTCTTTTTGCTTTTAACTTGAATTCCTCGACGTTGGTTGCCGACGGGGTAGCATCTAATAAAGCCACGGCGGAATGTGGTGGCCGTGTGATTATCGTTAGTGATGGGCGCCGACCTTGTGAGAAGGATAAACAGAAGTGCCATATGTGGGGGACTTTGTCTGTTTATTTATTTATTTACAGGCATTTCATATATATATTTTTTTCATGTTTTGTTCTTCCCGAGGATATTTACGATAAACCAATCAGTCTGTGGCTCGCTCATAATTCTTTTCGCTTTGCCCTCTAAGCTATTCATTTCGTTTGCCATCCTCTCTCTCTCTGTCTCTCTCTCTCTCTTTTCTCTGATAGCCCTATTAAAGGTGCTGACATGGAATCCCATATTTTTTGTCGTTCCTCATCTCTCTTTTTCGTTTTTGGCTTTTCTTCTTTTCTAGATGTTAAATAAGTCCCATCGCGCTGCATTTAGCTTTATTGCATTAAGGCCGACGTCGGAGAGAATGAGGGGAGAAAAATGTTTGTAAAACCCGATGTGGGATTTTGATGTTGCCTCTGCGTGAAATGGATATGTGCCGAGAAAAGGATTAAGAAAAGTTGATAACGTTCGTGATGACTCGTGGGAGGGGTAGAATGAGAAGAGTAGGGAATAAAAAGCTGGAAGAGTATGGATGATAGCGGAGAGGAGGGGCGGTTCAGTGAAGAAGATTGAATGCAGAAAAAAAATTCAAATCTATTTTATTTCTATCCTGCCTCCTCCTGCTGTAGTTTTTTTTATTATTATCATTACTATTTCGTTTCGAGCTTTGTTTTTCAAATTTTATCAAGTCGGGTTCATCTTTCCCTCCCATACACTCCCATCTGCCTCCTCTCCCCTCCTCCTCTTTTTAGTCATTATGGTTCTGAAAGAAACGGTATAATTTGTAAGTTTGCGGAAATCACTCATTGGTTGACTGGTTCATCCTCGCGGGCCCCCTTGAGCGCTATCGATCGCCCTGCGGGTCGCGGATTCATTAACATCGGGGGGATTATGTTGATGGGTTGCGATGAGACTACTCTCGTCTACCACTGGCTTCTCCAACAGAAACACTGGGGGAGGGGGGGAGGGTCGGGGAAAGAGATAAGAATAGAAAAGGCGAGTTTTGGAGGAAAAGGAGTGAAAAGAAATGAGAATGAAAAGGAAAAGGGATTAAAGAAAACAAGGTGCTTTTATTTTTCTTTTAAAGGAGAGAAAGAAGGAAAAATTTTTTTAAAAAAAAAAGAGAAAAGCAACGAAGATGAGACGCTAAATGAAAGCAAAAGAGAAAAGTAATATCGCCGTTTGAAAGCGTGATTGCGAGATCGGTAATCAAAGCTGAGAATACAAATAATTTGTTGAATGGACACGGAATTTTTGGTTTTACGGGAAGTCGGAATTAAGGTGTTTATAATTAAGCTACATACAGGTTCAGTGCCTTTTGAGGAAGCGACCGTTTTCTTTTGAAAACTAAATGTTTTTTCATATGTTCATATTAAAACCAGTTGATTTACTGCATTATCAAAGCGGATTTTAAGACCGCAAGTCAGTTAAAAACATCATTATGGCATTTGTAAAGAAGGTCGTTCTGTTGTCAATTTTTTTCGAATTTTATGATTTTGACGTAGATTCGGAAAGAACATCAAAATTAAGTAAAGTTATAATAGGCATACATGTTCTATTTATTCGGGAACATGGCCAAAAATGATAAAGTCAGACATTTTGGTTTTGCGACCCGGCACGAAGGACCAAAATGCTAACTTTAACCACCATTTTGGCCATGTTCCCGAATAGATAGGACATGTGCCGATTTACAGTTTTTACTTACTTTTTGATAGTCTATCCAAATCTGAAGCCAAAATCAAAAAAAATCGAAAAAATTGCAACAGAACGATCGACTAAGCAAATCCAGTAAACAAACCTGCATATGCCCGTACGTTTTTCTTGCATTCAATAACGAGATAATGTTAAAAATTTCGAAAGCATTGGATAATTTTTTTTCTTTGGAATTGGTAAACAAAGCTTTTCACGTAACCGCATAAAAAGGCGTGATTTCTGGAGAATAATATTGGGTTTAAACTCCTCTTGAAAGTCATTTTGAAATAAGAATGACTGTTGTCTTGACCTGGCGCAATCTAGTGTTCATTTCATTAAAAAAAACCGCAAGTGCATATCCTTGTTTTTTTTTTTTCTTTTTAATGATTTTCTGAAAGTATAAAGATGCTTTTCGGATATCCTGTTTTTCGATTTGATGCTTTTACCTGTTAACTATCATCTTTGCACAATACACAGATCTTTCTAAAAACTCGCATAATGAAAACCTTTGGGAGTAAAGAATATAGTGAATTCAAACGGATATTTTGACTTGAAAATCGCTTAGGACATTAATTTGTTGGCCTTACAAATTGAAAGGGTTTGTAGAATAAATGGTCTATCTATCATAGCATTATTTGAGATATTGAAATTTATTATAAGTTCTTTAGTTAATGCTATTAATCATGAAATAGTTTTAGCTTTATTATTCTCGAAATACTTTTGTCAAAATTTGAATTCCATTGAAATTCAGTTCCACATTTTTATCAAAAATTGAATTTCAATGAAATTCGGACTTGAATGAAAACTTAATTAAATTAGAAAAATGCTTTTCATCAAGTTAGTTTACACTGGTCGATAATGTTTTTGGAATGGTAATTTAATCATAACAGTGAAAGTATCAAACTTTTATTCGCTATATTTTCTTCAGTCAACCCATTATTGGACCAAAACCTCATTTCAGATCTTACACATTTTTATTCCTTCTATGAGAAGGCTAAATTTTTCCGTGTCTATGGAATTCATTTTTCTTACGTACGAGTATTTCACCCGTGAATAAATCACGGGTCGAAATTCGAGCTGGACCTGTCCTTTCTGAATGAAAATAAGGTAGCAGGTATACGCTTGGGTTGTGCTATTCACGTGCTCAACTAGGATTTAAGAATAAACCTTTATGCACTAGACTGTACACTCGTATATATATATATATATATATATATATATGTAGAGGGGTGACCCAAAAAAACGGAAACTTTTTAACAATCCAATAAAACCGAGAGTGATGGAAGAAAAACATTTTATTCATAGTAATTGAAACCTGTATACTTGCCATTTACGAAACATTAATGGAATTTTTCATTTTTTATGACGTCCTCCTGAATGAATGCATTCTTGAAATCTGTTGTTGAGATTCCTCACTGACCCCTGCAACATCTCAGCTGGGATACTGTGAATTTCATCCTGAATTCTGTTTTAACTCGTCCAGAGTTCTTGGTCGAATCGTGTACACTTTACTCTTGAGATAGCCCTACAAGAAAAAAATCACAAACGGACAAATCTGGCGATCTAGGGGGCCAGGAAACTTTACCAAATCTTGAGATCACGTGGTTAAAAACATTTTTATGGCTAACGCACGCTGTTGCCCGTTCCACTGACCCATGGTTACTAAAATGGCAATGTGTTTACTTGCTCAAGGTCACTCTCCCACAGTGCTGCCACCTACTCGAGGCTGCCACTACGCATTTCAAAAATTCCCGGTTTTTTGGGTCACCCTGTACAAACGTAAGGACGGAATTTCTTTTTTCAAAATTTCAACATATCTTTTCGAATCATGAGTTTTGAGAATTTTTTTTAGGCTTTTATTCTTGGTGATATGCCAAAATATATTTAACTTTTTTTTTTTATTTTTAATTACAAACCGTGACTATTTATCTTTTAATAATTCAAAATATAAAGTCTTGAGAATAACGTAAAGTGGATTGCGTAGATTTATTAAGTTATTAATTTTGTTACTACATGGTATCTAAAATTTTTGTCCTTATTAGTCAATTGGAGATGGAACTTAAGCCACTCATTTCTTAAATTATTTATTACTATTGTTTTTTAAATTTATTATTATAAATGGAAATGTTAATTGTCTAGAGAGTCACTTGGAAATATTTATGTCAATCGCTTTTATTAAATTATTTCATTTATCTTCAATTTCTTTAAAATTAAAATGAACTTGGGTAGTTTAAAATAGTTGTTAAGATTGGCATGCGTGTTTCTTTGCTTAGTTTTATGGGCTTATTATTCCGAAAGAAAAAGAAATTTCTTTGAAATTTAATTTTTTGTACTCATTGTTGAAGAAATAATTTTAATCTTTCTTGAGGAAACTCCTCTAAAAAAAAAAAATAATAAAATTGTACGAAGTTTCGGGTTTTCTCTTTCTATTCCGGGAAAAAAAAATTTGAATTACAGGCTAACTGAAATTGGGAAAAATCTCATTAAAAGCCCACTAATTAGCAATTAACGCGCACTTCATCTGAGATTCTTTTTTTTTTATTTTTTATTTTTTTTACTTTTGTTGTTGTTGAAATTTTAACTGGAAAGAAGAGCTGCCTTTCCCTTTTGACGAGCGAATGATTCGACTGAAAGGCGCTTGAACGAAACCTAGCGGATTTTGGACTGATTAAATTTGAAACGTGTGCTTGAAAAAAAATATTTTCTCGAGTAGGATGTACGTTAGCTCTTGAAAACTGAATTAGGAGATGCATTAACGTTAAGGACTCCTTGAATAGACTATGATTCGCTATTGCTTGAGATGTATTGACGTAAACAGGAGTTATAATTGTATATTCGAGTAATAAATCACTTTAGAGATGAAAGACGTTTATAACGCAGACGCCGTTTGCATGTGTTATCTTGGGGTGTTATAATTTCCAAGTAGCTCTCCAAATGTTGTTTGAATGATTATGAAAGGTTTTCATAATGAGATGATTTTTGAATTAATTTGGCTTTTCGTAAGTGACGATATTTGAGCCGTGAACGTTATTAACTTGCAAGTCGTCGTGATTTGTTTCGTTTTCGTGACTCTGCTCGGAGATGAATCAGTCTCCTTTTCGAAGATGAGATTCAATTATCTGGAACCTACTCGAATTCTTTCGTGAAGAAATATTTCTTGGTCGGGGGGAAAAAGGTGTGCCAGCCGTTGGCAATAATTGGCTCCCCTGTGCATCGAAATTGACAAAATTGGAGGTGGGTACAGAGTGGGTCTTGTCCGATTATAATTGGTTTCATGTGACGGCAATTATAATTGTCAATAAATCTTCATGGCGCTACATTCTTATTATGTGATCTCCTGACTTTGAAAGAGTTTTCTAACGTAGCAGAAGCGCTAAAAATGACAGCGGTGATTTAAGTTCCCTACTCTCGGTAGGGTACGTTTGTAAAATTCTATTACATGTATTATTTAGATTGCTTTAAGCTTATGTTTAAGTTCGAATTGTAGATTGAACACAGATTATTTTACATTTTCGTATCTTATCGGCCAAAGATTAGGAATGTAAACTAGTTTGCATTGCAAAGATGTTTTTTTGTATGTTATGGTTTTATCGATCCACCTTTAAAAAAAAATTCTCTTAGGGAAAAAGAGTGAAATTCATTTTGACTGTTAGTACTTTGTACGCGTCCATTTTTCTCATTCCCACCAAAAGGAGGAACGATTTTCTGGATTACGAGTATATTGGTATCATGTACAGTGGTACCACCGGTTTCCGAACATAATCCATTCGGAAACTGCATTCGGATAACAAAGTTTCTATAGGGAAATTTTTAGTTTGTTTTTAGCGACCAAAAGAGACTTTGAAAATTGGGAGGGAAACAATGAAGAAAAACAAAGCCGCTTGTTTTAATTTTTTTTTATTGCGGCTATGTTTTTATTAATAACAAATATATTAAATTGCTTCTTTATGTAGAGAATTTGAAGCTTTTTTCAGAAGTGTTTTGATGACGCTAGAGTTTTTCAGTAACATAATTTTTATTGTGCAATGGTTACCAAAAACTTGTTTAAAGCTGATGGTTAACAGGTCCAATATAGTTATTTTTTCTCGCAAAGTAAGTTTTATTTATATTGTTATTGGCTTTTTTTTTTGAAACGTGCAGACGAGATTTCTTGCCGGAATGTCTTAAGAAAATCGGTTGCATGGTACTTGGAGATTTTGAACTTGTATCGCATTGTCGGATACCATTGTTGGTTCTAAGAAATGTTATTGTTTTTTGATATGGTTTACCGGCAGAAATAGTGGTTCCGTGTCGAGAATTATTAAAATATGTTTCTTGAAAAAAATAACCTGTCTCTCTTCTACTAAATTGAAATGTATAGATCAATCAATAGCAATCTCTAAAAACTAATTAAATAGAAAATTTATTTGTAAATTTTTGATAAAGGTTTTTTGCTGGCTACTGGACACATCAAAATAGCTTGCCGCCGTACTGTGAAGGCTTAATTATTCTTGCCGTAGATCATCAGTAATGTTGGTGATTGTTAATCGCCTTACAAACTCTCGCTGGATCGATCCCGCTTCTAAAATTATTAATAGTTTTAATTATTTTATTATTTATTGTGATAACGACTTCTGACATCTTTTGATTTCAGTGTTTTAGTAAGTTTTCTTCTTTTTTGTAGGTTTAATGTTCTTATTGCCCCTGTTTGGGCTATTTCCTGATTGAGAGGGCAGCAACCATCCAGTGTTTCAATTAGCTATTGTGATTCTGTTCGGTTACTGCTACTACAATTATTAAAAAATAGCAAGCAGCGAAGAACAGCCGATAAACAGCGTCTGTGTCAATTATTATAAATCTAATCTACGAGTTTCAAGCCCAACAATAGAATTGAGGGCGAATGAATGGATCATCTCTCATACAGTGGACAACTGTCAGTAAACATGTCAAGGGGCACTGAATAAAATTTTATTGCAGTTCGGATACCGGTCACGGGAACATTCGAAACGAAGTTTGGATACCGATGCGTACGGATATAGGGGTACCATTAAATGTCGATCTGCTGTGTTTTATTTCGTTTTTACAGGGCTTAAAATTTCAATCTCTTGCCGACTTCTTACAGCTGGAGGATACCACTTTTTTCAGGAGTTGATTTCATTTGATTGGAAGATTTCATATTTCTTCCTCAGTCGTCTCAAAATCTCGCAGTAGAAATTCCTGTTGACAGTCTGACAAAGTGAAAGAACTTCTTTTGCACAATTTCTTGAACGTCAAAAAAAATAAATTACAATAACCGATTTGCATTGCTGCGAACTTGTGGTGCGCATTTATTTTTCCGACGACCGTGGAGAGGAATGGAGTGTGTTTTTCTTAATTTGCTTTGCTCGTTAAGACTCTACATCAGCTATTTTGCTTTGGCCGTTAATGTCCAAGTCATTATGTCGTTTTTGTTTTTCGATAAATTGTGATAAAATTAAGTAGTTTTAGTGATATTTCACTTCTTTTATACTATCAGTGCTCAGATTCTTGAAAAAGTGAAGTTTTGAGAAAATCAGACGACCTCTCGGCAAGCAAAATTTCCTTGGCCGAGTCCTACTACAAAAAAACAACGGTATTCTTCCCATCACATCCCTAATTTGTTGTCTTCCAATTTAATATCCATTATAAATAGAAAGCCTTAGTCTGGTTTACTGTATTTTGTTATTATAAAAAGGAGGAAATTTGTAAATATTGTGTCAATATTGCAGAAAACATGACGCTTTAAAAAAATGAGCTTTTTAATTTATAATAATCTACAGTATTGGCGTAAATCATATGGATGAAAATAATAATTAAATTTTGGAATTATTGTCTGATGCTGCTTGATACCGAAATTGGATTTTAACGTAATTGTTAGCTTGATGGCTACAGATTTTTTTAATAATAAATTTAATAAACTGATTTTTCTTTCAGTTGAAAAAGTATTATCATTACAATTATTAACTAAACAAAATATCTTGGTAAAAATTGCATCCAATAGAAAACATTTTGATGCCATTCTAAGTAGGAACAAACTTGTGAGCGTTCTCTTTAATATAGTCACATGGAGTGTGACCTTCAGAGACTCCTTCAAGGATTTCCACATTGAAATTTTGAAAAATCGATAGAGCAAAAATGTCAACTTTAAAGTTGTTAAGAATCGTAAAATTTACTTTTATTTATTTTTAAGTCGTACAAGTGTTTTTAAAGAGTAGCTTTCAGAAAAATCAGCGTTTTGAAGTGAAGCCTATCTCACTTTTTATCCTCGTTTATTATGAACGCTGCGTGGTCGAAGCTTACTTGTTCTTTTTAGATACGGAAATTTTGAAGAAGTCCTTGTATTGCAGGAGAAAGGAGTAGGTTTGAAAGTGAGAAAAAGATTTCGATAAAGGCTTAAAATTGTTAGGCCCAGAACTAAATTATTTGATAAACCAAGATGATGACATAATAAGAATGGAGGGGTGGGGGCCGCGATGTTTGCGCTCTTCGCGATGAGTCACTCGAGATACAAGCGTCGTAAATCACGACGAGAGTTGGCCTTTTAAATCTAACAGAATGGAAAGAAGATTTGCGCTTAATTTAGATCATTCTTCGGTTATGGCTAGTGAATGATAACCCTTTTATGTTTGTTTCGCCCGCTTTCATGACGTAAATTCTGCCTTATCGCTTGTTGAAATGCAACGGTAAATGGAGGAATGGGGAAATGATCTGCCTCCCCTTATCCCCCTGCTCTCTACCCCTCTTTGGTTTATCCCCATATAATATTCTTGAGTGTCTTCCTTAAGCAAAGTTTGTTCTGCGTTTTTTAAAGTAGACTCAAGTTGTGACATATTTGATGTCTATTTTTCATTTATGAATTTACATATGCTTACATAAAGACCGCGAATGACTGACAATCCAGACCTCGCCCGCTTTATTATTTAGCAGAAAATGACTGGACCACTGGTAATAAATTGTAAAATAGTCCAGGACGAGAATCCAACGTATTAGGTCTGCGTTGAAGATTGTTGCCGATCCCTCCATCCCTCCTGCGATGAATATTTACTTAAATTAATTATTGCGAATGGTAGTCCGAATGCATTAGCAAAAATTATGTTAACATTTATCTGTACGTCGTCGAAACTGAATTTTATTGTTTTAGAAATATTGTACACATTTAGCTTCCGAAATCAACAAACGGCGTCAATTTGCTAAGATCCCTTATGAATTTACCAGTTTGGAGAAGAAAGTTTGCTTTTTTTCCTCGAAGGATTACATAACTACGTGGTTTGCCCATCGAAACTATTTGCTTTAAAAAAGATCAACTGTAAGAGATTGACTTAAAAGTCAGGAAATGCATAAATTTCGTTTGAGAAATATAAAAATGTACATATTTCGAAAATGGTATATATCTCCAAATGACAGAATAAACAGAAATTGTTATGGTAACGGTGGCCTAAATTTTTCGTATTTTGGGACATTATGCTTGTTGATTTTCTGGAGGATCGTCAAAGATTCTTCTACTGCAGCGTTCTTTTGAATTTCCTAAAACTCTGCTGGTTCCATGAAGAAACGAACAAAATTCAACACCTGTAGAGTCTCCCTTCTGCAAAGACCCATACAGAAGGGGACATCGTATCACTTTTTGCTGTGGATCAATGTAGCAGTTTTTGAAGAAGGAAGAAGTGCGACTAGAATGGAGAGCTCAAAACCAAAGTCCGGGATGATTCCGACATCAGATAAAAGACTTCTATCAACAGAGTACTTATATATAATATAAATAATATACATAAGAACAAGACTGACCTGGCCGATCTGTGGATACCATAATGCAAAAGCAGACGATGGATTTCACTATTTCTACAAAGAATTCTTTGTGGAAATAGTGGATCCATCGTCTCCTCCTTTGCAAAAGACTTCTATGAAATTGGTATGAGGAAGTTTCCAGAGCACTGGATAAAGTGGGGACAAATGAGGACAGAACTTAGAAAAATAACTGATGGACTAAATAGGTAAAAAAGAATACCAGAAACTGGATACTGTAACAACATTACAGAAATAAAAATTAGAACATTGTTCCATATAAATGGAAAACTAATGGACTTTTGCCTATTTTGTTAAAAAATAAAGTCCAGGTCAGTTTTGAACAATCTGAGTGGCTTTAAAACTTTTTTGCACATTCTGATTTTGCATATTCATGGCCACTATTCGCTTGAAGTGTTCTCTTCGTTCATCAGCAGCTTAGCGTCATTGTCGTGATTGAGGCAATTAGATGATGAGTGACATTGACATTTTTAATGTAGTAATGCATTTTTATTAAATATGGTAAGCACTTAGCGAACAGGCTCTTAGTGACAAAGACTTTATTCAACCATATCGATGCCTACTTACTCAAATTTTAACTGACATTCTGGTTACTGCCAGTCAATGGTAACAGCATTAGTCTGTAGTGCTGAGTGAAGGCCAATTGGATTAAGGTGCTTGAGAAAAGCCTTACTGTTCTGCTAAAACCGAAATTGTGAGCCCGTTTGCTTTTTAATTAATTACTGAAATAGTAACAGTCTATTATTTTATTATGGGATGAAGCGAAAGGGAGTCTTCATGTTGACTCTTGATCTTCACTCATAATAATGAAATGTCAGTTTTGAGAGTGACTTTGCATATTTATTTTTCTTCTTGTTACTTAATGGAGAGTAATACAATAAGGATATTACATTTTGTCAAATCTATTAAGAAAAATATAAACTCATAAATAAGAAAATATAAACGTAACTTTTGAGATGCTCGTTTAGGACGTCAAATTTTTTTAACTTAATAATCATTAAATAAATGCTGGTAACGTTTAAACAGCTCCTGTTTTAAATAGCGTTTTTTAATTAAACAAAAAGTTCGCATTCTATGTGTAAAGAAATTATAAATCCAATTTTGAAACAATTTTCGAAAATTGTGTTGGCCCTTATTTCTTCTTCATAAGCTGTATCATTCTGTCAGGCATAATTGGTAGATTTTTTAAGTCTTGTATGATTATTTTATCCCAGAATTCACAATTCACATGATGGTATTCTTTATTTTGGCCGTATATATATACATTACACAGGGTGTCCAAAAAAGTCTGGTAGCATGGCAGATATCTCAAAGCTGCCAGCTAGGCGAGATCTGATGAGTGTGGTTTATAGGTAATTGGGGGGGGGGGGGGGGGGGATTCATTGCCGCAATCAAATTTGACTTTGCCCCCCAAATGTAAGGTCATCCATTTGCTAACTCGAAAACTATTAAAGATAGAGAAAAATTTCCAATTGCTACTCTGCAGAGCAACACCACATTAGTCTAAAAACAATTTTTATATCACACCCTTCCCCTTGAAAGATTTTGAGAAAATGGGCGAGAAAGAGTCACTCAAGGAAAGAAAATTCCCAACGGTGTGCTTCACTGCAATTCAAATGTTTTAGAAACGTCAGCCAACCTGGCCAGCTCAAGCTGATCTACTGTGTCTGGAACCGTCTCCAAAGTCTGGAAATCACACTTTCTGGAACATTCAATTCTCTGGAGATTTCATTTGTGACTGCCCTGCTTCGAGTTTTCCGATTACTCTGCCTTTCAGACAAGATCAATTTGGCACTTGTGGTCTATATTAAATGCAAAATTAACGATAACAAGTTCTCTTAGCCTGACTTGCAAGAATGTGTAATGTGACCTTATGGCTTATTGTACTGTACTGTGACCCTGTGTTTTACTCTTTTATATTGCATGATCACTTTATATAAATTTGCATTTCTGAGTTAAAAACCGATCGTGAATTGACATTGGTTTAACCCGTTTAACTGGTTTATATGATATTTACATACCAACATTTGTCGGTTTTTCTGGGTCTTAACCTTTAAATCTTATTTTTTACAATTACGCTTACTTTTAGACCCCGGTATTGACAGTGTATTTTTCGCAGCATGAACATTGGGCTTGCAGTCGTGAAAAGGGATAAAATTGTTGTCATAGTGACATTTCAAATGCAAGGTTTTCGTTTATAGCTATTGTTATCTCACTTGAATGGAGAGTATCTCGAGTGGAGACGTAATAAAGTTCCTATGAATGAATGAGTTGGCGACCTTTAAATTGTCACATTGTTGGTAATGTTTCAGGCGAAATAACGCGGAGCTCTATCTCTAAAGAAACAGCGACCGAGGTTGTATGGTTATGGAGGAACTCGTGGGTTGACCTAGATTCGATTTTCTCTTTGAGTAGTTATGTTTGTACAAAGCGATATGGCTTTAATGCCGAAAATAAACAATGCATAAAAATAAAAATGAAACAGAAAAATGGGAGTGGGATGTGTACTACATTAAGCACGATAAAAATACATTAACCGTGATTGACTCTATGTATTAGGAATTGTGTTCAATCAAGATGAAAGGCTTTTTATCCCTCCTCCCCAAGTGTTAATTTGCTGCCGTACACGTGTAAAAAAGCACTGCGATCCGCTTTTAAACATTCGGTTTAATTTTGTGTTTTTCATCGTGTCTGACTTCTCGAGTAGTTGTGCTGCTGTGTGTGCGAGACTCGAGAGAGAGAGAGCAAACTCCGCCCTTGATAAATCAACGATATTTTTTGCTAGCGAGGGCACCTGAGAGCTTCTCGAGCGCACTGTTGCCAGCCAAAGCCGGCGCCGGGAATAATTCATTCGGGAACGAGAGGAGAGTCGCTGCCGCAGCCATCATCCGTCCATCGCATTCCGTCCTGTCCGTGTCCGTCCACGGCTTCTCCTCATGACCAACGTTTGTGGATACGGTTGCTACGAACCGAGGGCGGACACGTGCTGGGGGGTTGCCGCTCCACCATGTGATATTTCCAAGGTCCAGGAGCAATAGCATTTAGGGCTGCCTTTTCTCATCCTTTCTCTTCTTCTTTCCCCGATTCCGTTCTCGCTGCGTTTTCCTTTCCTCTGTCGTCCTTTGTCACTGTTTTCCTGTCTTTTCTCTGCTTTCTTGTTATCTGCCTCGTGTTATGCACTTCTTCTGTGCTCTTAATTTAATTTTTTTTTTTCGTATTTTTATATATGTGTGCGTTTGTTGTTGAGGGCCATGTGGTCATAATCGGGCGTTCTTTTTATCTTGCAGATGCACCATCCCATCCAAATGAAACCTGCCGACAGTGAGAATAGAAACGGTAAGCAAGAAAAATCTTTATTCTTTTCTTTCTTTTTTTTTTTCTCTTTCATTCCCTCTCCCTCCCTCTAAAATTACTTTTCTCGTCTGTGTTGACTGTGCGCCTTCTCGAAAGTACCTACCAGGCAGGCTTTTTCGGCCGTTTTATTTTGGGAAATCTATTTACACTGCCAGCAACTTTTTTGACGGTAATTATCTCCGAAAGAAATAAAAGTGCTTCTGATATTGGATATACTGTATATTTGCCAGTGCACTTAAAAGTTTTGAGTTTCCTCCTCTTTCCCCGTCCTCCTCCCCTTTTTTTTTATTTTGCCTTTTCCTATCGCATTGTTGCAGCCCTCTTTGAATTTTTTTTGTTTAAAGAAGTTGCTACATTCTGACAACAGCAAAACAGCATTTGCTGGGAAAAATAATTTCTTAATTTTATAAATTATAATACTTTAATAATAATAATAATAATAATAATAATAATAATAATAATAATATAAGCAACAGTTGTCAAGAATTAATAAGGAGCAAAAAGAAATTGAAAATAAGCATCACTTTAATAATGTTCAGTTTTTGATAAGTTTGGTGAATGGTCTCTACTGGCAGTTCTTTATGGAGGAGACATCCCATCTTCATTAAATCCAACGTAAAGTTTATGCCGGAGTATCGTATAGTGATGTTTATTTTCATTTCCCCTTTTTAGGTAATTACCATGTTAACCACAAAGGTTTTTGCCGTTTTTAATTCCGAAAAACAAAATGATGTACACAAAAAGTAGCATATCGCTAGTCCCCAAAGTAATCCCCATTGGCATCTAGCACCTTCTGCCAACGTGTCTCCCGTTGACCAATCCCCTGGCTGTAGAACTTGCTGGTCTTGGACTCAAAGAAGTCCTTGAGTGCCTTTCGCAGGTCTGTATCATTGGTGTAGGATTTTCCACGAAGATGGTTGTCCAGAGAATGGAAAAGGTGACAATCCGTTGGAGCAAGATCTGATGAGTAAGGTGGATGACCCAAAGTTTCCCAGCCAAGCCGCTCTATGGTTTACCTGGCCACCCGCGCCTCATGTGGCCGGGCATTGTCATCGCCCCTTTGCGATTCACCAATGCTGGCTCCTGCTGCTGCGATGCCTGTTGCACACGTTCCAACTGCTGGGAGAACAGGTCGCCGGTGATGGTTTGCCAGTTGATAGCAGCTCATAGTGAATCATTTAGTGTCTAGTCCACCAGACACAGCGTGATCTTGCGGTGGCTTTGAGGTGTGAGGCACGGTGTCCCAGGGTGACAACCAAAGTTTGGAACGCTTTTCGCCACTGGTAAGTATTCGATTAAATATGGGTGCGTTACGATGTTGAGAAAGCAACGACATCAGGCTGTCACTCGTTGATTCTTGTTGGATTCCGACAACGTGTGGGATACCCATTTGCTCAACTTGACGTCTTTCCTAGGCTGTGTAGGTGACGTCTGTTTCGTCAGAAACCTGATAGCGTCTGGCAAGTTCACCACATGTTAAACTGCTGTCCTCCTCTATGGCCGTTTTCAGGGCCTGGTCATCTAAGGCTTGTGCTCGACCACTGCAGGGTTCATCAGAAATGGCAAATTCTCCCGACCTGAAATTTTGGAACCAATGCCTTGCGGTGCGTTCATTCACAGCATCATTCCCAAACGCAAGACACAATCGGCAGCTTGATGCTGCTGCTGACAAGCCCACCTTGAAGCCATAAAGCAAACAACACCTAACCATCTCCTTCGATACCTCCATTTGTCTTCACTTCTGCACGAGATGTGATTGATGTGAATGCCCAACAGCCCTGTTTTTATACAGGCTAACCTTCCTGCCCCCCCGTGACAAATTTTGGACCACGCTGTATACTCATTTGCATATCTTCTATCAATCCCTTTTATGGCAACATAAAAACGGCAAGAACTTTTTTGGTTACCTGGTAATTGAAGGGTTGAAAACTTCACGAGACGCAGCTGAGGATTATTATCATAGATCTTCAAATTATTAGCCTAACATGAACTCGCATATTTGCTAATAAAATTTAACCATCATTTTCTCAATTGTTAAAAACTTGCACAAAGTCCACTATCATTCTCAGCCCTTCAATTACTGAGAGTTACTTAAATTTTCCCTTTTTGCTCATAATTTTTGGTCCTGATTAAATTCTATTGGGTGATTTGTTTGTTTTATTTTTAAAAAAATCATTGATTAGAAGCCTCACTTACAAGGGAACCCCACATAGCCTAACCGCTTTAACAATGGAGTCCTTGTATGGCTGTGTATGCTGAAATTTTTTCGTTTTCGCGGTTTATTTTGAAAGAAACACAATTTCGCACTCTTATTTTGCAAGCATCTATAGTAGCTTCAGATGAGTAACATATTTCAATTTGGTGGAAATCTGTGACATACATGTTCGAGGGATTCCCTTGTTAGTTCATGGCATATTTGGAAGTTACTTGAAGACTGTAAGAATAACTACTTCATAAATAATCGTCTTTTAATAAGGCTCAAAAATAATATTAGAAGCAAAAAAATAAAAAAAACAACTTTTAATTGAATAATGGTGAATACAAGTAACAGGTAAAATCATACAATCCACAAAATTATTTTCATACTTACTATGTACATTTCGACGGCAAAGTCGCTATCATCAGCGTGATAATAATTTATTACATAACGATTTTGTAATAAATTGTTATCACGCTGATGATGACGACTTTGTCGTCGAAATGTACTTAACCTGGTATGAAAGTAATCTTGTGGATCGTGTTTTGTTTTTTTTTTGTTACTGTTTTTCACCATATCTAAATCTCCAGTTTTTTGGCTCCATTGGAATATTTTATTATCCTAATTGAATTCCCTAAAAAAATTTTTTTTTAATTTAGAAGAAACTAGGAGTCTATAAAAATTAAATAAATTATAAAATTATTTAATATAATTTATACAGGTTGTTTATTAAACATACGGCAAAAATTCAAAGGCTAATTATTGGCTTATTTAAGAATTCTTCTGGTCTTTTGATGATTTTCGGAATGCCACTTTCGAAGATACAAGGCGATAAAGGTTTTTCGATAAAAACAATACTGATAACCTTTAACAAAATTCTAATTACTAAACGCGGCTGCTTTTTGGAACACTCCCTATCTGTCTTGGAGTGATATACCATTGGCAACAAGATATGAAATGTGGCTTATGTACGATAGTGCACCAGTGCATTTTAAGAGTGGTTGCTCGTGTGTTTTTAATGCAAAATATCAAGACCATTGGACTTAGATCCCTTGAATTTTTTTCTATGAGACCATCTGCAGTAGTTAGTTTACTCTATTCCGGTGGATGGGTGTAATGCAATAAGAAACAACTCTGGTGTTTTTGAAAGAGTTGGTCACTCAATGAGGAGAAGATTGGATTCAAGCATCCTAGCTGAAGAATGATTCCTTTAACCACCATTTTCAGCAGTTACTGTAGATTAAGAAGGTTTACATGTAATATTCGGTAATAAAAGATTGTTTTTGTCGAAAAACCTCTATCGCCCAGTATCTTAGAAACAGTGGCATTCCGAAAATCATCAAAGGACAAAAGATTCTTAAAGTAACCCAAAAATCAGCATTTGCCATATGTTAAGTGAATACTCTGTATATCAAAAATACCATAAGAGTTTTTAATATGTAAAATAATGTTATTATATTAAATGAATCGTTTCACTTTCTATTTTTCTTCTAGTTTTTTTTTCATAATTTCTTTTTAAAATTGCAGTAATTGTAAGAATTTTATTATAATTGTGAAGTCTGTTTTATAATAATTTTTATTACTTTTTGTGATTTATTGTTGTTGTTTTCTTAAATTTATGATACTTTAGTTCTCAATGTATTGTATTATTGTTGTTAATTTTATTTTTTATAGCGTTTTTGAGAAATATATTGTAATTACAAATTACGAAAACGGAAGGAAAAATTCCGCGACCTGGACTTCTTATTAGTTATCTTCTCTTCGAAATGTTATGTTTTTTTATGAAAAAGAAAATTTCAGTTACTATAGTTTTTCTTTCATGATGTCGATTCAAACGATAACCTATAAGTTTGGGAATGTAATTCTTTTTAGTATGTGCTAGTTTTTCATGGAGTGAAGGAGAATAATAGAAAACAGACATTGCTTTACAATTACCAAGAAGTCAGTTAACTCTAAATTTATGACTTAGGAACTTAATTTTTATCTGATACAAAATCATCACAGATATGAAAGATTTCAAGATGTGATTTAAGCTTAAGTGAAAAGATATTTTGAAATTAAAAATTTTTCTTGTAAAATATACTGTACGGTAATTGTTAATCACATAAATTCACTTTTATTACAAAGTATAATCACGGAGAAAATATTTTATTCCATTGATGTTTTACGAGAATAAGATTAATTGGATGGAAGCTGATAAATTTTTCGAATTAAAAAAAATAAGTTCCTGGTTGGTTGTCGACTTTGATTTATAACCCTTTTTCTTGTCCTTTGAAACAACCATTCGCTTCCGTCTCTGTTGGATTCTTTAAAAAATTATTTTCCCAATCCTCTAAACGACAGGCTCAGTATATGTGCATGTGCGTGTTTGATTATATACAAGAACTCACGAAACGGGTTGTATTCAGTGCATCGGTGAAGATGCGATCGTTGGGAGTTGCCAACCCCGCGACGCGCTTTTTTTTGCTTAGTTCGTCGCTCGTGGATCGGCTGATGTCTAAATTTGACGTCCTTGCGGCGAGATGTCATTTTAATTTAGAGCTTCGGTGGAGGACAGAGCCTTCTTCTATCTCAGCCCAAGACTGTGTGTGTGCGTGTTTTGCTTTGGCTTCTCTCTGAGGGTCTTTCTTGTATTACTGGAATATCGGTAGAGAAAGCGACGGTGTTTTTCGCTCAACGTTTGTGTTTCAGGCTGTTTAGCCAAGGGGAAAAAAATTCAGAGTGAAACATGTTGTCATGCTTGAAAACGAGGTGAAAAAAATTAGGACTGTAGAAAATTGAGTTCGGTTTAACGAGTAATGGGAGACAGTGGCATTTCTTGTATGTTTGGCTTTTAGGCTACAGTCTATTCGTGGTTGAATGGAAAACTTTCACTAGATGGATTATCTGAATGTCGATTCGCTAAATTTTCAAATTTTCCGAGGTCCAATATTCTATGTATAAGTACTATAACAATTGGATGCGTGCCTTCGGAATTAATTTAAATATTTGCAAAACTTAACATTACAAATTATATTATTTGTATTTTTTTTTCGTCTTGGATCTGAAGAATTTACGACGATTTTTTCGTAAAGTCCGTGCTCTACCGTATACAAGTTTTTTTTTCTTTCTACATAAATCTATCTATACATGAGCCACTGAAAGTTGTGTGAAACAATGTAAATTTCTTTTAATCCGTTTTTCTGTAAAATAATTTGAGATCATGTGATTCAACAATGTATTTATCACCTATATAAGACTTCGAAAAGAGACTCGTTATTAGTGCTCATCTAGATGAGGCCGCGATTGATATAACAAAGCAGCTGCTTGGATTCTCGAAATAAGCGATGTTAAGAATATTCCACCATTAGAAAAATGGTCCACAGTCTGTATTTAAAAGGGGTAATTGTCGCTCAAAGATTAATCAATTCGCACTTACATGGAGAAACAGGACATCCACTATGCAAAATAGATTAATGATTATAATCAAGGCTGTTTCTGGCCTATGTCTGGCAGAATCATGCGTCGCAGAAAGAAGCGGATCTAAATCGCTTATTACGGCAAAGAACGAGAGAGTTTATCTACACTGATGTCTGGAGCGTCACGACTGGGCGCGTGAAGACTGGAAGGTTTGTGGCCTGAAGAATCAGGATGCACGTTGTTTTGTACTAATGATAAACAAGGATTTAACAGGATCCCCATGAAGCAATGGATACATCATGACTTAACAAGACAACTTAAGGCTCTGGGGTGTCAGGGTATAGAGCTTCTTTTGCTAGTAAAGAATTGCCCTCCTGATATTCATGGATAGTTAGGTGCATTCCACGGATTAATTGGACATTGTTGCATACTCGGTTCATCCAGCAATGCTGCATTTTTATCCTGCACGTGACTGCTTATGAACGATATTCCTCTTGTTCCTCGCGCATGGTTGGTTTAACGAGCACGAATATGACTTGCGCCATTTACATGACAGAGCCCAGCTTTAGAGATAGTTTAGGACCTAATGGAACGACATATTCGACACAAAAATCATCTTCCTACAAATCTGCGGGAATTAAGAAAATGTCTGGCCTTCCATATGGTTGATTATATGCAACTTGCATACATGCTGTAATTCGAGCCAGAGGGTACAATAAAAAATATTTAAACATGTTTCTAAGTCTTTGGCCAGTGCGTGTACATCAATATGAAAATACATTCACATGCCAAAAATCATGGGATAGCACCTAATAACGTGTCGGACCTCTTCTAACCCGGCGAAGTGCCACAGTGCGACGTGGCATTGATTCCACAAGTCGGTAGAAGACATCGGAAGACATTGCCAACCATTCCGACTGGAGAGCTTTCCACAATTGCACGGTGGTTTGAGGTACAGGAGCCCGGGAACGAATGGCCCTCTCGAACACATCCCAAATGTGTTCAATTGGATTCATATCTGGTGATCGGGGTGGCCATTTCATGCGCTGGAATTGCCCCGAATGCTCCTCAAGCCTTCGTTGTCATGGTATGTGAAGTCCATGAAGGGCTGCAGATGGTCAGCAAGCAGCTGAACATAGCGCTGACCAGTCAGTGAACAGTCTACTGTAACCAAATGACCCAAGCCATGGCACGAAAAAACACCCTACACCATTACGGAACCACCACCGGCTTGCACGCTTCATGCTTGACAACTTGGGTCCATGGCCTCAAGGGGTCTGCGCCACACTGGAGCCCTACCATCAGCTCGTATCAGCTGGAATCGAGACTCATCAGACCAGGTCACACGTTTCCAGTTGTCAGATGTCCAGTCGATGTGTTCATGGGCCCAGGAGAGACGTTGCTGACGATATCTTGTTGTTAGCAAGGGCACCCTCGTGGGTCTTCTGCATCCATATCTCATGGACACTAGATTTCGTTGCACAATTCGCATCGATACAGCTCTAGTGTCACCCTGGATAAAATCTGATGTCATCTGGCGTAGTATCAATTGCCTGTTAGCGATGATCATCCTACTCGACGCCGTTGGTCCCGTTCATTGAGAAGGTGTGGTTGACTACTGCGTTGTCCATGGTGGGAGGTAATGCCGTCAAGTTGGTACTCTCGGTAGACTCTTGAAACTGTGGACCGTGGGATGTTGAATTCTTGAGCTACCTCCGATATTGAATGACCCATTCGTCGTGCTCCACATACCAGGCCACGTTCGAACTCCTCGGATAGCTCTCGTCGTGTAGCAATTGCCACACTGAACACCTCACCCCTTACTCATGACAGTGTAACTAAACCTACTGACACTGATTTACATATTCATACTGTTTGCACATGATGCTACTGCCACTTGAAAAATAGTCCACTGCCATGACTTTTGGCACGTGAGTATTTTCTGCTTGCTATCCCTATAATTATAATCGTTTGGAGCGAGATGATGATCCTCGTGCACTATTTAGTCACTGCATATTTACAGTTTGTAACGTTGTAGTAGAATCAAGGTATATTTCTAAATCTAGTTTTTAATTTGCCACATATAAAGATGCTTAATGTTACCTATGTTTTTAAATCCTCGATATTTATTCGAACAAGCAAATATTTATTTTATTTCTCAATAAACATAAAAATCCTATTAATCATCTGTAACAATTCTCTGGAACCACAAATGAAAATTTGAACGAAATATTTAATTAAATCACCCTTTTGCTGAAATTAACTGAAACACTGTTGGCATTGATCTAATTAACTTTTGAAGAATTGGAAATTGTGCGTCATCCCATGTTTTCAGGATTGAGAATTTTAATTCATTTATGTGGTTAACCTGTTTATTTTTGGCATTGGTTTTGTATCATGATTCCCCATAAAATTTCTATGGGATTCAAGTCCGAGCTTAATGATGGCCAATCAATAATTTCGATTTTTTTTCATCAACAAATCATGCTTTCGTCGCCTTTTGAAACATGGCATCTTGCGTTGCCTTGTTGGAATTTCCACATTGGGCCACCAATCAAGGAGCCAAATGGTATCAGGTGATCATAAAGCATTGATACTTTCTGAAGTCCAATTTTCCATCTACAAACACTAAATCTGATTTCCCATTATAACCAAACGATGGCCATACAATGAGAAATCCATCTCCAAAGATCCTGCTGTACTGAATGTTGGGAGAAGTCTTCAAATCGATGCCAGTAACAAGCATTTCCGGCTGGTTCGTCTAAGTTGAACTTTGTTCCGTCAAAGAAGACGATGTTATTCCATTGTTTCACCAAGGACATTTTATCTTTGGCCATTCAAGTCATGCATGTCGATGAACTTCTTTGAGTTGTGGTTTTCTCAAAGCTTCGCGATATTTGATATTATTATCACGAAGGACTTTATTTGGTTTATGTAAAATACTCTTGCGTATGATAAAATCTATTTTGAATATGGGTCCAGTCGCATTTTCTGCTAAGAAATACAACAGTTTCAATCAGTTTCATATAAGATTCCCTAGAACTGGCACACTGAAAAAATGATATGTTTACATTTTACTGAAAAGCTTAACGTTAACACAATCTTGTTGACTTCGGTAAGCTTCCCTTTATTCAGCAGTATTTTGATCACGTGATCACCGCAGCCATTGCAGTAATCGATTAAACAGAACCCATCCTGTGTTTGTCTCAGATTATTTTCGAACCAGTTAAGACATTCTCTTACAGCAAAAAATTTCTTTCCAAAGTCAAATACATTCATATACGCATGTATAATAGAAAATTAAAAAATAAGCTATAGCGGAAGCCTACATGTGCTTAAAAAGGGTGGGGGGGAACTCTAAAATAACGATGCCCTGTTTAATTTATCACTTAGCTGAAATGAAAGTACAATGACTGGGATAAGTATTAAAACAGACAATGTAAAGGAAAAGAAGGAAGTGGGTTTCAAACATTGAAGCGAACTGCTTTTGATGGCCGACTTTGTGACTAATATCATTCAAGTCGTTTTGCGACTTGGCTCGAAGGCTTTGCAGCTCCAGTGACATGGACCCTGGGGACTCTGTCACATCAAACAAATCATGGTATTGACGTGCCATCTTCTGGTCGGGGGAACATTAGGAGAAGGAGAGGAATCATTAGACGAGCAGATTGGACACTTGATATCTCCATCGAGGAAAGCCGTCATTTAGTCGGCAGTGGGTGAATGGGTGGAAGGGACCTCGCCGTCTCCCACAAGTGTTCTTGTTTTGCCTTTGCCCCGGCTTCCTTGCAAGTAGAGCGAGTGAAATGAAAAACTTAAAGCAGTTCTCCTTTTTAGCTTTTTTTTTTTCTTAAATAAAATTTGTTTCCAATTCTGCTTTATCGTTTCACTATTACCTTTATTTCCTTCCGTTTCCGTTTTTCTTAAGTTGCCGTGTTCGCTTGTGACTCTTCACCTGTGTAAAAATCCATCAATTGTCTTTCGTATGAGATTTTTTTAGGGTTCTCGCCGTTTATTTCTCTTCCTTCCTTTATCGAATTTCTTATTAACTTTTTTCACCTTTTATCAAAATCAATCAAAAGTAGATTCGCGTACATCAAAATCGTATTTGATGTTTGGGAGGAGACATGGTTACAAGAAATTTCGCTTCGGGAAAATAAAATAATAAAAGAAAATGGCGAAAGAAAATGATTTTTTTTTCATTAGACCGGAAAAGGCTATCCTGGTTTTATAGAACTGTTTTTTTTCTTCCATCGGCCGTTTCAATTTTTCTCGGTATTGAAGGTGAGCTTTAAATTATATTCGCAATAAGGTTTTTTGTTTGACCATAATTTTGAGCAATCCTGGAAGATACAGTTAAAAAAAGTCCATGTTTTAATTTTTGGAAACGATACAGTTTATGCATGGACTTTTTATCACGCAACTCATCATTCTGTGTGATAGAAGGGCACATTTGTTTAGCTGGACAGCAAAACCATTCCGTGATTGCGCCGATGAGAGGATGGTAAGATCATATGCTAAATGCTAGGGAATACGGCAGTCTTTAAAATCTGTTCGCTTCAGATGTATTGGCAAATTCGATTTCTGGTTTGTAGATGGCATTACAATGTGGGTAAGCAGCGCATGGATGTGGTTAGTTGAAAGATCTGCTAAAAGAGCGCCATGGTGTTTTGTTTGTTTTTTTTTTTTCTTTTTTTTTATAGCTGTAAAATAGGTAAGAGACCATTGGTTGTTTTTCGAAGTACTCTCCTTCTAAGTTATCGCACTTACTCTAACGTTCTGGAATCTTCTTGATCCCAGTCTCTTAAAGTTTTTTGTTTGAAGTCGAAACCATGCTTTTTTCATCCTTTCAAAATGGCGGTGAATGCGGCCAGTTAATTAACCAAGTGGCCGGTTTTGTCAGGAGGGTGGCATTATGGTGCTTGCGCTTGCCATGAAATTAATTGTGCAGTTTATCAAGATCAATGGAAAAATTATTTTTTATCATTAATTAATTGTCTATTATCCAATGCTCATAGAAAGACACAACGGTAATCTGGGCTGATCAAGACAGGTGGCGACATCTGGCGGCCATGATTCCTGCCGGACGTGAAAATGTGGTTAATTTCCACCTCTGGTATAATAATAAATACTATTATCTCTATGGCGAGGACATCAACCGCTTTGAATTTGACCGCCACTTTCGTTGACTATGCATTGGATCCTCTTTACAACATTCGCTACGACCGAACATAACATCTCACAGGGAATGATCATCACAGTCCGTAGTATGTTATCCTTCGAGGTAGTCAAGTTCGGGACCCCCCAAGATAGACCATGTTCTTCAAATAACCCCGACGCGCAAAGTCACTTGGATTTAGATCCGGGGAACAAGGCGGCAATGCAACCGGAAAGCTGTGAAATGACATTGCAAAGGTTGCTGTACCGATCGACCAATGCTTGGTGGTGCTTCATCTTGTATAAAGATTAACTGATCCAGAAACATTGTTTTTGCTGAAGTTGTGGAATCAATGACCTGGTACATGTCGTTATAATCCGAATTATTGGCGCTGTTGTCGCCTATGTATTCGACAATTTGTATTACGGATTTTCGTGCGGGATATGGTAGCTGTTGAGACTACTCCAAGCTGTTACAATACAGATGCCAGATTGATGATTTTATGTAAATTAGGGATGAACCATTCTTCCAGTGGAGAGGCTGTTGCCTACATTTTATGCAAGTTCTCGACTACGTAGATACAACAGGGCCATCTTTTACCCTATGAGCGACGTTTGGAATTACAATTTTTTTTTCCCCCGCGGAATCATGTCGTTATTAGTCCCCCTATCAAATTTGGTGCCATTCTTGTTTCGAGATTGAACTACAGATGACTCTGAGAAATGTCGGTTTTATTACAAACATCTTGTATGTCTGCCCGTGATAGATCGGAGATCGCTGGTGCGAATTTAGTCACTGGTGACTATAAATTATTTTTTACGAACTTTATAATTTATTTTTTTTAATCATTATCGACACTTAATATCATGTTGCATTTTCTTTCCTTGAAGTCTCGCTTTAAATTTTTTTTTCTCATCAATTTTCCCCTTCGCTGTAATGAACTTCTCATTGTTGCAGCAAAGAAGAACATGAAAAACACATTGGATTTCTCAATGAAGTTTGCCAATCATAAAATAAAGAAAGAAAAGACTGCCACTCTGTTCAGCAAAATTATTTGTCTTTTCCCTCCTAGAGCTGTTATAAAATTAATTCCTTTAAAATAAAAATAAAAAAGACGGATATTTCAGTGTTTACGTTTTTATGAGTAAACACTTTTGAATGTAAAAAAAGGCAGATTGTCGATTCTGTTGGAGAACTATTAAAACTCGAAATTTATGAAAATTTATCAAATTTTAATTTTAAAAAAATTATCTTCACAATAATGTTTTAATTGGAAAATCTTATTATTTATTAAACATCATTATGATTAAAATTTTAGGCTGTTTGCGTTTACTTTACCGTGATCTTCAAGTCACCTCATTAACAGTTGATTAATTAAGTGCGTCGTCGAATTGCAAATCAACTTGATCGCTCTCTTTAGTCGCATGTTTTTTGTTGCCTTTTGAAAATAATAAATTTTATTTTGCTATTTTTTTTCGGTTGATTAAAAAGGTCATTATTTTTTTTTCTTCTTTCCTTTCAATGGATTTCTCTCTTCTCATCAATCTTTCTCGTCCATTAATTCTTTTTTAAATATTTTTTATTGTATTTCCAGTGAGAACATTTTTCATATTTTTTTAAAGTAACTGGGATTCCCCTTTTCCATCCTTTTTCAACCTCTTTTTTTTTATCCTTTTTTTTTTTTTTTTTTTTTTCTTTGTTCTATTTTTTTTTTTTCTACACGAAGATTCTTTGCACAGAGCGCTCAACGACTTTTTTTTGAGGCGGCGGAGGTGGGGGCTTACTAGGGAAGCGGAAGTTGAACGGCGATGGAACCGATTGGACCGATTGGCAGGGGAAACCTTTTGGGTCGAGTCTTTGGAGCGGGAAATCGTCACGAGCTGACAGAGCAAAAGGGAGGGGGGAGAGATGTAGAGAGAGATAGATAGATAGAAAGAGAGTGAGTGAAGTAATTGATCCGTCGTTGCCTGATTAACTTGTCTTTTCCTGTTCGGCCACATCGATAGTCCACCTTTTCTTTCATTCGTTTCGCAAAATGAGGGTATAATTAAAAGAGCTTAATTATGACATCACGCTGGCGGATTGGATAAATCAATACCGGACGAGAAACGTGGGTGAAGTATTTCTGCAGGGGTTTGTCATGGGGAGTACTTTAGGGAAAGGGAATAGAAGAAGGGAGAGGAATGGCAACGTTGACCATATTCGTCACGCACCTTCAAGTAATCTTTGGACAAAAGAAGGCTTTGTTTCTTTAATTTGGGATTATAAAAATATTTAAAACTGTTTTAAATATTGTGTTTATCAGAAACAAACGTCCAAGTTTTTCTGAGATGGTTTTCTTCTTAATAAGCGAATTGCAAAATTATTTAATCGATGATTTCACATAAGTATGAAGCTATTTCGGTGCATTACAAAAACAGACTGAATAATATTAACAGACGACCCTAGTTGTTACGAATCCGGTTAATGCGAATTATCGCTTAATGCGTTTTTTGCTCTGGTTCCAACCTTGTGACTTCAATTTCTATCTAAAATTAGTTGTTTAATATAAATTTTTTTAATCTAATTCCTGATAATAAGAATAGAATGAGATAAGTGAGACGCGTTCTTCCATACCCGCTTCGGAATTCTGATTGGTTCAGAAACGAGGAGTAAAGCGGATACATTTGCTCTTAGAAATGGATTCTAACAATAAAATAAGGGCTGTTGTTTCGCTAGGTGTTTCGTGTTTCTGCAGGGTGTCCTAAAGTTCCCGTGCTCACTCTTTAACAACGAGACACAGATTTCACATCTAGTAAATTTGGTTAGTTTTCAGCGTTTTCGTTTCCATGCATTGATCAGAATATGCATTACATTTTGAATGTAGAGCTTATTTTGCTGCACTTTGATTTCACTGTTTCACGGAAATGAAGACGGCGAATATGAAGCAGCAGGCCGTGATGACAAAAAAGATCTGCACCATTTAGCAAGCATATGTTGTCTATTTTAGATGAAATGAAGTCATATATCCTATATGGCAATGATGATCCACCAGTTCTTTTCAATTTAAATACCTCTGTGAATACTATTACAACAAGCGTCAATAACCAAGTATTTATCAGAAATAAACGAACGACGATAATTTTTAACAACCTGGTCTGAGGCGTGATTCACAGCACTGCATCATTGGGGTTTCCTTTCATTATCTGATAATACGACTCCCGGATAACAGAACAAAATCTGAGCACCTCGTAATAACGGGGTTCGACTGTATTTTATTGTTAAGGATTTTGAACTTTTGAAAGGAGAATGCAACGTTAAAATTAGCACAGGCAATGATAATGCTAATGTACAACAGTAGATGGCAGCCTGTTCCAAGCAGAATCCGCTTGGATATCTTAAACTAATAGTACATCTTCTGTTTATTGAAGGGAGCAATTTTTTCACATCTTCATTATTATTACCAGCTGGTCTTTGTGTCGCCTCTAGACAATTCTTAATACTTTTGGATTTAGTTAATTGCACGTTCTTATATTAAATGTAAAATATTTTGTTTGAACATTATTAAGCACAGGAAGAATGGAACACTTATTGGTTTTACAATGTCCTGAAGATTGAAACTCGGAACGGAGTTTACTATAAACATGTCCTACCTTACGATTTAGTTTGGTTTTGATTTGCCCACTGGGATCGGAGTTACAGGGATGGGAGTTAGAGGGGACCAAGTGATCTACATAGTATTCAGATATGTAAAGAGTGAAATTCGATATGCAGAATCCTCTAGGCAAGATCTACATTACTGTGAAGTTTGGGCTTAAGTCTTAGTGGGGCTGGAGTTGTGGGGGTGGAAGTCTTGATCTTCAGAACTATGGCAGCATATGCCATGTGATATGCCTGCCATGTGATATGTCATTCGATCGGAAAGGAACTAAAATAGAGCTCTTTTATGCTTTCTAAATACAGTACCACGTTCGAGAAAATCAATTTTGGGGGGATAAAGGGGTAAAATAGGGCTCAGGGCTTCCGCTACTTTTCTATACCCTCCTCTTCTTATTTTATGAATTACATGCTTGTTAACTGCGCAGAAATGGCGACTCGAAATATTCATCATACCATTGACGATTATGGCATTTTCAACAAGAGAAACGCGTCACAAAATAACTCTTTCAGATGTCAGCATTGACCTATTGTTAGTGAAGACCTATCGTTCTTACAGTGAAAGTCGTGTATAAATAATGAACATCTGTTATTTAACGTATTACAGTATTTAGCATTAATTGTTAAACAGAATAAACTCCATGAATAAACGCCTCATAAATTGATTAATAAGTGGTCGTAGTCGGAACTAATCACGTATTCGCTTTAGATAATTGTTATTCTGAGGTTGGTAGTTGTGCGTTCCAGGAATTATTCTATAATCAATCGTCTTGAGCCTGTATTGATTGATAAAACAAGAACTATTTTGGCGCTTTATTATTCGGAAACCAAAAGATCTGGAAAATGAAACTCGGCTCATCCGTAGCATGAAATTGGCTTTTTGCCAAGGGGTTGTCATTTTTCTCAACAGTTAGAATTTTTTTTTAAAGTGTTAAGACATCATCAGCCAATAAAAACACCTGTCAACAAAGCTCGTACAATAGATATACCTAAACATGAGGTGAAAAACCCGGTGTCAAATGGAGATTTTTATCGGCTCTGGTCATGTCATTTTTAAGGATGAATTTAACATATTTGCATTTCGTCGGCGAGGGCTAGTTCCTATATTGATGAAATAATGCCGTTGTTGCATGTTTTCGTATAAAGAATCTAATATTCCATAGACTGAAATAATCTGATATCTCGACATATTCCTTCTGTAATGCAGAGATTTTGATCCTGCAGAGAGTTCTTGTGACTGCGGATATCGACAAAAAAAGACGATGCAGTTTTAAGTGATCATCAGTCTGTGTTAAAGCGATGGGACTGTTTCCGCATTTTTTTGAGAGACTATCAATTTCCTCATTGTAAAGATGATGTGTGGTTTTGTTATATAAAAGTATTTTGTTATTCAGTAGGTTGCTGAAATTGGATTTGCCCCTTTGGCTTGGTTAATTTTTTGCAGTTTTCTCATCTTTAATGTCACGTGAAGCCATATAACTTGGAGTAGAATCATAAACCATTTTGAGGCATATTTTTTTTTTAATTCTAGAAAAATCGATAGCTGACAAGCACTTTTTCTCTTAATCCACTCTTCTCAGTTTGGAATTTTCTTTTAGCCCATCACCTGGAATAGTTAGAAATGAAATATTGGTTAAGACCGTCGTGCGGTTTTTCCTCCTTCTCTCTTCCTCTTTCTCTCTCTCCATTTGAATGGACTTTCGCAGTGATTGTTTGTAGCCATTTATCAGAGGAGTGACAAGGCTCCTCAATGGAGTTGACACTGTGTTTGTTTCCCAGCGGTGACATTAAAACGACGAGGGCGTCCAAACGCCGAAACGAGGGGTCCGCATTCAATTAAATGGCAGCGGCGATTCAAATAGAAAGGAGTGGGCCCGGTAATCTTTCCCAGACGACCACTCTGATCGAAGTGTCACCGATGGAAATCTCTTAGAGCTTGCCAAGGCCTCTCCTTTCCAGCAAACCCACCTCCCGCCCTTTCTTACCTTCCCCTCCTCGTTCTCTCTTTTGGCTCGCAAAACTCTTCGGTTTCCTTTTGGGAGAGTTGGCTTATCCCTTCCGCTTCTGACTTTTGCCCATCCGTTAAACTGCCGCATTAATTAAAACGTAATCAAGAAGCAAACATATGCATTAATTAAATGTCTTATCGTTATTAGTGCTAATTAAAATTCATGTTTCCACATGTACACAGCCGAGGTCTCGGAAGGCAAGCTCATTATTCCTCTTTTCCATGTCTGGCTCCTCTTGTCAGATTTCTTCATCTCTTTTCCCCATTCTTTTTTTTCATTTCCTTTTCTTTCAGAATTAACATCTTTTGGCAGCTTTGCCTATTAATAAATGAAGCTTGAATCCAATTCAAGGGATCGGGCGCTATCCGCATCGGAATGACAATTTTCACTCGGTAGGCTGTGAAATAAAAAATTAAGTTTTAGGAATTGTTGTTTGTTGTCTGACATTGACGCTTTGAAGTTTTGTCATGAGAATGTCTGTGCGAGATTTAAAATAAACTGCAGCTCACTTAACCTTCTGGAGACGATTAAGAGTGAACGGTTTCTTTAATTTTAGATACAGGTTGTCTTGTCCAATTAATCTTGATAGGGTTGTAATTATAATATTTGCATCTCAACTTTAACGCATTAGTGAATTAGGTAAACATGATAATAAATGGACGGTAAAATGGAAAATGAACCTGAAAGCTTAACCATTTAAATTATGAATGGAAATCAATTATATTACATTAGGCTATCTGAAATACTAAATTTATTGTAGAAATACATATAACAGTGGTAATATACAAGGTGTTTACGAACTCTGTGAACAAAGTGGATCTTACTTTGAATATATTTTGCCAATAAACTGGGGGGGTCGCAAATGAATCCTTGACATCATACGTACAATGCCTCTCTGAGACTTCCTCATAATACATGTATTGTCCCTCTCTTTAATATATTTCAAGAAAATTTGATTCTGATGGTCACAACGTTTTTAATAACCAAACTGTTGACCATGAGCGGCCAAAAATCTCTCCAGTGTCTCTTGCAGCCACAATTCGCGCTACCAGCTCCTCTTCCTAATCCACGTTCTTCAATATCCCCTAAAGAAGAAACCTAGGGCTCAAAGAAGGTTTAGGGCTTATGGAATTTCTCCTAATTTCTGGAAGTTTCTGTAAAATTTCCCATGGTATGACTTTGAAAATATGAAACTTTCGAAAACTCGGGCCATGTACGCAGGTAATCCCCACACAATATAAGAGCTGAAAAAGTTGCAATTACACAAACGGTACTAGACGTCATTCCTGACATTTTGAAACGTCTATTGCAAAATCGGTGCAAACGTATTGAGCTATGCCTCCAGAAAAACGGTGGTCATTTCGAATATTTTATTACAAATTCCTCCACAATGATACTTTAGTTCATAAATTCAGGAAGAGTACGGGAATACTCAAAACGCACTGTATATGCTATAAGCTAATTTAGATTACCATTAAAATACGCGGGTAAGTCGATAAATTTACTGACCAGAATCTCTCCAGACAACTGTAATTTTGCACTGCAGCCATTATTTAAGGGAAATTACTATGGTGTTGAATATCCCGTTGTTTTTATTACAGCCAATACTCTCCGAGGAAGACTTTCCACAGATTTTGGTAGACGGCTCAGGATTTTTTTTCATTTTTATAGAAGAGCATTGATCAAGGATGCGACTTAGTCCATAATCGTCGTTCCAGTTCATCCGACAGGTGTTCAAAGGAATTTTTACCGGGGTTCTGTAGTGGCCAGTCCGTTTCTTCAACAACTATCTTTGCTTTTGACAAGGAGAATTGTTGTACAGCCATGGTCTTAATCTATGGTAATGCCACATTGGTGGCTGTGTAGGTTCGTCCAAAATGTCTTGTAAGTTTCAGACCTCATAGTTTCTGACACTGGAAGATACTGGCCCAATTCAAATCATGAACATGATAGTCTCCTTCGAGCTTCACAGTGGGGACTATGCAGTCATTCAGGAAATGTACTTCGGACATCCGCCTCATCTAAAGTCGACCATTGCCAAGATTCGTCTCTCCATCATACATTTTTCCATGACTCAGTTTTGGTAAGCTGTACATACACCATTCTGAACATCGAATCTGTGGGGCTCAGTTCCGGGCGAATGGCCATTGCATTGGCGATAGTTGAAGTGGCATTTCGGAAGCATGTAGCAATTGCTTAAGCTGAAGACTTCGATTCCATTGTCGCACACGTTCTGGTATTCGACAATCTCTTGTCTATCAGTTTCAGTTGCCATGAGAGGTATGCGATCTAGCATTGTCATGTTGCAGCAAAGCATTCTCCCTTCGAATTCATCGGAATCTCATCGGTTGCTGACAGAGGTCGTCCAAATATTTGTTTGTCCATCAAAACTCCAGTGTTCAACTTAGCGCCGCACAGATCCAAATATTCATTGCCATAAATGATTTGGCGTTTTTCAATGAATTTCACTGAATTTGGGTGAGTTTAGTGACAAGTAGCCTTCGCAGGGCTAAATTCTTGCCACCTTTCTCAGATAAAGATAATTTGCCCTAACTGAGATTGTAAAGGGGACACTACAGAACGTGATGAAACCTATTTTGCGCCGCTGCTACCATCTTTTGGCAAAAAGTGAACATTGAGGCATTACTTTTCATTCAATGTGATATAACTTTCTCAATGGGATTACTTTGATGGGATTGATTATCTTCTTTACGCTGGTTTAAGCTTGAAGAGTTTTCTATAGGAATAATTGCCTTTGTGAGCTGATCGGTGAAGTGGATATTTTATCTTCTGCATGCAATTCAATAGCGTGTTCACGCCGTTGAATCGACTTAATTAAATTTTTTACGCCTAAATGGTTAATAGAAGAATTTCTTCAGTCAATTTATACGCTCCATGTTCTGCAACTATTAATAATTGTAATTCATAAGGCTTATCGGCAGTAATGTATAACATTATTGATTGAAATGAGATTTTAATTATCACGCCGTTTGTAGATTTATGAATGTGTTCAGCACTTAAAATACGATAATTGATAATGCTGATGATGTAGTACTTCATTAAGATTTAAAGGCGTACGTTCATATTTTAAAATTTATCTTGGTTATAAATTTTGTTTTCAATAAGCGTGATGGTAATATCATTTCCTAAGATGGCTAATTATACGAGCAATTATTGAGTTGTTAACTTGTTGTTAGTCATGTTCCCTATTTTAGCTAATTTACAATGAATTGAGCTCGGAAGCGTAGATGAAGGGCCTGACGAATTAAAATAGAATTTTCTAACATTGATTTTTAGGTAATATATTCTGTTTGATACGTTGGAGGAAATGATGATTTGTTTTCCATGAAAACGTTGGTTTAAAACAGGCTGTTGCTCTTAATTTAGAGCTTCTTAGTAGTAATTACGATCGATGCTGTGCGCTTTAAATCCTTCCGAAACAATCCCCATCTCCTCCCATCGCCCAAGTTAATAATTAAGCTTAAAGAGCGGTAGGTCCTTTTCCTTCGAAATTTTCATTTTCTTCATCGCTAATAATACTGAAAAGCGGACGATGAAGAAAAACGTCAATTGTTAAAAGCATGGATGAAAATTTAACATTTCACAACTTTTCACTTTTCTCTGGAAAGCATCTCACTTTCTCTTTCCAGATACGCACACTCTGTTTGCATTTACAAATTCGTAATGGAGTGTTATTTATTAAACGAATGTGCGCAGTTAAGTCGAAATCAGGGAAAACCTCCTGCATATTCCGCAAAGTTATTTTTCTTAATATCTGAAAGGTGTCTTTAAAAATTCGTCATTATAAAAAGTATACTACATCAAGCTCATTTCGCGCCACGAAATGTAAGGAGGCTCTTGTCTTTTTTAAAAAAAAAAAAAGTGAAGAAATTGTAATACCTAAACATAACTTTTATAATTATAGGGTAGATGTACCAGTAGTTGACAGTGTACCAGTAATTGACAATTCACGATTTAAATGCTTTTAATAAAGTAACAGGGCATGAAAAAGGACTGGTGTTGCCACCTTGTATTAAACGATGTATTAGGCTTCCCAGAACAGCAAAAAAACTAGGAACTTTGCTCCCTATTATGGCCGCAAACACATGTTGATTGTTCAATGCCTTACCGAGTCGAGAAATCCTTATAATGAACCACTACGCGAGGGTTTTATTACTTGGATTTATTTCATGAATGTTATGCAATATTTGTTATTAAATTTACGTGAATCTTTTTGTGTGATCGGTGGACAGTGCTTCTAGTAATAACAGAATTTCAGATGATCAATTGTTTAACTGTTTTAAACCGCCGTCAACTACTAGAACCCAGATATGTAGTGTCACTAGTAATTGACATAACCTAAACAGTATTGATAATTTCTGTATTTAAAAAAACGAACAAAAATATACTAATGTGATATAAAATGTAGGGTATTAATAAAGGAAACATGATGGTTTTAAGTGTAACTTCTTAATTTTCGTTAATTGACCTAGCTATGTCAATTATAGGAACTTGATTGTCAATTTTTAGATCACCCGCTTTGACATAAATCTTCTAGGCCCTGTACGCCGATTCTTTTTGTTGGTCCTGAATCTTGTCACAGAGACGATCGACAGATAGCCCAGGACAAGTTACCTTCAAAGATGAAAACTACTACTGGTATTCTGTTTATTATGATAAGGAGCAGCATAGGATAAGTTGGATGAATTTTGCAAATGGGAGAACAATCGTCAAAAATCAAGTTTTATACGAACAATTTGTTGGCCAAGATCTGATGATATTGCACTACTGGAAAACACCTTCATTTTCTTTGGTCCTTGCACTCTACATGGGAGTGGTCGGATTTTATTTATTACTAGCAAAGGTATCCGGCATTGCCCGGGATAATTACACTTGGATGTAAACAGAACAATCTCAAAAAATTAAATTAAATTTTGCAATATCTTAAAAATAAACACATGAAAATGCTTAGAATTAATACAGTGAAAATTCTTAATGAAAATTCGAAAAAAATCTTTTTAAAGGCTCACAATGGCTAGACCTCTCCAAGGATGCCACTGCTAGTCTAAATAATTTCTTACTCACGTAATCTTACCTCAGATGTATACTTAGTGTTGTTGCAATTTCCACTCTGCTCTCGATGTGTTGAAGCAAAACTTGGCCATTCATCACTTTGTGCAGTCTAGCGGTCGCAGATTCTTGTATTTACTTGCTTCCCATTTGCTCAATACATCACGGAGCTAAAGGAGTGCTTCCTCTGTCGTCTTTCCACTCTTTCTCAATAGTCTGCTAACTCTCCATTATCTCCAGTTACTGATCATTTTTAAAGATTTTCAAGAAATTGTTAAGTACTAAGAACTCTCTTTTCTAAGAAAAGCCTGAATAACAGGAATTCTATGCATTGTTACAAATTGAAACTTATCCATATTACATCATCATTTTATGTTCATTGTTATAATTCTTGGAAAGATTGCTTTAACATTACATCATCATTCTGTGCTCATTGTTATTGGTGAATTGCGTGTTGATACCATTGTTGATGCGAACACAATGGGCCTATTGTTGCACAAACTTTGCCTTGCATTGTTGGTCATGAGATATATATTGTTGGTTCATGCAGTGTGTTTGGGAATTGCGTGCTGATACCATTGTTGATACCTATTGTTGTACAAACTTTGCCTTGCATTGTTGGTCATGAGATATTTCTCATTAATATGCCTTGCCATAACCATGAATATCGATTTTTTATCGATAATTATTATTTTTCCGAAATCTGAGGTAGACAGTGACCTTCCTCATGCTTTGAAGGTCAAGTATGCAAAATTTCATCAAGATCGGAATAAAACTGTAGATTTGTATAAAAAACGTACAGACAAACAGACCACCCACAAACATCCTTCTTTATATATATAGATAGATAGATAAATTTCAAAGGAAAACGAGATAAATGATCAACAACTTAAGTTTTAAAAAGCACAATTTTAGTTAATGTTAAATACTTTACACATTCTTTAAAATGCTTGATTTCATCAGCTACTTTTGAATGGTATCAATTTCTTTTGTAAAAATATATAATAAAAACTTGTAATTAAAATAGTGTCAATTACTGGTAATTCATGCATTAGTTAGGAAAAAATTTAATAACTTAATAGCTTTTAAAGATATAACAATTGTTTAGAGATTGGCACATTCTGCATTGTATTTGCAGTTCAATGGTATAAGTAGAAAAGTTTCAAAATGCACAATTTGATTTACGTACACAGTTTCGTTTCACAGTAATGTCTTAAACTGTCAATTACTGGTACATTTACCCTACTCTATCCAACTAAAGTTTCACTGGGCGTATCGAGTTGAATTTCCAATTTCAATTGTTAGACATTGTTACTTTGTAACAAATTGTCAATGTTACTTTGTAGGACTAACAATGTCTATCAATTCAAATCTGAAATTTAACTGATCAAACTTTCTTTGGAGAGAGTGTAATAAAATCCAAATCTTTGTTATTCGTCTATCTGTGTAGACTCTGCATCTGTAAGAGATACCCAACCACCTATTTGCATAAGCTTGGCTGCGTGATTAACATTTGTTGGCGATCAGCAGTGCTGCGCCATGATTGGTGTGCTTATAGAACCAAACCATAAGGTTTCTGTAACTTTAGTAATTTCAGTAACTTCAGTTTTGTATGTTGTATCCAATTTTATAGAAACCTCAATGCAGCCATGCTTTTTCCTCATGGTTAGTTCCCTCTTCTGTTTCCTTCTAATTCTTCAAGAACATTACTGCATTTCTTCAACTCCTTCAGCATCTTTGACTTAACTATCTACAATATATTTTATATTATTTTATTATCTTATAATTTGTATAGGAAAATTTCCACTAAAACTATTTAATATATATTTCCTCTTATTACTTAAATTTTTCTAATTTTTCTCGATTATGGAATATTATTGTAGCTTTTTTAATTATCTATTTCATTTCAACTTGTAAAATTAATATAATCTAATTTCTCGTAGATTATTTATTGGTCAAAAAGATAAAGATGTGAAGTTGTTTGACATCTTATCAAAAAATGTAAGAACTGTTTAATATTTAATTTTAAATTCCATTAAAATTCGAATTCCATCGAACCCAATAGTCCTTCAGTTTCGTAATGTTGTCACTTAGGTCTTTGTTTTAAGCCGAATTCCATCAAACGAAATCGTTAACGATTCTGCTCTAATCTAATTTTCGAAGAGAATAGCTGTCACGTTTAAGGCTTCGCTGGGTTGGTTTTGATGTTTGGAATTGAGTGTTTAATATGGATTTGCATTAAGGGGCGAGGCGAAATGCTAGCGAGGATAAGTAAACGTCATTTTTGCGTCAAAATTAATATCGAGAAGTTTGAAATGCTTGAAATGGTTTCTCTAATTGTGCGAACTTTATATTTTTCCACCGATTAGCCTTTATTGGATACTTAGCTGCTGTGAAGGATTTCGTCTGAAACTGTTCAGAAAATTATTGAAAGGACATTGGCTAATAGAGATTAAGAAGAGGAAGATATTGGGGACTAATGGGATTTCATGAAAATTCCAAAATATTTTTTCAGTATTACCTGCAGAATTACCTGAAATGAGGTAAAAATTCATCGATGGTAATTTTAGCTTCATTGATAAGTGAAATAATTTTAAAAACCCACTCGAAGGATGTCGCCATTTACGAATTTGAGAGTGAAATTAATTATGTGTTTCATTATGTTTTGAATAAGTTAATTACGTTTAGATAAATCATTTTCCAGACTTCTAATGAATCGCTGGAGTAGGGTTAACGATTATCTAATTATACAGATTCTAATGAAAAATCTGTTAAGTTTTTACAAAAAATGAAAAATATTTTACAATAGCGTAATCTTCTGCGTTAGGTGATCTCAAGCCGATTATGCTGGTGTTAAAAGTGAAATGGAAGGATAAGTTTTAAGTTACTCTATTATTATCTCTCACCATTACCAACGGGTAATTTATTGTTATAATTGCATTTTGGATAATAGGTAATCGATATTAGTTCGTCCTTGGCATTATAAAGAGAACGTAATTAATTGTGTAAAATAATGCTCACACTAGATGTCGTTTTCAGACAATGCCGAAGAACGCTTCTGGTGTTAAACAGTGTGCGCCGAATACCAATAAAGCATCTAATATTGCATTCTGCTCACTGGATTATGTAACACCAAAAGTCAATATATGTTCTGTTACGTGTAACCGAAAATGCTGAGTAATCGAAACTTGCGAGCCATCTTTCTGTGTGCACTTTTCAAATTTCGTACTGGAGATAACTAGTCCCAAAAGAGAACTTGTTTGGAAGAGTTAGCTTTACAACAAGTTTATTTTGTTAATAAAATAGTGTACAACGTAAAGCTGAAGCAGACCCTTAGGCCGTTGATTGTAGAGGATGTCTGGGTATCGATTGCAACTGTTTTTGGTATCTGGCCTCCTGCTTTCATTCAAATACTCAAAAGTTTCGCCACTTAAAGACTTCAGACAGTAACTTTTTTTTTAACTTGATAATGGATGAAAGCTTCTTGACAATCATAATTTGAGTCATTCGGATTAGAGTGAGACCATGATTGATGAATATTTGTCATAAAGACTGGTTTCCATGCAGTTAGTTTTCAGCTATTTACATACCTGTAAGGGAGTTTATGCGTTTGTGTGCCACCTATTCTACTTTTCCAATCTGCGACTTTCGTTTTTCAGTTGTTTTAGGCGGCTTTTCCAGATTTGGCGCCTTCAGTGTCCCAGAGCAAGTTGTCTTGGACTTAAAAGGACTTCAGTTTTTCCGCTTCACCTTTCCATAAGTCTTTAACCTCTTCCTGGACCTTACAAGAAAGCATATTGTACTTCGTCTTAAAGAAGGGCAGTCACTTTCACTGCCATAGACTTCTGTAAGAATTCTTTTGGGGTTTTTTTTGTTAGGCTCAGCCAGTCCGATGCAGTTTAGTTTGGTATGAATTTTGGGTCAAGTCTTCGCATTTCGTTGCCACTTGGTTGTTCGCTTGATTTTTTTATTTCTTCTTGATCTCCATCGAAATGCCGAATGGACCAAAATAATTGTTTACTCTAAGAAAAACTTATGAGGGAAGTGGGACCAGACGCGCAATCTGGAAATCAGACTCGATGGATAATCAAAATTTGTTAATTGTCGATGCAATGTCAGACTCCATGTTGTCAAGTAAGATTCCACCAAACTGAGTAGATTAGGGAAAAAGCAGTTTGAAATACACATCACATTGTTTCATACGAAAGTCGTTGGAAAATCGCTATATGGAAATCACCCTTAAGACATATACGATAATGCAAGATCATCTTTATCCCGAATAACTCAGATTGAGACGATGTATTTTTTAATTTTGGCTACTTAAAGAAAAGAAGTGGATAATCGACCAAAATCTCCGTAAGACTTCACGTTGAGAAGTTGCGCGAATCTTTTTAACTGCTTTTTTTGGATATCCGGTTCATTATTTCAATGAAAAGCTTGAAAAGAGTAGTTGAGAAGTACCCTACATCGACCTAATCTCCACAAAACCAATTTTCATCCTTTTCCTCGCCTTGATGCTTCCTTTTGAATTAAACAATTCTGAGAGCAAACAGCTGTCGTGGAGGTGGACTCTATGCCGGTTTTTATTCAGATAGTTCTTTGTTCCTCCAGCACTGATAATGTTCCTGGAACAAAGGGATCTCTGGGAATGGCACCAAGGTGTTTACTTTACGGTCGAAGAGGCTGAGGATTCAGTTTCTATTCCTGAGAATGATCTTGGTCCATTAGAGAGAATTGCTCAATACAACAGCATTTTGAATTGCACAAATGATCTACACGCGAGACGCATTAAAATTTAGTAACACGATTCAAGATTGGTCGCAGTAAATGGGTAGAACTTCAAGTCTAATTGATTTCGGGTTGTAATTATTGAAATGTTATATTTTCCAGGATTAATGAACTATTCACGTGACTTGTATTATCAGTGGTTAAACAGTGAAAGGTTTATATGTTCTGTCTCGGTGGAAAGCTTCGCTGGATGTAAATTAAAATTATCATTATTTGTTCTTTAAACCCGAGGGCATAGATTCGAATCTTGGAGGGAATCAAGTATTCAGGATGTTGGGATTCGTTTATCTTGCCTTCATTTTCCGCTGATAACTTTATGGATAAAGGAGAGGAGGAAGACATGTAATGCGTCCATTTCAGTCCAATATGGTTTGAGGGGATTGTTGAACAAAGAAGCAGATTTAGAGCTTCATTATGCCGTGTCGTCCCCACTCCTTGTTCAGTTGTTTCAAGTGTCGCTTTCTTATGCTTTTAAGCTATAAATGTAATTTTTTTCCCTCGTTGTATTAGAAATGAATAACGAATTTTAAGCAAGCAAGCTGTGCATCGATTCCATCAACCTCTCTCAGAAAACGCTTCCATAGTTTTCCTAGTTGTGTAACGGCACTGGTGAAGTTTTATTCAAAATTTAATTAGGAAAATTTTTTTAATGTTTTTGTAGTCTTTCGGAAGATTGGAACTAAATTTTGAAAAAAGCAAAAGGCTATATGAGCCTGTTAAAGCCAAAGTGGTGTAAGTCCATTAACAACAGTTTTGAGAAGAACAATTTTAGTAGAATAATAGTAGATAGCACTGCTGACTGCATAAACTTGCACTGCCATCTGTAAATCTGTTTGGGGAAATACGAGTTACACCACTACTCCTTTAAGTAGTTTGACATATTCGGATTTCATTTCTAGCATTAATTCAGATTTTTTAAAAAGTGGAGTTACACGAATTTGGTTTTACCAGGCTCATATACACTATTCCACAATGAAATTACGACATCATCAAATGCTGTCCAAATGACACAAAAGTGACTACCCAAATAGAGAAATGTGTTCTGAAAAGATGTTCATTTCAAACCATTTCAAGGGACTTAAGTAAGTAGTAAACTCGCCTAAATAGTAAAGATCTTTAATTATTCATTTCTGCGGAGTGATATTGAATCAATGAGAGCTCGAATCGGCGAGTCATGTAGTATTCACGAAAGTCTAGAGATCATCTTCATTTCCAGATCTTTGGAGAGTACAAATTAGATGTTCAATCATGTCCCACAGATTCTCAATTGCAGAGTGGTCTGGGCAAGTGATGGTTAAGGAGTTACCGGGGCATACTTTTTATTGTTGTGTGTGTGTAGTCGTGGTTGTCTTGCTAAAATACAATTTGATATGTCCTGAATGTAGGGTAATGCAACCGCCTGGCCTCCTGTTGCTGTTCTGTCAAGTGCCATTTATCCATACCAGAGATGTTGTAATTGATACCACCCCCATTCACGTGTGGTTCAAAAAATGGTAAAAAGATCAACGCAATTGCCATGTTCTCCAGGCTCGCTTGAACCTAATTCTGTGACCGTCATTGTCGATGCAGAAGCAAAATTCACTGTGCTACAGAGTATGCCGGTCAATACTGGCTTTCTTCAAAAGTTTACCTCGATTCGGTTCTATAGTCTACAGAGAGTTGCCACAGGTCTTTCTTGTATTTTGTGGCTCTTGGGTTTTCTTGGTTCTGGTCTTTTGATGGTGGATCCAATTTCTTAGAATTGTCTACAGAGGCTGGAGGCCACTTGCCTGAAAAAATTCAGTCAACTTGCACCTCTACCTTGGAGTCATCCACAACATTATTTCATTTTCAAGACAATTTCTAGCTATAGTCATTGAAATGCTCAATGTAAAACATTTGTCTGGGGGCTAGATGACGCATGTTTTTTTACTTATTTTTGTCCGCAGTAGATGTAAGTGCTACCTGGGAAACTTTCATTCCAAGTTTCGGTACTTTTTATTTTTGCTTATTGAAATAGTCTTCAGTTTATGAAATGATTTAATTTTGATACTCGCTTGATCGCCATGGAAGTTTAGAACTTTATTTTTAAGTTAAAAATTGGTTTCTCGTTATGTTAATTATTTAAATATTAGCCGTAAACTTTAAATTCCTACGGGAAATTTTGACGTGAGCATTGCATCAGGAGAGATTTTAAATAACATTCGGTACAATTTTAATCTTTTAATGAACTTAATTTCAAAGTTTAGATAACTGGACGGTATTTGCGCACGACGTGATCTTGTTGAAATATATATTTACTTTAACGTTTTCATGAAAATTTTCATGTTTCTGTCTTCTTGACATCATCTTCAAGAAAACATTAATTCATAAGCTTTCGGTTCAGCTTTTATCTTTCTTTGCTTTCTGGATCCTAGTTGTCGTTGTGGCATTTTCCCTGAATCTTAAAGGTTAAGTTCTTATGGAAACTTAAACAGAAATACTATTCGGAGTATTCTACGAGGGCGGTCCGATAATAAAGGTAAAGGGGACGGGCATACGAGACCTGCGCGCGCAGCTACAATGTCACATTCATACATAATGAGGACATGTCAGTAGTATTTACCACTGAAACGGTTCGTTCGTTGAGTCAATACCTGGCGTACAGCAAGTTGACAAAATGACCGGTATGTCAAAATCGAAGTTCGAGGAGTAATCGGATTTCTCCAAGTTGAAAGAGTAAATCAAAGCGAAATTCATCGCAGGTTGGTTAAAGTTTAAGGACAGAAAGTTTTAATTCGAAAAGAAGTTAAGTGTATGGTGTAAGAAATTTAAAGAAGGGAGGACGGAACTGGGTGATGATCCAGAGAACCGAGAAGTATATAATTGATGAAAACGAAGTATATGTAGTTTGAGACAGTAGGACCGTTGTGACTGAAGAAATTAGAAATATATTTGTAGGAGCGTTGGCGTCATTGCCAGAAACCTCGAAGTCTTGTTTGTCGTTTATCGGCATCTGTGCAAATTTCTATTCATAGTTTGCTGAAGGATAACCCAACCATTGAAACGACACGTAGCATGAACGGACGGCGCAAAATGTCTTAAGAATTTCTCACATTGTTGAATCAGTTACGGTGTATACATCGGTTCCGGTGTTCACTCACGTTTTCATGTAGCATCATTTCTTATTGGCTTTGAACATCACGTGACAAATAACCAATAACGGGGCATTTCTTTCATTCTCTTTCGCAGTATGAGAAGATGATTATTACGTGATAACTGGTGCTGTCATCCTGTAAACTGCATTTTAAGGCCAGCTGCTGCGCACATGAATACATTCCTTACGACTTTCTATACATACGACAGTTTCTTAACGAGATCTTTCCACAGAGATGTATCTGATATCTAGGAGTATCTCCTGATTTCATGCCTTCGGAGATTCCTCTTTAAGCATATTCACAGCATCAACTTTCTCAAGCGAGTTTTGGCAATAATGGACTTTTGTTGAGATAAGGAACATTTGGTTACAACAATCTCGCTCTACTGCTGCTGAACCGTCACAAGGGAACCATCCGAAACAGTATACGTAATTTTTTGTAATCGAGCGCAAGCATAACTTGGAAACGATGGTGTTGCCCGGCGGCGGTAACGGAAGTGAAAAGAAAAAAAAACATGACGGTAAAAAAGAAGCAAAATCGTTAACGGCGGTCGCCAAAGTATTGCAGTTACAGCAGTGTTACTAAGCAGAAAATTTTAATACTGCTGTACAAATATTCTCTCGAAATAATTTATAAGTATCCATGAATATTTACTGTGTCACCAACCCATATTCGTATTCTCGGCTACCCCATTCGATCACTCGACAGCCCTGCCCTCGTTTCACTCGCGGAAACATGACAGCAGCCGCGGAAAATTTACGAAGACTATTGAATTAATTAATATAATAAAATAATAAATTAAAAAAATGGTTATTAATTATTATAAAGATTTTTTTTTATATACTGGATAGCAGCTTATTTTAATAACCTATTTTTAAAACATAAGCTTCTTTAGAAACATCAGAATCCATTCAATTTCCTGCTGCTCCTTCGTAGGAAGTAGTTCCATTGCTTTCATGTGAAGTGGATTTGTGCTTATTGTTGAGTGGTGGAGCAAAGACGTTCCGTCAAGTGCATTAATATATATACCGCTTTACTGTGGCGTAACAATAGGTATTTGAATGGCTATATGCGCTTAAATATTTTCGTTTTCGCGATTCATTTTGACAGAAACAAAAAGTGTGATTTCTTATTTTACATGTATTAATATTAGCTTTAGGTGAGTAAAACATTTCAATTTTGTGTGAAACTGAGATACAAGGTTCGAATGGTTCCCTTGTCAGTTGAGAAGTCTCTGCTGAGAAAATACAGTGAACTGGCCTGAAATAAGAACTGAAGAAATAAAATTGAAATTTTTTATCATTTCAACCCAAAAATAAGCCTAAAATAAAAAGACAGTTTATTATATTTTATTTACAAAATAATTTAATTTCATTTTAAATTCAAACCAATTTAAGTTCACTAAGACCAATCTAATTAAATTATTTTGTAATTAATGAAGAAAGCTTTAAAGAGGCAGAAAAACTTGGTTTACTCAAAGCTTGTCAATAAATTTTTTTCATTCTCGAACGTATTTATTCACTTAGTCGCGAAATATTTCGAATAGTATCGCTGTATAATGTGCTGGTACATTGGTATATTATCCTGCATTAGTATTACAGAAAAGAAAAAGCATGGTCTTCACGTCAGATTTCTTTTTAATATAACCCATTGGTGAATCCTCGAAGGGAGTAGGTAGTCTTCCACGTGCTTTCACTCGAGCATTATGGGTGCCATCCACTACGGCTGCCGAAATAAGCACCATCTGGCGTTGGCCATGTTTTTTCAGCGACTCCCTCGCTGCTTTTCTTTTTTACTTCATCTTCTCCCTCTCTCTCTCTCCTTCAAACAACAACGGAGCGCAAGAGTGGATGGAAACGAAAGCAATTGCTTGCTCTCTTTTGGCCAAATGCGTCTAGTGGCGAGAGCTGGGATTGGTGGTGAATGGTGGGGAGTAAGTATGGTGGCCGTGGATGGTAGGGGTATGTTTTCCAACCTCCACAAAATGGTGTCGGGCCAGATGTTTATCTAACACCTCGTAATGGCTCTCGTAAAGAACGTTGTCCATAAACAAAGGAGAAGTGGTGCGTTACTCTGTTTTTGTTCTGTGGAAGAAATGAAAATAAAGAATCCAATGTTTTATACACTCGTAAGAGGAGATCGGTAAAAGGAAGAGGTTAGATTGAGGGGGAGAGAGAAATAGAGCGAGACTAGTCTTTTTCTAGATTTTTTTTTTTTTATTTCAAATGCGATTGGAAATTGATCTTTATTTATAATTTTATTTTCTCTCTTTAGACTCCTATAACAATTGATATTGTCTATTGTTTTTTAACGTCTCGTGGTTCGTTTATCATTCAGAAGCAGTTCAATCTGCTTGGATCGTGGAGTGATGGGAGTGAAAGGTTTTCTCACAATCCTTCTTCTTCAAATATGATAAAGGAGAGCGGTGGCGCCTCTAGTGGGAGGAAAGGCTGCCTGAGGAGGGGGGCACAGTCTGGCCCACGAAAGCGCCTCCGATCCCTTCGTTTCTGTTCTTGAATCGCATACGACGGACGAATGTTGCCTTTTTGGAAAAGACAATCTTCCTTCGTAGAACAATTTTTTTTTTATTTTGCTTAGCTCACTTGAGTTTATTTTTCCTTCTCTTCGACCAAATAACAAATATATTTCAAAAAGGGACTTGGGAGTAGTTTTTTTTTTTTTTTTTTTTAACTGTTACTATGCGATGAGTGGAATTTATTTCGATTTTATTTACATTCTTTGTACTGATTAATTGCAATCATTGTTTGAAAAACAATCAAAGCGGAGCTATAAATCAGGAAATCTTTGTGGGTGGTGAACGTATTAGACTAGTCTCGTTAATTAGCGAAATGGCTAAGTTCTTAAGGGTTATTTTTGAAGCATTACTAGTAGAATGACAAAATCCTATAAAGTGCGCACGAAAAGTTATCTTTTGAACTAGTTTAAATCTTCTCGTTCTGGAGATAAATAGACTTTATGAAACGAGAGCTCTTTGTCTCAGTGTGCAGTTGGATCTCGAAGATGCTTCGAAGATTAATATTGAAAGCGCCGCTTAATGAAATTCTTGGTTGTTCCCTTTGTATCTTGAAATTAAACGGGTCTTGAAAACGATTTATTAAATGCCAAGGAAGACTGCAGCAATTTGAAAAGTTTTGTATGTTCTGATTTAAGATTACTGAATGTGGTGGAACGAACGTGTCTTAAGTTGGCTTGAGAATCCTTTAGTATCGAGGGAAACGAAGATCTGCAGATATTGAGTTTTTTTTTAAAGGTAATTTGAAAATGAAGCAGAAAGGTTATATCGGAGATTAAGGGATTTAAATTTTAAAATCTTGAGCATAGATTTAATAACGGTTCAAAAAACGAGTTATTGGAAAGCGTATTAAATGTAATCCTCTTCGAGTCTTTCGTGATATGGATATTCAATATTTAATCATTCTAAAGTTTTATATGCAATGTACGTCTGCACTTGATACCAAATAAGATTCTTGTTGGTCGATTTGAATGTTTCGTTGGCTCTGCAGCGTTTTACTTTCGACATATTTTCTTCAGGGTTTGTGGTTAGAAATGAAAATTAGTTTCGACCCCTTCCCTTTTCGTGGAATTGAAAATACTCTAGCTGTATTAAATATGGTTTAAATAGCTGTGCAAGAGAATCAATGGCAATAATCTTAGTATAAATTAATGTGATGTTGGAATAAAAAATCTGTATTATGAAGTAGGGATAAATTAAAGGCACAAATGTGATGGGAAATATTTTTGAGATTGGAAGGGTGAGCATTTTATTTAGTCTATGTACGTTACCGTACGTTTACGTGCGGATTAAAGTAAATCTGTAGATTCGCTAGGAGACGTGAGCATTCATCTTTCAGTTAAAATAGAAAAAGAAAAGAAAAATGTGCTTGTGCACTTTTAAATACAGACTGTTCAACAAAAGAAAAACTTTGCAACAATATCTAATGATTGAATCTGAAATTTAAGTGGACAATGTCTAAATCTTGAAACTGGAATTTCAGTTGGATAAACCAATTTTTTCTTTTTTGGATAGAATATACAGGGTGTATCAAAAGTCTTCAAACGATTTTAAAACTCTGTAGCCCCACAACCGCTGATCGCAAGTTAACGATCTGCATTCCACTGGAAAATGGGGATCAAGTGTTGTTTCACTGCCGCTAGAGGTCTCCCGGGCGCATCTGAAAGACGTATACTCTGTCCAACGAAAGAAAAACTGGGCGTGTCCAGTTAAATTTCCAATTTCCAATTGTTAAGCATTGTTAATTTTATTTAGCAACAATGCCTAACAATTGAAATTGGGAATTCACCCAGTTTTTCTTTCGTTGAACAGAGTATAGTGAGCTCCCGTCAATTTATGTCGAGATGTTGCGAAACTGACTCATCCCGCAATTACAGGTTGACAATGATGATTTTGTGTTCCAGCAAGATAAAGAACTGTCACGTTGGCACTTAGAAGAGCTTCCTAATCGTTGGCACTTCAGTCATGGCCACCTCGTTCCTCTGACCTGACATATGATTTTTTTTTGTGGGGCTTTGTTAAAGATCATGTTCATCTGCCTCTCCTACCAGAATTGTGGACGGACTCAAACACCAATCACAGCTGCCATAGATGAATTACACTTGGGGCGAATTTAAGTATCGAGTGGACTGATATGCTTGTAGTTTGAGTGGGTTACATTGAACACTTATAAGCTACCATGTTAAAATTTGAGTACATTCTGAGCATTGAATAAATATAGAATTTTGAAATCGGATGAAAACATTGGAAATCAAATATAACGTGGTAGTTATTGGTATACGTAAAAGTGCTAAACGGGGACTTTAATCTTGGAACTTACTAAAATTTTATTATTAAAAAAATGTTCTGAAAGATATTTTATTAGAAAAATAAAGACAATGCAAGGTAAAAGAAAGATGAACAAATTTTTAAATCGAAACGAAAACAAATTCAAAATTGACATTGGTATAAAAACAATCGGAGGCTTCTTTTGATTTATTTCGGTTGCTTATTTATTAGTACAAGTTAGCGATTGATGACGCTTTGAATTTCACAATAAATTTTTACGGAAAGCACGCATTCATTTAGATATGCAGTCACGGTCTTCGGCACCCTTGGCCAGTGCCAAGAGCTTACTTAACGGCATTTCAGACATAAACTAAACTTTAACTAGTTAATGTCTATGTTAAAGGGGTAAAGTGGGGAAACAATATTCTCTTCGTATTTTAAAGATGAGAGTCCGTTAATGTTGATGTCAGCTAGTGAATGTTTATAAGAAAAACAAATTTGTCTCGATAAATATTTTAAGTACAATCGTTTGCAAAAGTAAAGCATCAGCAATCTGCTTTTGTATATAAAAAAAATGTATTTTGCGGCTTGTGTGCGTTGGAAGAATCTAGTTGGCCGTTTAGGTGTCTTCTATTAATAAGTTCTTGTTGGTCATAACATTAGTAAATATACAGGATTGTTCTATGTACTGGCATTGGTTTTAAAATTAAAATTATTAAAAGAACATTAATTTTGGAGTTGAAAATCTTTGTGAAGAAGTGATTAATTTGAGAAACTAATAGGAAAAATGTCTGATTGGGAGAAATGTGGTTTTGGGTTTCATATACTACTTGGCAGTATAAAAAGAAAAATCTATACGGAGATGAAAAGCATTAAGGATATAAAATAAGTGGGTTTTTGGATATCCTTCTAATATTACCTACATCTTACTCTATTATCCTGAGATCCAAGATAAAGAAGACAATGAATATATTGCTCAGATGAAGAAAAACTTTTTTTTTTTTTATACATCAGAATGTGTATGATAGGATACCATTAACGCAAATCATTGACAATTTTAAAAACGTCGCTGAAAAGTACAATAAACCAGAGTATTATGGTAGTGTGAAGTGGCTGCACAGATTTAGTAACTATTACTGTCGCTTATACGTCTTCTAGAATGAGTCTTGAACTTTTTTTTTTTTTTATAAAGACTGCTGATTAAGGTTCACTACGAAAATGATCTACAAGAGACCTTCAAGAAGCGTGACCGTTCATGAAAGTGGCTCTAACGACTGCCACAGACAAAGGTATTTGTTCGTTAATCGATTTTTGTGTTTTGCTATCGATGTAGAACAAGGTTTCATTTTTTCAAAATAAGTTGGCGAATCACTCGGCACCTTTTGCTTTAAATATCGGAAACTAATAGTTAACGTTTTATTTCGTTCGACTAAGTAAACGGGCGACCCGAAGAGCCCGTGCCCTTCTATTGTCGTTTATAAAGCGAGCATGAGGGATGTGGTTTGTTTTCATTGAATTCGGATAACGTTTGCAAAAGTAGCGTTTGGATCGGTGAAGAAACTCGAATCGGGAATCGTTTTGTAAAGTGGGCCTCCCCTTCTCCCTTTCGTTCCTCTTCCTTCCTATAAACCTTTCTGGCATCGTTTTATATATGTATGAACAGCGTAATTTTATTGGCGTCCCCATTGTCCATCTTCCCCGCGTGTAAGTCTCTCGTTTCGAGGCGGAGACGTGTTTCCATGCGTCAATATCTTTATGAAGTGGCGTCGAATTTCTTGCTTGTTTGGCTTGGCAGCCGACGAATCGTTGCGATGACGGAGTAAGCCAAACCTACTGACGAAGGAACCGCATCAAACTGAAATATCTTTATTATTTTCATCTTCGTTTCGATTTTCATATCTTTTGGTTTATTATCTTCGTTATATAATAAATAGTTGAGCTGCGCATTTTTGTTATAGCTTGTATGCTCGTGTTTTATATTTTTTTCGCTTTGTGTATTCATTAAGATGGAGACAATGAATATGCAAAACACCCACCATTGTCGGTTAAAATTAGGCTAAACAGCTGCAGCTAGTCATATAGTACATGTCTGAGGATTTATTTTCTCACTTGTCATAACCGTGGCTCTTTCGATGCAAAGAGGAGGTCGACTCCCTTCACTGTAGCTTCTTTCATATTCACTTTCTCTCTTTTGCTTGCCTTCTACCTCACCTAAGTCGGGCTGAGTTTTGAGCTCGGCCGGAATTGGGTCCCGTCCAATTTTAAACATCGTTAACAGCCCACCACCCGAAAATCGCTGCTTCGTGAGAAACGATTTTCTTTTTCTTGTTATTTTGATATTTCTTTCTCCTCGCATCCAACGGCGTCTTTCATCAACCGATTTGCATCTTAATCTGTGCATGATTATTACAGCCCTCGCCTTCGGACGGCGTTTGCTTTTCGTTTACATCTTTCTCCTTCCCTGCTCTTCTCTCTCTCTCTCTCTCTCTCTCTCTCCTACCTAGTCTTACTTCTGCTAGCAGAAGGTTTTTATCTCCATCCTCATCGTGGCTCTCTTCTACCTACTCTGCTTTAAGTTTTTCTTACCTACCGAATTCACTCGCTCACTCTCTCTCTCTCTCTCTTTCTCTCTTCCTCCTTCTCCACCTCTTCTATCAGGGAGTTGGAAGGAGCGAATGCGTCGACGGAGCGAGAGCCAGTGAAGTAGTCGGTCTTCCAATAGTAAAGACTCTGCCTCTTTTCTGTCTCATTCACTTTCTTCTCTCTTTTCTCTCTCTCTCTCTCTCTCGGAGTATTCCCCTCTTTTTTTCCTACTCCTAATATTTTTTTTCCTTTACCCCCTCCTCCTCTCTTTACGAGAAGAGATGGAAACAGCGCTGTCATGATGAAGAGGAAGCGGCTCGTTCTGTGCAACGTTCGCTCCGTCCCCGTCCTTGCTCCTGTCCTTTATTACATTCCAGGTTAGAAAATATTTTTTAAGCACTGCTTTGCTATTCCTTATTTTGATTTTAGGCTTCCTAAGCCCCTCCTCCCATTCCCTTGCCCCTTGCTAGTTGTTATGCTATTGGTTTCCTGCCCTTAGCACGAACGGCATGTCTCCTACCGATTGATTGCGAGTTTGTCGTTTTGAATGGCGTTTAGCATTTTAGGCAAGTGGGAGAATAAGTGCTTTCTGTATTGCTCTGTTTTTTTTTTCTTTTCGGATTTTTCATTTGCCTTCAGCTTCCGGGTTATTTAAAAGGAAAAATTTAACGAGATTTGTGAATGCGAAAAAAAAGGGGGGGGGTTGCTATCTAAAATTAAAAACTTGTTTAGCGTAACTTTTTATGGTTTGCTAGTGATAGAAAAGGGTTTCTCCCATGTAATAATGAATTCCAAATTAAATTGATCAGATGTAAGTCGGTCATTTTATTGCTAATTTTTTTTTTACGAATTTTGACTTTAGATTCGGAAAGAACATCAAAATGTGAAAGTTATTGTATACACGCATGTCCTATCTATTTGGGAACTTGGCTGAAGTAGCGGCCAGAGTTTGGTCAAAACTTTTAAGTATTTGATATATGTTGCTCAATCAAATAGTGTTTCACTCTAGCTCATCTAATGCCTTTTCCGGTCATTAAAATGTTCCCGCCAAGATTTTCCATCAGATGGTACGGAAATGTCATTTCATTGACCGGAATAGGCATTAGATGGACTAGTGTGAAATACTATTTGACTGACTAACATATATAATGTCACAGACTTGACATTTTGATTAAAACTTTGACCCCCATTTTATGTTCCCGAATAGATAGGACATCAGTGTTAAAAATTTAGCGGCAACTTGATGTTGCGGAGGTAGTGGCTAGCATTTGTCGAGGTAACTTTGGATGTCTGGATCCTACAACATTGAATTAAAGTCTTTGGCTTTAAAGTAGCCTATAAACAAGACATCTCTATTTTTTATTTTTCCTTGTATTTTCCTGAATATGCCACATTCTGGTTTTAACAAGCAATATAGGCCCCATTTTCGCCTACATTTTGATCCGCTAACCGAATCTGAAGTCAAAATAAAAAATTAAAAAAAAAAAAACGAAGAAAAATTGGCAAGGGAACGACAGACTTCGCAAATGAGGTTTTTAACTGCTTACGCTTATAACGTCGTTCTGACAATACAATACCACGCATTCTCAGCTGGTTTATGTGTGTATTTTAAGATCCAAAAGAATACTTTTTATGCTTTGTTGTTTTTATAACTCCTAACTTTTAATGAAATAAAATATCTTTATATATGCTCAACTTTAACGTTTGCTTATTTAAAAAAATTGTGTCTTTAATTATAATCTTAGTTGTAAACTATTAATTTTAATCCCACTGATAAAGAGAATAAAAACATTCTTTACGTACGAAGCGAAGTTGCATTAAGTTCCCTAGTTAATCCTTCAGGCTGGCTATCTAAGACAGCTAGCAAGACATTTGTCACGTACTGTCACTTTGGATTTATTAGGTAAGTGACAAATAAGTAAACAAATGGGACAAGCGAGTGATAAAGGAACTAGGACTTTTATGTTTCCTGGTACAATCCTCCTTTCAAATTTTACTGACATGTTTTGAATTTTTTTTTCCTCTAAGAAACTTTCCCCCCCTCCACTTTTAATTGCACTTGACAACTTTCTTAACGGATTACCGTTTTGTAAAATTTCTCTAGAAAATGACTGCTCTTTGTTGAGCGTGGAAATTTTTTGTTTGTTTAACTTTTTTTGTGTGGGTCCCTCCCTTGCTTTTTCTTAGTTGGAGGAGGGAGCTACTCGATTGGCTGTGAAAACAAGAAACAAGGGAGAAGACGGAGGTGGAGATAAATACAACTCGGATGTAAAGTTTGTTCAGTTGGTGTGGTGCTTTTTTTTTTTTCTTTTCTCTTCTTTTCTCTCTTTTGCCTTTACCTCCCTTCTTCTGCCTTCTCATTTTGAAGTGAACCGTGGATCTGTCTTTTCTCATTGCGAGTTGCGTTTGTGAAATCGGTTTAGGGAGGTTTCGGACTTCGCCGATTGGAAGAGGAAAGGAGGAGGGAACAATGGAGCACGGTTTGGTCGTAGGGAAGGAGATGTGCAACAGTGACCGTTGTCTGACGCTGACGGAACCAATTTGTCTGCTGGTGACAGCCGACCAAGAACAGCCCATCGATCCCTCTTTTAAGAAGTTTGGGGACCTTGCGTGCGGTTTAAGCTTTCCAGTTGCATATACTTAAATTTTCTTCTTCTTCTTGCCATCTATTCTTTACATGGAAATGTTGGGAGGAGGAGTCTTTTGAGACGCACAAGCGCGGAAAGAAAAGAATTTTATTTCTTCTTTGTTGTGTTTATTGGTGACCATGTAATTGCTTTTTGGGATAGTTAATCATTTTTCTAAGAAAACGAAAATACTTATAGCACTTGTCAAAAATGCTTTTATAGCAGGGGCTGGAAGTCTGGATTGCACTGTTTTTTTTACCATTATTAATATATTTTTTCATTTACACATTACACTTACAAAATTAAATTACTAATGTGGATTTCAGCATCTCCAAAAGGTTTACTTTTCCTTACTTCTTACTGTTAGATTTGCTTAATAGGTTTATATGCTATTAATTCTTTACTGTGCGCATGTTTTTCGTTTATCTAATGATATGTGTAGAATAATTAAAAATTGTTTTCTTGGAATTTAATGCTAATAGGATTAAAAGTCCTATTTAGTTCACAAGTTGAAAGATTATAGCAATGTTTAATAAAAATTAAAAATTAATTATATAGCCGACTTGAAGCTTTTGGGGCTAAGAGAAAATAAAATGAAACTTGAAATTGAACAGATCAACACCACCACGAAATTATATTGCATCAGCACAAGGATGGACTAGTCTAGCTGATGTAACAATAACAATTGTCTGAAGAGGCCTTCTCGTTTAGGTGGTCTTGAACAAATGTAAAATTGGAAAGTTAACAATAGGCATTGAGAATTCTTGTGTAAACTATATATTTCTGAGAAAACAATGACGTATAACAAAGTAAGAATTTTTTTTTTAAGATAGTCTTTAATTTGTTCCCATAATATTTGGTTCAGTCTTGCTATCTATGAACTAAAAACGAAGCACGCGTGCTCAAACTTTTATAAATGCGAGTTGAAAAAGAAATTGGACCTATTCCGAGGCATCTGCTTGATTGCTTGTATTTGAAACCTCCTACTAACAGAAAGGTGCACAACAATTTTTAGTAACAAAAAAAAAAACCGCACAGACACAATAATTTATGTAGTATATATCTCGTCAAATTAGATTCAGCTGCGAAATAATCGAAATAAGTGCCAACGAATTAAATTTTCAAAATAAATCAGGAAGGTTACAAATATAATGAGTTACTTTTAAATAATATTATAAAAAAAACATCCGAAGACAAAGGGTTTATTCCTTATGGTGAATCGGAGCGACACAGTGAAACCAAAGAACGTAAATGGAAAGCGGTAAAACTAATGCATGCGCATCTCGATTTTAGTTAATTTTTACCGACATCAGGGTACAGTTCGATATAAGCAGAAGGTTTGCTGAAAAAGACTATTGAGTAAACGAATCTTTTTTTTTTTTTTTTTTAGTATTAAAAAAAATTTTTTAAAATTTTTCTGAGCCGGTTTGAATTTCTTCTGATTCGTCTCTGCGTTAACTTTTAATAACCAAATACTTACTTAATATTTTAAGATGCTTAAGTATTTGGTTAATTTGGATGAGGCTAGTGTTGGATATTTTGATTTGAAGACCTGATCAACTGGATTTTAAATGTCTTTTAACGGTATTAAAAAATTGTTTTTCCTCTCAAGCCAAATTTGTAGTCTCAAGCATTTATTAGTCAATTTTTTGTGGGTTCCCCCCCCCCCCCCCTCCTTTGGCGCTTTTAATTGACGGTGGACTTTTTGTTGAGCTTGAAGATCTCAAAGAAATGACCTAGGAGTTTGTTTTTTTTTGCTGTTTCCTCTTATAATTTTATTTATTTGAAGTTTCGCTCTGTCTTTCATTACAGAATAAACAAACATTGGAATTTTTTTTTTAAGGCTTATTTGAGTTGTTCAAATTTGAAGAAATTTCTTGTTTGCATTTTTCAATTAGAACTTTTTTTTTTCTCAAGGGTTTGTGTTTTTTATTTAGTTTTGTAGAATTAAAGTTATTTCTTAATAAAATAAAAAAAAATATTTTTTACAAAAAAAAGGCAGCGTTTTCTGTTTAGAATCTTTTCCTTTTAATTTTTTTGTTTAAGAAATTTGTTTTATCGCCTGAACTTTTGAGGTTACTTTGTCTTCAATTATGAGTGTTTTAAATTGAGAAATGCCCAAAAAATATTAAAATCTAAATAATAGTGGTACAGAACCTTTTATAGGTTTCTTTTTTAAAAAACTTACCTCATAATGATCTAATAGAATCAAATATACTTTATTTCCTTCTTTCTTTTAAGAATTTAGATTGTGAATAGACAAATATATCATTGAATCCCGATCTTTTTTTGTGCGTAATTTTAAGCAGCTTCTGTCGAATTATATATAGTCTAATTATCTCACAATTTAAATATTAAATGTTAAATATAGATGTAGTCTCAATAAGTAAATTTAAAAAACAATCATGATTTCTAAGAAAAGCCGTTGAAAAACATTAAAACTTTTAAAAGAGTTGATTTCTGAGATTCAGAGTAAGCTGATGTAAGCGTACAAAGTGTGTTGCCATGGGCTATTGTGCATGACGTGAGTTAACCAACAAATGCATTTCAACTACAGAAAGAATATATATGTAATCTCTGAAAAATCTTCATTTCCTAATAATTTTGTAAATGGTCTAACAGCTCGGTTATCTAGATTTTGCCCGGGAAAAACTTAAATGTTTTATGGACTTTATATTTTTGCGTTTTCATTTAATAGCTTAAAAGATTAGACGTTTCTCTCCTCAGATTTTATGAGGTAATTTGTGTTCTTTGAAATATAAAAGTGTTGGCATTTGGGCAATGTACACCGATTAAGGAAGGATGAAGACCTTAAGAAACCGAAGCACACGGGCAGAAGGCTTTCTTTCATCTACGTTTGCATTAGAGAGAATTTGTTGTTGTTTCAGTTTTATATCCTTTCATGAAATATCAAGAAACCGGCATTATACACATCTGGATACAGAGAGAAAGAGATCAGACGGAGATGAAAATTATAATGGGAGGGTGTGGGGAGTGAAAAAGAAAGGTCTAGAATGTCAGTTTAAAGTAGATAAAAGGAAATAAAAACAACAACAGCAGCAGCAGCAGTAGTAGCAGTAACAACAAAATCCTTCTTTCGAGTTAGAAGGAAGGTTTTGAGAGGAGGGTGGGTGTGATTGTGTGCTGCTTGAGGTTTTCATCCTGCCTCACCATGTGTTGGCTTTATCACTTTCTGTTGTGTCTTAAGAGGTCGTCTTAAAAGCGTTTCTATCTTTGCTCGGAATTAAAATTCCATAATTCCGACTCGACTAGTTGCGTCTTAAATGGATATTGCGGAAGTTTATTATCTGAACAAAAGTTAAAATGTAAGTTATTCCACTCTCGATCCTCTTTTCCTCCCTTTACGCGCTTGTTTCTCTCTTTTGCCTCTTTTCTCCCTCCTCCGTTGAAGAAATTGAATTCCCATCCAATTAGCTCCGACCGCAGATATCATCTTGCTAAGTAAAACGCGCCTTGTTTCCTCGATGAAATCCGATAATGCTCCTTTTCTGGTTTTGAAGAAGGCTTCAGACAACAGGCACGCGTATTTATTTATCACGTTTGAAATTATCGATTTGTTTTCGTTTAAAAAATTTTTTATCTGTGAATAAATGGACTGTTATTAGCAGATCGAGAAACTGAAGCCGGGGTCGTTTTATTTTTTATACGGTTTCTGTTATTTAAAAAAAAAAAAAATGTCTATCTGTTGGTCATTGGTTTTATCAAATAGTTTCGTAATTGTCTCAAATTAGTTAACGACGACTTTCGGTCTGTGATTTGAATATTTTTACATGGTCTGCTTTTCTAGTGAAAATTAGGAATCGTCAACATTAGGAAATTGTGGAGTAACTGAAAAATGGTCTTTGAGGGCTTATTGCACGCCATGCCTCAGATGTTCATATTATTGATGAAAATAGGAAATAAAATTCCACAGCATAGACTCGAACTAGAAACCTTCAGCTTATCGCGCTGACGCCCTAACCAGTTGAGCTATTGTAGCTAGCGAAGCATTACACTATCTACATGCCCATGACGCTGTTTTCATCAATAATTGAAGTAGCTGAGGTATGGCATAAAATAAAGCCTCATAGACCATTCTTTAATGAATATTAATGCCATTAGGAAAGATAGCGCCAACCTGCGAATAGCGCAATGCTTCCATGTCCTTTGATTAGGGCATCAGCGCGATTAGCTAAAGGTTCCTGGTTCGAGCCCAGACTGTGGGATTTTCTTTCCTAATTTAATCAATAATTTAGTAATTTGACTGCATTTTATCGTTTTACTATCTATCTTGTTAGGCTAATATATATCCATGCAATTTTTGCCCTGATCTATTTAAATTTCTTCTTTAAGCTCTGATACTTTCAGCTTTGTTTTGTGTTGAAATAAAGAGGAGAAATAATTTAAAGAAAAGTTTTTCGATATTAACTAAGATGAAGAGCACTTTTGTAAAGTGTTTTAAATATTCAGTTCGTTTTGACATCGTTTTTGAAAGAGATGACGACGACGACGATGATGATTGTGACGTTTTAATTCCAGCGAAGATATTGTGGTATTGCCGTCCGTTCTTAGGAGTTAGTTGTGAGTTTGTTGCTGGAAAGATCAACGCGGCGGCCAGGAGGAAGAGGAGGAGGATAATGCTTTTCGCCTCGATAAACGTTGCTTATTACTGGCACGCATTCTGTAGGCGGCGGTGTCCCCCGAGTACGTTTCCGCTGGAATTAAACATGAGGCAAAAGGGTTTTGGGATTCGTGAACTGGCGCTGACCCCCGGAGTGTTCGGCGCTTTGGAAAGCGGGGGCGCATGCGCCAGCAAATTTGGGTTCTCCACGAGGAGGACAAATCCGCTCACCTCTTCCCCATCTTAGCTCATTCATGCTCTCGAGGGTGAAGGAATCCCTTTGTGAGGAGAAGCCATAAATTACGATCCCTCGGATTAAAAATAGTCTTCTTCCCTCTTCCCGCCTCTTTTCGCACTCCCACTTATTTTTTGGCTCCATATTTCTTTCTTTGGCTCATTGTAGAGAAATCTAAATTTTTATTTAAAAAAAAACAACAACTTCTTTTTGGCGGTACTTTTTTCCTTTCCTCATCGTTTCTCTCTCCTCCTCCCTCCTTTCAATTCCTTTTTTATCATGTTTTTTAAAACACCTGGATGGTATAAAAAAGAGGATTTCCATGTTTTCAGCTAGAACAAGTGTATAATAAGGTAGCTTCGGATGAAGGCCTCTGAATTTTAAATATTTTACAACTTATTCTGTGATGTAAATGTTAATCTTCATGGGGAAGTAACGGCCGCCCGGGTTTTAACTGGTCTTTCACGATCTAGAACCATTTATTCTGATTCTTGCGTAGGTGTTTATTCTGTGGCTGTTGTTTCTGAAAGCCGATTTTGAAAAAGATGCAGTGTTTAAGACCACTCTTATTTTTGTTTTACTAGAAATTTTTATGAAAACTCTGAACATGCCAATACAAAATTTAGAACTTTTTTTTACATATTCTATATTCGCTCACATTAATTAATTCTTGCTCAACTCTAAGATATGTAAGCTTCTATTGAAAACGCCGACATTCTAACATTATTGTAATTCTAAAAAAAAATATTATATTTTTCGAGGCCAATCATGTATATTATCCGCCTAAAACGTAAAGAGATAATGCACGTAACCGACCTCTTTGGTCCTCATCATCTATTATTTACCTGAAATATCTTTTAATATGCTTTGAGATCAGATTTTATTGAATATCTCTATACAGCTGTCTCTAAGTATATCCTTTTGTACATTTAGACTTTAACACAATTGCTTGTCATTGCGTAGTTTTCTTTGGAAACAGAGCAATAGGCAGGATATATATGAAAAATACTAACCAGTAGCAACAATTTATACTTTACTTTGCGCGCTTAGAACTTTATTTTTGAAATTACAACATATCGTATAAAAAATTATACAGCAATAAACAATAAGAACTCTTTTAACCTAGTCCGAGAAAAAAGACCACACCATATTTTTTGCAGAAATTGTGGTATTTCTTTAAGAGGAACATACCGCAACATATACATTAGCGACATGGATAGAAAAGTAACTCTCATTATTGAAGTCCCTCAATCATAAAACATCAAAAGAATCATAAGACATCAAAGGCAGCGGTCCACAACTTCATCAGTGGATTTAAAAAGACTGGAAAAATAGTTCCTAGGAAAGCAACTCCAAGAGACTATACAGTTTGGAACGTATAGTCACTGAAAAAAGATGCAGCCGAACATCTGAGATCTGTGCATCTTAAAACGAAGAAATCCAAACGATTGTGTTAACTGATATTTGCAGGAGAAGACTAAAGTCAATGAGAAACTATTTCAAATTTCACCATTAAAATTCAAACGAAGCTAAAATTCAAACAAAGTAAAATTCAACTAAGCTAAAATTCAAAAAAGCTAAAACGAAGTCATTTGAGGGAAAGAACATTAAAAATGGTTCGCCAGAGGATTGGAAGAAAGTTGTTTTCATATTTATCTTAAAAAAAAAAAAGTTGAGGAATTTAAACCAGAGTATTTAAGAAGAATCACAAAGTTTCCAGCAGCGTGACGGTGTGGAGTTGTACGTCTAGTGAAGGAATAGGAAAACTTCATTTTGTGAATGAAATCCTAACAGCAACAAGCACACATCGATGCTGGATTAATTTATAATTTCCTAACCATCTGTTGAGTCTTTGGGCGTACAAGGCAGTTATATATTTCAGCACGATAGCGCCAGTTATCACGCAGAAAAACCCAGTAACAAATGGTTTCAGGAACGTGGTAGGGTTCTGATGATGTGGCCTACAAACCCTTCGACATGTCTCTAATTTAGATCTTGAGAGAATTTTGAGAAGAAAAGTTCCCTAAAGAAAGCCGTCGACTATTGAACGTCTGGAGGCAGTTCTACACAAAGACTGGAACGCCATTTCCATAGAAACGGTCAATCAGTTAGTATCAAGCACTCTTGATATTAACAGCATGAGAGAATTCAAGCACTCTTGAAAGCAGAAGGTGATGCTACAAATTATTACAATATGATGTTATATTAAATACGACGTTTATCTTTAAAACTATCGTGTTAGAGAATCCGACGTAAAGAGTGTCTTGTAAAAAGTGCACATGGTCTTATTATTATTATTTTTTTTAACACCTATTTAGGTAGGATTTTTATTTTTGCTGTGTAATTTTTTCATACAATATGTTGTAATTTCAAAAATAAATTTGTATTAATGAAAACAAAAGTAAAAAATGGTTGCTCATCTTGGTTAGTACTTACTATATTGCTGGTGTTTCCAAAGAAAGCTACGCAATGACAAACAATTGTATTATGAGTCTGTGTCGTAAGGTGGTCCTTATTTTATGTAGAGAGATTTTATTATGATTAATATATTTCTTTAACCTACTGATCTTGAACCGATATTTTTTGAGTTGTAACAAATGTAGTAAATATCGGAAAAAGGTTATCTTCTATAAGAGGCTTTAAACAATCATCGATTTATTGAGACTGATGGATTTTGGACCGTTAGAGACCGTTAACATTTTTAAAAACGCATCGTACGTACTGTAGCATTCTTAAAAATATGACTTTCTTTTCGAATTTCGAAATATTTTTTTCGAATAATTTGACTTTTCGAGTTGTTTCTCAAAAAGAAAAAAAAAAAAATCCGGATTCATAATTCTCAATCTAACACGTGCAAGTTTCGACATTATTTATTACATATTTTTGAAAGTAAAATCTAAAATCTTTCAGTTTCCCCCCAGCTTATTTGTACTCCTTGTATGGCTTGTTAAAATTACAAATTTTTTGAGGTACAAAAGGAAACTGGAACAAATGTTACTGGCCATATCATTTATATATCATTTTTTTTTAAGATTATAAAATTAAAATAAAATAAGGAGGTAATTATATGTAAATAAGTTAGTAAATGAGTTTATAAAATAATCCCTTGTAAATTTATGAAATAATTAAATAATAAAATAAATTGAAGGTTGTAGAGATCAACAAGGTCCAAAAGTTCAAAGTTGGTGTCACTTCTCTTTACTTGTTGTGTACTTCTAGAATTGATGTTGTTGGAGAATATCCATTTGATGAAGTTGTTGAATTCTGATGTCATTTATGTCACTTTGAATTACTTGGGGAAGTTGGAATAGACACGAGAAGAACTGGTAGTGAATAATACACAGATGGCAATTTCTTGAATTTTGGCAAAATAAGTGTCAAGATAAAAAAAAAAATTTTAAATCTCATAAGACTTATTACACTATACAACAAATTTGAACTTTTTTCCTTTCCTTTAGATGAAACTGTGTGATTCTGTATAAACAAGGATTCATGTATCAAAACCAAATTGTCCATAACGTACCGTTCTTGTGGGAGACCCACTTCTCAGAGAAATGTAACGGGCTTGATTATAGAAAACAAACACTAAAATGATTTTCTTGGCTGTTTCCTCTTGTAGGCATCTGTTGGTGTGTCCCTGATAACTGACCAACAATATTCAGCTAGCTTACTTCCATTCCATCGTTAAGCTCTGCCTGTGTGATTTCATGATGTGAACATGTCATAGATGTAGATGATTGAAAGTCGGGATCTTGATGGTTTGGATCATCGGATGTGTCTTCCTCTGAATCAATAGTATATTTATCTGGAGTTGTAGGTATAGGAAGATCTTCAGAATGAGGAACTGGTCGCATAGCACTTGTGTGTGTGCTACAATATAGATACGTAAAAAGTTAAAATGTGTATTTTTTGGAAAATGGTGCGTGGTAAACAAAAAATTATTACAGATTCGTTATTTTCTGCCAACAATATACAAGAGAAACATATTTTCATCTAAAGGACATTTCTTATGTTGTACAGTGTTATCAATCAAGCGGTAATTTAAAAAAAGTAAACGAAACCGACCACGTGCTTATAGGACGTGTTGCTTGTTTTTAGGTTCTCTACTGTAAGAAAGTATGGAACATCATATCTTTTTTTTTTCTAAAGAAGCTCTCCGAGAGATCTTAGCGCGAAAGAGATGTTGCACAAGTTGACACCTTACAAGGGCACTTAAGTTGACACCTAACCTAATCCTCCTCGTCCTGTCGTTGTTTCCGAAGTTCATGCACTTCCAGTTTCTTTAATGTAATCATTAATTTATGAAAACGAAAATTTAATTCACAAAGCCTACGAATTATATCCTGATATGCTTCATGAGTTTTCATGAAAATTATTTTGCGTCATTAAAATTTTATAGAACATTCAGAGATCAAATTTCGCCCAAAAATCTATCGACTCGCCGTTGTAGAATTGAATTCTAACGGACAGATGAGCAGATATGATTGCCAATCAATGAGAAATGATGACAATGATGTAATTTCCTTTTGTGCCGTAGTTATTGTTTAGGTGGACAGGTGGAAAAGAGAGGGCGACTTCCTGCATGGCGTGTTTGATTTTGATTCTCGTGGCAGAGAGGTCAGATTTCGGTGATAATTCATTCCAAAGCCAACGGCCTAGATGATTGAATTTGTGTCAGTAAGCATTATCTGTTGAACGTGACCCAGTATAAAATTCTCCTTTCAGTAGATGATTGCAATGACTATTACATGCATAAATAAACAAGTGTTGATTCGATTCGTAAATGAAATTACTCGCTAAAAGAGACGTCGGATGGCCGCGGTTGCTGATGCATATTGGACGGGAATGGTAAATAAAGATTGGGTGAACTTGTGTTGGTTGCGCGTTAAGTTGAATTTCGCTTAGGTTTCTGATTGCCCTTTGGATGAATATATCCCCCCCCCCTTGAGTAATTATTCTAAGATGTATTTAAATGCATGATAAAAATAGCTGCAATGTTTTGAATCGAAGTAAGCCAAGAGCGTCAGGGTCTAAAATTATCCAAAAGTCAATAACAGGTTTGTATTGTCGTTTTATTTTAGCAGCGGAAGTTTGATATAAGCTGCCATAAATGCTCCTCTAGAACTGACAAGTCGCCCTACTAATCTTTCATTATTAGAATGGCTGTCATATCTTTATTTTTAACTCTGCTTTGGAGTGAGAGAAGAGTGGTGATGATGAATGACGACGTCAGGAAGTCATTCGCCCTTCATTCAGTGGAACTGCCTATTGTCGTATGCACTCCTCAGTTCCCTGCGCTCTCTCTCTCTCTCTATCTCAAATCCATTTAGGTTGTAAATCTTGAAGATGAACTCGCACTCGTGATGGAAAAAAAGCAATAAAAGAAAATTTTCTAATCCTCATTATTTTTTTAATAAATTTCAAGGTATTTGTATCGCTTTTGGATATACGAGATACGGAGGCTTTGCCAATTTTTTTTCCTGACTTTGTCAAGGAGATGAAATAAATGGTTGTAAAATGTATTTGAAATTGAATAACATGATTGGTCTGCAATGAACAACGAGGAATTGATTGTTGAAAGGAAAATAATTAACAATAGGAAGCATTGAACATAGTGAATAATTAAATAGTAATAATGATAAATAAAGGACAATAAATACATTTTAGATATTTTTGATATACAAACTATAAATAAAAACCTGGACACCCCGCATTTATTATATAAAACACCATGACTGTTCTCCGTACTGCCAAGAATCCCTTCAAAATTAGCGTCCTCGAAAGCATCGGAATCTTCAGATCCGTTTCATCAAATCCCAAAAAAATCCTAAATATACAGACCAATTTCGATATATTCCAAATTTTGTTTTCTATCTGATTTGCTATAATTCATTGCTATTTTGATTTCATAATCTTTTATTCCAAAATTTCCATTTTATATTTTATATATCAAAATATTTAAATTGTATTCATTAACTTGTCTTTATTTATCATTATTATTACCATAGTCTTTTAATCCCTTGGTCTTTGCCGTGACCATCGAGAGATAAGCCTGAGCGCGTAAATTAGAAGGGTATTGAGATTCGCATTTCTACCAATAATAAGTCATAACCCTTCTAATGATGTAACAATGTATGACGTTTCCGCGCTCAGGCGTAACCAATGAGAGAGAAGGCCTCCGCATTGAAATGTAATACATTGTCACATCATCATACAGAATGTCCCAAATTGATGTATACACCCTTTGAAACGTTATAATTCAGCAACGAAATGAGAGAGAAATATAAGGTTTTGTTGAATTTTATTCCTTAAACTTCCTTAAGCCCGTACATGTTCAAAATGTCCACCTTCTGCCACAGTACGCTTCCAACACCGACGTCGAACAGAGCGACATACCGCTGAATTGTAGCTAATCGAATATTCAATCTGATCTCTTAATTCCGTCAGTGTTTGTGAGTTTGTGGCGTATACCGTGTTCTTTAAAGTTCCCCAAAGGTAGAAGTCGAGAGGGATTAAATCGGGAGATCAAGGCGGGAACTCCGTAGCACTTCCTCTTCGTCCTATCCATCTGTGATTGAATGTGTGATCGAGGAAAGTTCTCATATCGACATGAAAGTGAGGTGGAGACCTTGTTGGCGATGGTGTACCAAATTCAACCTTCCAATATTGTTGAAGTTCAACGACATTCTCCACTTTCCAACAGCACTTCAGTATCCACTTGAGTTCATCGAATGAAAGTCTCACCGCCATTTTGGTTTATAATCAAATGAACAACAATGAATTATAACCAACATTTTTTACGTTGGATAAGAAGTATTTCTTAATACCAGGATTCTCCATAAATCAAATCGTTGCACAGAGGGCGAGGTCAAAAATGCTAACACCGAGTTGAGTTAGTGAAGAAAATCATTGTTGCTACGATAGTCAACAATACGTTAACAATCGAGCAAAATGGTCATTGCTTTACCAACCGAACTCGGTGTTTGCATTTTTGACCTCGCCCAGAGTATAGAGCTTATTGGTAGAAATACGAATAACAAAGCCCTGTTTATTGTCATCTTAAATGTAGACAGAACTGGTAATTTTAATGCTAATTTGCCAGCTAACATGCCAATACCAAAAAAAAAAACAAAAAAAAAATCTTAATAAAATCGATTATTAATCGAGTAATTATTATATTCGATTACCATAAGTTCGAATATCAAAAAATGATAATTGCCCAGCACTTTTTTCGTTTTTTGCCAACCTACCCGTGCATTGCGCATGCGCAAGTGGCGCCACCTGTCGACACGTGAAAAGGCTAATAGAGGGGGAAAGAAATGACTCTTTAGTGACTACAACAATGGAATTCGTTGCCTGTGCACAGACATCACCACCTAGAAAAAAAGCCAAACAACTGAAGTGTCATACATTGTTACATCATAAGTCGACCAAATTTAAGGCTTATCATTGGTAGAAATACGGTTAACAATGGTCGAAATATGATGTAACAATGTATGACGTTTCAGTTGTTTGGCTTTCTTTCTAGGTGTTGGCACAGACCAGGAGATTAAGACTGTTATACTATTTAATCATTTACTATGTTCACAGCTTCCTATTATTAACTTTGTTTTCAACAATCAGTACCTCCTTGTTCATTGTAAACCAATCATAAAGGGTTTTACTGAATGGTCTGTACCAACTTTCAGGATGTTTCAGGGACCAAAACAAGCAACAGACGTCATAAGAACATAGGGTCACAAACGCTTCTTTCTAGAATTGACTGAAGGTCTCCTGTAGTAGAAGAGTTATGACAGTTCAAAGAATTGGAGGCCATTTTCAGCCTTTGCTATAGCATTTGTCTTGTTATACCTTGACAACAAGTATATTGTCTTATTACACCGTAGAAATAAATCAGTTTTTAACTTCTGTACGCAATTTAGTCTACTGCAGGACACTTTCAAACCGTTATAACTGTAGAAAGAAGCGTTTTCGACCCCGTGTTCGGCTTGTCTTTGTCCTCCGGAAGATATCCTGAAATTTTGTACAGGCCATTTTGAAACTCCATGTATTATATCGTGTTTTCAATTATTTTAGCAAAGCCTCCATATCTGGTATATCTCGTTGTTTTTAAAGTCTATAGAAATCGGAAATTCTAATCAAAGCTCGAGCGTTTTTTGCTTGTGATGGTGCATTGGTGTTAAAATATGAAACATTGTTATAAAGTTACTCAATTTAAGGGATATTTTAAGGGATTTAATAATTTATATTTTGCAGTAATCTTTTTAAGAGATTATAAATTAAAAAATAAAAAGTTGAAATTCTCGTATTTTTGAACTATAAAAATTTAGAGGGATAAATGGGATAGAAATGGAAACGGATTAGAAAAGAGAAAAGGCAAAGAAATAAGAGTACGTCGAAAGCGGGGCGAAGGGAGAGAAATATGTCCCTAGATTGTCATTGTCTCAAAGCGTCCATTCACATGATGGCTATTTTTTTTTTCCTTCTGCTTCCCTCTTTTTCTTTTTTTTTTTTTTTTTTTTTTTTTTTCCTCATCGTTCTCTACGATGGAAGCCGACGGCGCCCGTGTACAAATATTGGTTGGCTCGAGGGAGGCATTCCGACTTAGCCGCCAATGAATCGTCCGGGAGCGGTGGCAAGACACCAGAAATTTCCCTGTGTCCTGCTGTCCTTGATTTATTCTGGGCAGGCCTTCAAATTACCTGCCGCCTCATTTGCTATTCTCAACCGTCATTTTGTTGGCGGCTTTCTCTCAGTCTCTTTTCTCTCAGTCTCTTTTCTCTCAGTCTCTTTTCTCTCGCTCTCTCTTACTCCTTCCTATCGTCGTGTTTGTCTCGTGTTGGTCGAGTAACAACGGCTTCCTTATTTTCTTTTCTCCCCCCCCCCCCTCCCTTCTTTATTTATTTGCTTTTGTGCTGACATCTAGACTTTTCTTGTGCATTAAAGCTGGTTTTCAGTATCGCGTTTGAAGGGTTGGGCTTTAAAAAATAAGGCCGTGAAAAGAGTTAAATGTTGTCATTGTGTTTTGATTGTTCCCAGGATCACCGACTCGTTCCGACATTCTCCGATTTAGACCAGTTTATTATCGAAAGGAATTGTCGTTTGAATCCGATCTTTATCATAGAGGAAAGTAAATTTATTCACCTGGCATCGTCAACTGGCTTCTATTAATAAACACTGGTTTAAAATTTACGCTGTATTGGTGCAATCTAAATTAACTTATAAAAGGAACTAATGTGTTGTGTTTTTCCAAGAAAGTTATGTATTCCTTGAAAAGACCTTCGTTTGGGAATTAATCTTAACAAATAGCTTGAGCGTGTGTTAGCGTGTCTTTCCTTATTAGAGTTGTTTTGTCGGCGCTGTGTCCTTCCTTACTTGATAAATAAATAAGTTTTTAAACTTGAGCTTAAACGGTTGCTAACCCACTAAGCTTTTTTTTTCTTTTTTTACGCTTTGCACCACAGTATACTTGAGATATTATTGTCATTCGGCTCGTATCTTATGTAGTTGATATAATTGCGTAATGTCTATTGGACGACTAAATTCTTCATGAAGTGAATGATCTTGAAAACGGACACTTATGTTGATGTTCGTAATGACAGCCAGCAGACATTCGTCGCATATTCTGCAGGACAAGTCTGATATCAGGCTGCCACTATGTTCGCCCACTTCTAAACTTCTAAACCTTTTGCATAATAAAGGAACAGTCGGTGACATATTTCTGGTGTCTCTTAGGTGATCGAAGTCGATGTTCTAATTCATCCCAGAGAATCTGGATTGAAATCTGGGCTTTGAGCTGGCCTGGTTGTCGTATCATGCTTTTATTTATCAGCAGGATAACAGTTCAGGATGTGTGGCAAAGGGCATATATCCTGCTGATAGACATTCACCGATATTCTGGAGCAGTGTACATAGCGTTTAATTGTCTAAGATGTCGGTAGCTTTGGAACAGTCCACCCCAATCAGTAGATCAAGAATTAAAACCATATGAGGAACAAGATCAGTCTGTTTCACTATCGCCACTATCCGGGGCAACAAACTCCGGATGATATTGTTCTCTCGCCTTTTGGTCGTATATAGGTTCCACTATGTGACTAGAAAAGGATGACTCGTCACTTCACATCACATCATTCCATTGTATTACTAGTAACCACAAA
>JAHWFO010015474.1:1251934-1275826 GCA_023313115.1 Rhysida immarginata | reverse complement strand
CTTACCTCCCCGTTTCTCCCTTTTTATCTGGTCGCGCCCTGATTTGTGGACTCGTGTGACTGCAATGATAAAAGCGTCGCTCGCACCAATTGTGAGCTCGCCTTGACTATCGCGCCGTTATCATCCGGCAATTCTGACAGTGAATGTATCTCGGAGGCAAGAGACGCGCTTCCCGTCGAGATTTAGATTCCCAGGAAATCTCTCGGATTATAGAGTTACTGAAGCAACTCGTCGTTTTTATTCCTTTAGAGCTTTTCTTTCTTTTTTTTTCGTCCCCCCCTTTTTCTTTTTTTTTTTTTTTTTTATACCCATATCCCCGTCGTTTCTTCTCGTTTTCCGTCCGCCGTATTTCCAATCATATCGTTATATTTATTTATCCCCCCCCCTCCTTTCTCTAAATTGTGTTTTGTTTTGCCGCTCTTGTAATTCATTTTGCAATTTTGTGTTTTTTTAAAGCTATATAAAAGTTTATTTTTTCCTCTAAGTCTCCTTGAAAATAATGGAATTGCGTTTATTTACATCCGAACGTAATATTGGATTCAGTCAGTTCAAAAGTTCTTTTTTCCAAGAAAACCCTAGTTTGAAGCTTATATCCACAAATAGGAAGCATAATATGGAATATGCAATTTAAAGTTTTGAGTATACCAGAGGTATTGTATTTTTGGATAGGAAAGTATGCGAAGAAGAGTGGAGGTTTTTTTTGTTGTTTTTTTTTTTACAGTAAATAATCACAATTTTCATTTTACACTAAATATAGATGATAAACTAGATGAAAAAAAACCCACGAATAAATGCGTTTTTTTTGTGAACAAATACGGTTAGGAAACTACAACATTGCTCAATATTTTAAAATTAATTATAAATTAAAACTACCATATAATTTTTTATATCCCCCAAATTTATGAATAAATAAAAAAAAAGCTAAATAAAAAAAAAGAAAAAAGAACAAATGCAACTGTATTTTCCGACATTTTATAATATAATTTTCAAATGATTATAACCATAAAAAATTATTCAGTTTTTTCAATTTGTTTTGTGTAGTTTAATTATTAATATAATCTGACAATTTCTAAATCCTCTTTCCGATTTCCGAACATGTAGCGATGAGTTTGTAAAAACCAGTGGAAATATATTCAATCCTTAGGCAATCTCCAACTTAGAACGTCCAAAACTTTCTGAGCGATTTCGACAGTTGGTTTTAAACGCTTCACATGATATCTGGTACGATTGTTACGTTGGCGTGACTACATCTCAAAATGAAAACTCTTACTTTCACCAGCGCATAGCAAGATCAGAAATGGATAGCCAAAATGCTTGTAAAACTAATTGCGAAGTGTATGGTGTAGGTGAATCAACTATTCAGAGATGGTTTGCAAAATCCAAACGCGCGGATTTCAGCTTAGAAGATTTGGAAGATTCTTGAGGTATGCACGACGATCTTTTGAAGGTAAATCTCGATTAGGGAGGTTGCAGAGATGTTGGAAAGTTCCAAAAAGGGATTGTTCAAGGACACTTAGCGAATGCTTGGGCACATTTTCCTGCTATGAATAGGTTCCGTAGGTTCATCGCAATCTGTCAGGAAACCTGCATAGGCCGATATTCCATAATAAGGTTTGTAAAGAAAGTATAGACACACTTCACAAAGTGCTGGTTTATTTAAATAGCACAGTTTAAACAAAAAAAATTAATGACATATAATAATCAATCAAAAGAAACGCCAATCATGCAAAAGAATTAAAATTATCTGATAGTTATTAAGAAATACACCAAAAGCTCTAGTTTGAGAATTTGCAAGTGCAAAACATTTATAGACACACCTTCAAAAACAAGTAATAATCGAATGGGACACACCATAGATTATTCCATTCATTTATTCGAGGTTAAGAAAGCATTCAAATAAACCATAAAAAATTATTAGATGAATAGGAAGCTAAACAAACGAAAATGCCACGAGGAAGTCAGTTAAAAGAATACGAGATTCGAAAAGTGTAATTATACCGTGGTCAGGGAAAATCCTACAGAGAAATTGCTGCAGCACTCAACCGATCCATGAGTGCAGTTGGTAATGTGTTGAAAAAAGGAGACCAGTATGGACAAAAAAAAAAGGCACTGGACGAAAACCTGTTATCCACAAGAGCAAAGCGTCGCATTTTCCATCTTACCACCAAAAAACAGATGTCAACCCGAAGCATTGCCCAAGAGTTAAGCACCCCTATATCACACACCACAGTGGCAAAGTGCTTACGCACCAATGATAATGCTGGATACTTAAAATTGAAGGCAAACCCAAAATTAACTTCAGCGCACAAACAGAAGAGGATGGAATGGGCAAAAGGAGTGATGACATGGAAAGTTCAATGGCAAAATTTATTTTTGTTTTTTCGGATGAAAAAAGGTTTAACTTGGACGGCCCCGATGGAAACGGGCATTTCTGGCATGATATGAGAATGGAGAAACCTAAATTTTTCAGTTGGCAAGCAGGAGGTGGCGGAATCATGCTTATGAAGGAAAGACCGACATTGTGATGATAAACCAACGAATGGACTCAAAGCTAAATCAACACGTGCTATATGATCATCTCATCCCATTTGGCCCACTCATTGGAGGAGGTGAATGGTGTTCTCAGCAAGACAATGCCCCATGCCATGTATCAAAAGCAACAAAAATGGTTTAAAAGTGAAAAAATCCAGGTTTTGGAATAGCCTGCTGGAAGTCTTGATATGAATCCTATGGAGAACGTCTGGGCTGCATTAATCAAACTTGCATATGCTAATAGCAAGCAATATCATTCATGTAATGAGTTGAAATTAGCTATTTATGATTGTTGGGAGAAGATAAAGTTGGAATATTTACAGAAGTTAATAGAAACTAAGCCCAATCGCATATTTAACCTTATTGGATAATAAACAATATAAAAAGATCATCCATTGTAACATAATGTCCTGTGTCTATAAATGTTTTACACTTGCAAATTATCAAACTATAGTTTTTTGCGTATTTCTTAATAACTATCAGATAATTTTAATTCTTTTGCATGATTAGTGTTTCTTTTGGTTATTATATGCCATTATTAATTTTTTTGTTTAAACTGTGCTATTTAAATAAAACAGCATTTTGGGAAGTGTCTATACTTTCTTTACGCACCTTATAGCAAAATAAAAAATAAACTGATTATTATTATTATTTTTTTTTTTTTTTTTTTTTTTGAAGCTGATGGGAATTTTGAAACTGTCGAATAGATAGATTGAAGTCATTAACAAAATGGTTGATACTCGTGATCAATAAAAATTGCAGAACGCTCAGAATATTCTGGACGACCTAATCAATAATGATTAGAGAATGAATGAAATGCTTTTTAAATGAGCCAGTAAGTCGAAGACGCGTAGATATATTTTCATAAAATACACTTTTAGTACTTACGTTTTCAAATCATGTGATCGTCGAAAAAAAAAATGACTTTGATAATTTCTTAAAATTTATAATCATTCTTGGATTTCGTAAAATTAAAATTATTGCTGTGTTTGTTGGGGGCATTTTAGTCTCATGGCTAAAAAATTTTATTGTAGTCAAAAGGGGAAAAATTTTTATTAAGGATATTAAAATTAAACAGAATGTGATTAAGTAAAATTGTATTAAAGTAAAAATATGAATATGTGTGTATTTTTCAACATTTTACAACTTTGGCATGGAGTGGCTTTTCTGCCTTACATAGTGGTGGTGCGACGGAGCACCTGAAATCCGTTTAGAAAATTTTTGGCAACAAAAATACTACTTTGTTGTATTGATTTGTGCTAGTGTTAAATTGCTCTTTTCACTATTTCTTCCGGAGATAAACACTGTAAACGTTAATCGTAAAGTTTAATTTTGCTGGCAGTGGGAAAAATGTTTTTGAAAGGCTTTGAATCGATTTACTGTGCAACCCTCTTCATTATTTGGGGAAAATAAAAGTTCACGTTATCTGCAGCTTCACGGATGATTACCGGTGCCGATGCATGAAATGGAGCCATCGGCTTTAAACAAGGGTTAATTTAGGAATCAAATTTTATTTAATATTTTTTTAATGAGTTTTATTATTAATTTCTTGCGTTTCTTTCTCTCTTGTTTCATTATAGAAAGAAAATTATTTGTCGGTATGCTATCCAAGAAATGTAACGAAAGCGATGTTCGGATAATGTTTACTCCTTACGGCACCATCGAAGAGTGCACCGTTCTACGCGACACAAATGGACAGAGCAAAGGTAAGGAGATACAGTCGCTATTTAAAAATTATTAATTTTAAAAATGAAAAGCGTCGTTCTACTTTATTTTTCTTATCTTAGTATCGATTGTAAGTGTGTTTTATTTTTTTTTTCTCCTGTCCTTCGTTTTCGCATTTATTAGAGATGTCAGTTAAGCTGCGACGCTCTTCCCTTCGTCTTTGTCATATCTTGTTTACCGTAGTTCCCCTTTTCTCATCTCGCCCTTTCTCCTCTTTTCCAGGCTGTGCTTTTGTCACGTATGCCTCACGGCAATGTGCAATCAATGCCATCAAGGCAATGCACCACTCCCAGACTATGGAGGTAAGAGAAACGACTCTCGTTATTCCTTTGTTATTTCTCCATTCTCCCTGTCTTCCGTTTATATACGCCATCTCTCTTCCCCTCATCCCTTTACCCACTTAACCTTCATCCACACTTTCTCCTCTCCATTCCTACAGTTCCTCACCAATCATTGCCGTAATTCTGCAACGATTGTATTATCTGCTACATTTTAAAATATTAACTATATAAATGGGGCATTTTTGAGGGGTTTTAAAGTGTAATTCACGTTGTCTTATGAAAGTATATGAACTTTTTATTAATTAAACAAAAAATTTACGTTCAAAATTTTACAGGATTGTTTTTAGTCAATATAAAGAACTCGCCCGGCTGTGGGCAAAAGAAATTACGATTGTTGATTGAAAAATAAGGTTTTCTACCAGGTACTAGTACTTGGGGAAGAGAATAGATTATGCATACGTTGGTAGTAGCGATCAGTAATAGAAACCTCAGTCGACGCGAACGTGGCTCATACCGCCGTATATAAACTGTCAGTGAACTGAGTTTCGACTGCAGCATGGGAAAGCAGCAGATTTATCAGCCTTCGACAAAGGACAAATCGTGATGGCCTCGGAATGTCGATCTCGTAAATGACGCGTTTTATGGCCTGCTCACGTGCAGCCATTGTGAGTATTTATCAAACGTGGTGTACGAGTGGAAAAAATTGATTCCAGAAGGGAGTGAAGACTAGCGCGCATTGTTCGCTGAACGAAGGACTACAGTAGCCCAAATCACCAGCAGCTACAATTGTGGTGAACCAGATATTATCTCAGCGCACAGTTCAGCATAGCGTTCTGTGTAGAAACTGAGACACCCGAATTCCCAAATATACTGGGAAATATTCGTCTATTTCCCAAATGTCACACGAATGATATTCCAACCTTACAGGGTATTATCATTACTTCTCGACTTAAAGAATCTTATCGTGCATTGTCCGATATTAATCATCCGTTACATTATATTAAAGAATGGTTGGTAGATGACTGTAATACTAGATCCACCCAAAGATATAAACTTAGACCTAAGATACTAACATCAAAATTTTTGGAATCATTTTTTCCATATAATGTTTGCTCTTCTTGGAACAATCTACCGTACAACATTAGAAACGAGATTATTAATTGCACTGTAAAATCTTGTCCAAATCATCGTTTACATGTTCATAAGCTGATTTGTAGCAATATACCTAGTATTTTCTAGTGTATTTTACATTGTACTTGTCCTGTTTAGGATGTAAAAATTGTAAGTAATTAAATAAATAAATTCAGTTGGCGGATACGACCTCGCAATATTTGGGAACTGAAAGACCAGCTGATAAGCGCTTGGTACCAGATACTTCAGATTACCTACCAGCATCTTGTCGAGTCAATGCCTAATTGCATGGCACTATGTCGTATTAAATAGGTTGTGATAATGTAATAGCTCATCAGTGCATGCACTTATTTATCCAGTTTGTCACTGTTCGACTTTTAATTTCCTCAAAATTGAGAGATGTTGAAAGATCAGCATTATTCATCTGGTACCGAAGCTGAAGTAGCTGTGCTCAAGTGAATCAAAGCAAAGACCCGTTTTCTTCATGGATCGAATGAAAAAGACGATAGAGCGTTTTTAAAAATGTGTTACTTTAAATGCGACTTGATTGTAAAATTAGGTGGTAGGTATTAACAGAAATAAGTTCCTTCATTTTGGTAACCACGTTTGTTATTTTGTTTTGTCGGAAACTTGTTTTATACGATTGGATATTTTCTTACCAATCAGCCCTCGTATTTTCGTCATGGTATGTGAAAATTTGTGAACACAAAATGACATTTTGATAACACAAGAACCTTTATTTCGAATTTTATAATGTTAAATTAGCAGTATCGGATTAGGCTTTTTAAAGTGTATATAGTTCGACAGAATTTCATAACCTTTCCAGAGTTACCTGTAGGTGACAAATCTGACTGTAGTGCCTTAATTTGAAACATTTTCTCTATCAAGTTGACTTCATTCTTCTCTGTAAATCTTTTTTGAGTTTGCCTAAAAGACGTAAAGTGGAACTGTTATCGACTGAATTGTTGCACTTATTCCACAGTTCAAACCGCCGCACAGATAAGTCTGTTGATCATCGTGGAAGCATTTCGTTGCCTTTGGTATAAACTTTACACGTATGATTTAAGGACATTGTTAAAACTGTAACCACGATACCATTATGTTTCTGCTCCAGTTTAGTGCCTAGCTACCTTCCATTCGAACCAGAGTGTGATTTAATTACAATTTTATGACGTCTTATTTAATAATTCACCACGGTTTAGGTATACGCTGCCCTAGATTATTATCCGAAGTTCTTAATAAACGCAAGTTGGACTTCGAATAGATAATTTCAAAATTGGGAATGCAAGGCGCCAGATTCAGCGGAATTAGCCTAGTCAAACGTGGAATGATAATTGGATGGCATCCACCATATGAGCAAGATTCTGACGTCAGTTCGCAGGCTTTTTGGGAAATTTTTATGTCATAGCAACTGGAAGCGAAAGGGATTCGAAACGGCTTAGTAGCCATCAGAACTGAAGAAATGGGAGAAAATATTCTGCGAAGACTTTGTTTGTAAATCGCACTTTGCTACTCTCAAAACACGCATTCCTTCCAGAGAGTATTGGGACTAATGTCAGCAATAGTACAATGCGAAGGATAAGTCCCAATTGTTACCATGGTCATGCAGCTATTCACAAGCCATTCCATTACTTTGATAATTACATACTGGAGCTATTGACATCGGCTAAGTAGTGCTAGAAATGTAGAGCTGATTGCTGCGTTTAGGCTGAATGGCGAAACTTCATCCCTAGTGTGTATATGAAATCTAATGGAAAGTACAATATGGAGATAAACGCAGTCATAAAGATTTCTGGATAATAAATGATGTAATAAAAATTTATTTTTTCTTAGTAATATATCCAGATATTACTGGTATGGAAGTGCAACATTTTCTTACATACTATTTGATTTTTACACATATACTTAGGTAAAATCCAACCTTTCAAAAATACTCGATCTTCTTTCTTTTTGAAATTCTTCCACTGCCCTAAAAAAAGTCTTGGGTATATTGTGAGATGGTTAAAACTTTTGGAAACGGCTGACTCTTTTCTTAGCCTCCAGTTTGGATGGTCATTTCCCTTCGCTTTATCACTTTGCTCGTCTTCTTTGTGCATCCTTTTTCAGCCTTGTTTACCCATTTTCCGGTCGTTTTCTTTGGATTTTTGGGTTTGTTTGTTTTTCAACCTTTGACGAAAGGATTAAGAGGAGCTGAAAATAGTTGGTGTGGAACGATGATAGAATAATGCGTTTGCGAAACCCAACTCTTTTTAAAATCCGTTACAGAGCCAAAGCCATGATGGATTGCCATTTCCCTGTGGCAGGTTTAGAAGATTTGCCGCATTCCTGTCGTCTTTCGGTTAATCTTTCGGTTTGCTAAGCATTATATTCCCCTTTTCCTTCCTCCCCTTTTATGTGTGTGTGTGTGTGTGTGTGTGTGTGTGTGTGTGTGTATGTGTGTGTGTGTGTGTGTGTATAAGAATGGTGTCTGTAACCCCTTCTTTCTCAGCATTTTTCACCATCACCTTGCCTGTGTTCGATCCGCCGTGACTGTTTGTTTTTACGGTCCCGTGCAGATACCTTGCTCGGTGATGAATTGCCAGCCTTCGCCCGAAGGGTTGATATTAACGACAGGAAAAGGTGACAATTTTTCTCTCGTTCGTTTTGCAATGTTAAAAAGGGAGAAAAAAGATTTTTATTCAATGGATGAAAAAGAAAGATGATGTCACAGGGGCGCCATTTTGCTGTTTAAACTTGGCTAAAAGTAAACCTTCGATTCGACAGATACAGATGGACCGAGTCACACGAGGTTGAATGGCGATTATTTGTAAAATTCTTCAGCCCCGAGATGGCGTTGTTTCCATTGTTAAAAAACGGAGGAGTCAATAAATAAAATTTTCTTGCCTCTTTCTCTCCTCCTTTTTTTTTCCCCCCCAGCCTCCTTCCCATCAATCGTTAACTTGAGGTGGGGCTGCCGATTCGTTCTTTTCAACGGCTGAAGTTTTTTTTCTGCTGCAGATGTGACGCATAAAAAAAAATATTTTACAAATGATAATGTCAATGTGGCACTCTTTTATCTATCATTTTTAAGAAGTTTCCATCTCCATCAAAAGAAGGTGAAACATAATTTATTAAAAATTGAGTTTATAAATATTTGTTAGAGCATTAAAGTAATATTATCTCGTACTTAGACGGTTGATCAAATCACAGTGCTATGTTAAATGAACTGCTAGAACTTTAATGTTAGTTTATAGGGAAATTTAAATGAAGCCCCGCAGAGGAAATGCTTGCTTCCGTGGTTGTCTTTACAGTGCCGTCAGTTACAATAAGGACATTGTGTATATAGTGATTCGGCTTATTTGATTTCTCCGAACACGTCGGCTGCTGTTTTGAGTCCTCTCTTGTCACTTATTCTTTTCACGATTCTGGATACAAACACCCATGAATCCATGCTCACAACGAGATTTGGATCTGTGATCAGATATTCTTGAGGAATGGAAAGCTTACGCCCCGGAGTGTATAGCATGATGAGAGAATTACATCCGTAATCTTTCCAATACAGATCATGAAGGAAACTTCTTAAAAAGGTGCGTTGCAAAAATATAAGAACACCATTGATTTGCTAGATAACATTTATTCAAAACATAATTTTTGTTTGGAAAAATGATAACTGCTATGTCACATGTCTAACATAAGAAAAACAAATAAACAAATGCATCGATCTCGTATTGCAAGTATATAATAAAATAACTTTGCAAAATTATAAGAACACCCCTCTCGAATTGAGTGTACATGTTCTGGATTTACATATTTAAACTCAGAATGTGCCATAGATATTTAAAGCATCCTACTTGGAAGGTTTATCTTGTAGAAAATACTGTTAACGAAACAGCTATCAGCAATTCGTCATGGCTCGCAAAAAACCATTAACAGAACTTGAAAGAGGACAAATAACAGCATACAAAGGCCAAGGATTGTCGATGAGAGCAATTGCGAAAAACTTGAAACGCTCCGTGGTAGTGGTGTCAAATTTTCTAAAGTTAGCTTGCTAAGCTGTACAATACGAAGAAGGCAACAGGGCGACCACGGAAGATCAACCCCAGGCAGCTGCGCAAATTGCCCGCAAGCTAAAGGCGGGTCGAACATCACTACAGAAGTTAACCAGTGATCCAAATATACAAGTTCACACTGTCCCGTGCTATCCGTCGGACAACCAACCTTCATTACAGAAAGAAGAAAGTGCAGTCACGACTTCAAGCGCACCACAAGAACAAGAGGGTGAACTTGATTAATAAGTTGTCACCAAGGGAATAAGTCAACTGGGGCAACCAGTGGCGTCAAGTTGTGTTCAGCAATGAAAACAAATTTAATTTAGATGGACCGGACGATTTTCCTGCTACTGGCATGACGTGAGAGCCAGAACAATTCTTTTCAAAGAGACGACAAGGAGGTGGCTCAGTGATGGTTTGGGGTGGGTTTGGCTATAATGGCAAAACAAAACTTGCTTTTCCCACTGGGCGAATGAATGCCAGAGATTACCAGTAATTGTTTGATGAACACTTGCTGCCGTTTGGGGAACGAATTGGAGGACCTTTTTGGACTTTTCAATAAGACAATGCCTCCTTACACGTGGGAAAGTCGACTTGGGAATGGTTTTTAGACAACGGTGTGCATACGATGGACTGGCGTGTACGTGAAATGATATTCTCTGTAGGCGTGTACGTGAAAATGGAAGACAGTTTAGCAATATTGCAGACCTGAAGACGTTCATCGTTGCTGCTTGGGCTGAAATCAATGAGACTGTGCTGCATAAACTAGTAGACAGCCTGCCTACACGGCTATTCAAGTTAGCACTCCACAAAGGAGATTTTATCGGATACTGAGAGGAGTGTTCTTATAATTCTGCAACGGGAGTAACCGTAGTCTTTTATAAGTTATTTATTTATGTACATGCAAAACGAAATCGATGCATTTGTTTATTTGCTTTTCTTATATTAGACATGTGACATAGCAGTTATCATTTTTCCAAACAAAAATTATGCTTTGAATAAATGTTATCTAGCAAATCAGTGGAGTTCTTATATTTTTGCAACGCACCTTAGGAGGCGCATCCATAAAGTAAGTATTGGATATGCATAGAAATGTGTTCAAAAAGTTGTTAGAGATATCTAAGTATACACTGTTGCTACATAACTATTCTATGCTTACTGAGGCATTTGAATGAACACAACATCAGTTTGTTTGTTTTGTTTTTTGGTTTTTTTTCCATCATCGAAGAAACTCTGCTAAACCGTTCAGCCACTCTTGTACAGTGCGTTTTGTGTAAAAGTATCAAAAAACGTTCAGACATGCGTTTCTTTTTGTGGGCACCTGTCAACATCTTCTAGTTCCTGATAGGTACACAATTTTTGGAATGGAAGTGCTCCGTTACGTTTTCGTGCGTTAAAGAGCGAGATAATGTTGAAAACTATTCGTGCAATTCAGAGATACCGTGAATTGTCTGTTTCCTGGAAAAAACGTTCACGTCGTTCTCTTATGTGAAACCTTACTTCATCAAAGAAGAGCGTCCATCTCGTTCCTCACAATGATGACTGTTCTTCCTTTAGTACACTCTGTTAAGTAATTAAAAGACCACTTTTAAAAATGTGGATATTTGCACTAGGAATGAGAATATTCCTAATTCAACAATTCAGGCATTAGATATATGTCATGAAATGACAAAGTCTGCTGTGAAACAAAATGTTTTACTTTCAAAACAAAAGTTATTAACAATTTTCAAATTTCGCCGGTTAAGAAATTATAAGGCCAGGCCGAAACCTTCTTAAAATAGAATGAACCATTCCATACGCCATCTCATCTGAATGTCAAAAGATTTTTAGAATGTTATTAGTTACCTTTTGTTATACTTTTGAATGCAGTGAAAGATGCCTCGTTATAATAAATTATCTGAGAAGGAAATAAGACAAATTTACTTTCACCATGAGGTGGAAAATCAGAAAGGGTAATTGCTGGACTCCTTGTACAATCGGAAACAGTCATCCATAATATATTAACTAGGAAATGCAACTATGGTACGAAAAACGAAGTGGACGGCCAACAATTCTTTCTCAACGTGATCAAACGTCTGGCTACAATGGAATGTCCATACCGTGTTTGGAAAGCCCTTAACACAACCATTAAAAAGACAAGTTTGATTTGCTCTAATCTTTAAGTATTGGTTACTAAATTTGTAAATTTATTTTGTATAAAATATCAGGAACTGGAAGATGTTGACAGATGCCCAAAAGAAGAAACGCATGTCTGAATGTTTTTTGAAACGTTTTCATAAAACGCATTGTACAAGAATGGCTGAACGGTTTGGCAGTGTGTGTTTCTTCGACGATGGACCACAAAAAAAAAAACTGATGTCACGTTCATTCAAATGCCTCAGTAAGCATCGAATAGTTTATGTAGCAACATTGTATACCTAAATATATCTAACACTACTTTTTGAACACAAGCAAACTGTCAATTTCAATTCAATATTGTAAATATAACAAGAAGTTTAAATAATAAAATAATGGTTCAAGTTGAATCGGAATTACTATATTTTTTCATCATGTTGTTTAAAAAAGTATTAAAGATGCGACGTGAAGATAATGATTCTGTCATTTAGGACAGACCTTAGATCTCTGTTAGCACAACACATTCGCTTTTCTTCTTTGTCATGCAACTCCGTAATCCAATTTTTTCACCTGCGGGGCATAAAGCAGGAACCAAATGAAATTAAATAAAATTTTATTTCATTGTCATCAGATGGTGTAACTTCTAAACATTTTTGAAAACATTCGATTTAATCTTCGAGATCGGAATACCGATATGCTCTGCTGAAAAATTAATATTCAGTTTATGCGATGAATTTTTACGGAATTGAATTTTTGCGGGTCTGTTTCCGCATTTTCTGTGCGTACGACCTTTTATAAAGACTTGTAACTGAGTCAGCAACGTAACGGGTTAGCGAAAAAACAAGCATCTATTTTAGAAATTTCTTTTCCTAGAGAAAAACTTGATCTCCCTTTATGCCAAATTTGCCGTATGAAAATGAATATCGGGAAGGAGATAATTTTTTTAAAAACAACTTCGACTCATTTAGGACGCTGAATAGAAAGGCGTTCTCTTACAGTTTTGTTTATGGGAAGATAGCTCTGATTAATTGCTGGATGCAGAATGAAGAGACTCGGAACTGGAGTGCAGACGGTTCGAGAAAGTGAAAATAACGATTCAGGGGTTTCAAATTGGCGACCACCACTGTCGATTATGCGAATAACATGGCGCTATCGATTATTTTTATCTTAAGCCGAGGCAATATCTGTAATCTTCTGAAGTGATGCCAGCAATTTCGCCAATCTAAAAATGAAAACGTGTTCATTTATTATTAATGCTGTGATTTAAATTGCGAGCTAGATTGAGTTAAACAAACTCTCGTGTTCAAAATATTTAAATGAACACCCGAAGATAAACAACCCATTAATAAACGCAAATTAAATCTGCATTTTCATGGTTTGTCTTTGCGTTATGTTTCAAATGTTAATTTTGAAGTTAATATAAATTTTAACGATTCGAACGTATTCGGCCTGATGAATTCTTAATGGCGCCGTTCGGACGCTTGAAATATATTTTTTATCAAATAGAGTTACTAATTTGAAAATATTTACTTTTCCTGATTGGAAACTGTTTATCGCGGGATGAAGTGTTTGATATTGAAGTGTGTCGCTGCGGAGGAAATTTCAGCGAATTTGTTTCCACGAATTGTCAGAATCGTTAATTTGATTATTTGTTTATTAGAATCGTTGGAGTTATGAATTTATTCACGTTAAACGCGTTCATTAATAATAGTCGAAGAAAGACTTCCGTGGTTTATATATATGATATATGGCTGGGACGTGGGCTTTCCAGTTCTCGAGTCCGCTTTTGCCGCAGGTTCGAATAGAGATCAATTACACAATTCGAATCGAAACAAGAGAGTAGATGTTTGTATTTGTCCAAGGATTGTTTTAAAATGGAGATCGCTTCATGACTAGATAGTCTGGTCCCCATTTTTGATTGGCTATAGAACGCCTCTGATATGAAGTTCGTAGGAGGCGGTATCATGTAAGGAGCTTATTTTCATGTTTTGGATTGAGCCAATTAGTTCCACTAGCGAGAACTATGATGTTTGCAACTTGTTTTGACATTTTGGAAATTCTACTGTAACTTTGTGTTTAATCCTAAACCAACTTGTCACAAAGTTAGTTGTATGCAGGAATGGTTTGAGGAGGCAGGGGTCTGCACAGAGCCCCGATATAAATCCCATTGAATGGCTCGACCAAAGAAGGATGACAATTAATATTAAAAAAAAATAGTAAAAAATGTGACCCCCACCCCCAACATGTTAAGTTAATTCCGTGCAAAAAATATCTAGGAGTCATCGTTGATAATAAATTTTGCTCTTCAAATTGATTGCTGTATCTCGTGCAGAAGTTACGATAGACTTTAACATCTAAAGAAATTATTATTGTCTTAAAATCAAAAGTCATTCCGAAATTGATCTTCATCGAAATTTTTCCTCGAAAAATTGAAAGTTGCCTATAATAATATTCTTCATGCAGCGTTAAACTTGCGAAAATTCTAGTTCTTAGGTGTACTAAACTAAACTTACCGACTTTCAACTCTATCAAAGAACTTGCCAATTTTAAGGAATTAGAGTTTCTTTAATGAGGTCGCATCCAGCCCATTCTATTCTCATCGTCAAAAAAGTTGCATCCAGAAGGAATCGTCAGATTGAAAAGATATTTGAAAGGGTTAATACTCACCAACAACAAATTATTAAACAATGAGCGTCGGTATGACAAAATGTATTTCTAATGCATTCTGCTGTAACACTTCGTGGCATGGAGTCGTACAAGTTGTCTTGACTCAGCTCATCCCATGCAAATTGAACTTTGGCTTTTGTAGCTCTTGCAGATCTTTTGCCAGCGGTGGAGTCTTAACAGAACGTCCCATAGCATCCCATACGTATTCTGTGGGTTCAATTTTTTGACGTTGTGTTTTATAACTGGCTTGCCCAAGCACCTAATTGCAAAAACACCTCTTCTAATTCACCGCCCTTTATCATTTCTAATAATAATAGTACTTAAAGTAATTAGATAATATATAAAAACAAGACTGACTTTGCCGATATGTGGATACCTTGGTGCAAAAGAGGAGACATTGGATTCCACTATTTCCACAAAGAAAATAGTGCATTGGGGGTGCATTTGAGAACTAAGTTCCTGATACATACTGTACAGGTCTATTTCGGTATTAGCAAGGTCGCTATAATTTTGAGAATTTTCGTGTGTTACCCTAATGACTTTTTTACCTACTAATAATAACCCCCCCTAGGTATAAGCATTAAGACTGTTGACTTTTTTCATCATGACAACGCCAACATACGCCTATGCAATTTATACTTAAAACTAAACTTAACTGCAGTATATTCTTTCTATCCGAATGTAAAAGTCCCACCACATTCCCATGTTTATTATTAACAGCATTAAATGCAACATCCACAACCCGGTAGGTAAAAGTCATTAGGGCAGCACACCAAAATTTTCTAAACTTTAGAACAAAATTATAACGACTTTGCTAATATCGAAATAGACCTGTACAGTACGTATCAGGAACTTAGTTCTCAAATGCATCCCATTAATTCTTTGTGGAAATAGTGGAATCCAAAGTCTCCTCTTTTGCATAATAATACCTGTTGGGAGACTTAAAGCAAAGAACTCTTCAGGAAGAATAGAATTTCTGCAGCTATCAATAATCAAAATCTGGTGGAAAGTCTTCTTCGGAGAGTAGAGGTCATAAGAGCAAAGGGAGGTTGCAGCGCAAAAGTATAAGTGTCCGAAAAATACGGATGGCTGGCAAATTTTCTTGCCTGATTACCACTGATGTTCGAAGGAGGCGGGATCATAGTAAGGGGCTCTTTTTTATTCATATTTTATATTGAGCCAACTAGTTCCAGTAACGGAACATTGACATTCTGGACAATTCTGCCTTGCTAATCTGGCGGCAAACGTTTGAGTTTGGAGTAATCCTAAACCAATATAAAGTATATTGTGAAGTCATTCTTAATAAATCAGAAATATACTTAGACATTAGCTAGCCATAACAAAGCTAAATTTTAATTTAAAGCCTTTTTTTCTGGTTATTGTTAGTATCTTCTTGGGAACTTGTGTTTTTTAGGAATGTAATGGGTCCTGATTAGCATTTTAAGTTACAACGAGCAGTCTGTACGTTACCTAATATTATATACTTTACATAATATCAAAATCAGCTCTCCTGTTCGACAATGAATATTGGATTCTATGCCAAAATGATCTAAGATTGATTAATATTTCAGAAATGAGTTTCTTACGATCATTAACCAAGGGTAACATTAACAGATCGGACCAGAAGTGCAGATTTGAAGGACCAGTGAAAAGTAGAAGAGATGGTAACTAAATCCAAAGATACCAACATAAATGGAGAAATATTCTTAGGATGCCCGAATACCGCTTACCGTAGAAAATGTTCTTAAAAACCTCGAGACAAAAGAGATGTAGGAAGACTTCATCGCATATGGATGGATCCATTTCATGCGCAATTGCAGAACGGGAACAACCCAAATGCAAATTGGAAGAAGTAGTACAGTAGTAGTTAAAATTTTTGCGAAGTTTCAAGCAGTGCTTGGCAAAATATTTACTCTGTCGTTCCTAAGAGATAAGTGAAGTGTACCGACTTTCGTGACAGTTATTAATCCGTTTTTGTTGTTTTTTTAAATGGAATTTTTATTAACGACCTGCCTGCCGGGGTTTGTTTATTAAAGTGGCGACGCTCCATCTTTAAAGTTCTTATCGTTCGCTTTCACCGCCTTTCCTTTTCTTCCTTTTTCTGCGTTTTTTATAAGTTTTTTTTTTGAGAAACGAACGCACCAAAGGGGAAGAGGTTCGACCTCTCGTGAAATGCAACGGGGCTTTTGTTCAACCTGGCGAAAAGAAAATGGGCGTCTCGTTTGTTAAGGACGGCGAAGGACGGGAGTGGGGAGATGTTCCTCCCGTATGTGTTTGTATGTTGTATGGGGTTTCCAGCCCTCGCTTTTAAAGTTGTGACCGACTTGTCTTGTCGTTGACTTGTGTGCAATTATCGTCGTCGTCATTGTTGTCGCTGTTGTGTGAGGCGTCGCCGTTGGACGCGGGGGCCTGAGCGACAGACAGTTTCCTTCGTATTTCTCGACTCCTCCTTCTTCCTCCTCCTTTTCCTCTTCACCAAGTTGAGAGTCCCCTTCTCCCATCAGAGCTGATATCAGGCAGAAAATGAAAAATTCTTCTGGAGCTGTTTGGTGCCAGCAAGGTTCGTCGGCTGAGGTCGCGAGTGCTGACATGTTTATTGGTCGCTGAAAAGGAAATCGGGAAGGAGCAGACGGTTGGGCGCGCCGCAAGTTATTGTTGCCCGTCGCGAGGAATGAAGTGCCCATCGACGGCGCAAGTGTCATCTACGATCATTGTAGATACACGTGGAGACAAGCTGCTCTATCTCCGCCTCCACCGTCACCACAAACACTTAAATAAACAGTTTTCCCATCGCTGGCACTCTTCTTCTCCTTCCTCGTCTGGTGGTCAATGGCGAGTCGAGTCCACAAGATTACTTTCCCGCCCCCTCCCTCTCTTCTTCCGTTTCGCACCACTCTCTGCGTGCTTTCACTGAAAGCAAAGTTGGCTCTTTTTTTTTTTTTTTTTTTTTTTCGTCCCTTCCCTGTTCCTATAAATTAAAATTTATAACTTTCTTTAAATCTCTTGCTTCGATTTACTTGCCCTTCTTTCTCTTTTGCAGTTTTTTCCTGATTGTCAGCAATATTTTTTTGTAGCCTAAAAATTTTGGGGCTATTTTTAGTACTTATTATTTACGCGTCTAGTTACACAATAAAAATAGTTGACTCTGTAAATTGAAGTGTACAAAACTGCAGTATTTAGCGATTGTAATTTTTTATTCCATCATAACATTAAATCTGTTTGCTTGAAGGAGGCCTTCAGTGCTTTACTCATCATTATGATACTTCGGCTAAATTTTCCATAGGACTTTATAATAATAATTTCTACAGAAGTGAAAACTTTTTTTTTATTATTATTATTTTCATACGATTTTTACCCGTAAATTATGCAGTTTCTGGCTACAAGTTACTTTCTTGGTGCCCATTTTTAAAATCTTCTGAAATACTTAACACTGAAGAACCAATTAGAAGTGCCTTCTCGGTATTTTATTATATAAAAATATCTAATTGTTTTAAAATACAATGTGTAGAAAGCATGGAACTATTAAGGGAAAACATGCTGGAGAAAATGCTCCAACATTGGACAATTTTATTAAAAGAAACCGATAGCGGTCTTCAGCGTATCCTAACTCACTTTGATGACTGATCGGCACTATGGTATACCTCAATAGTAAAAGCTGAAAGTCGAATACTCGGATCCCTGGATTGATCCTAGGTCACGCAAGTTTTCCCTAATACGGATCATTTTCTCCAGTATCTTCATTGTTACTTTATTATGATTAGTCATATTTTGATGGTTATAGTAAAGGGTCGGTATTGCTGTGTAAATGAATAAAAAAAAATAAGAAAATTTATTAAATTTAGGAACACGGTTGGGCACGGTTTTGCTGCATCGGTGTCCGCGTTGCTTAGTAGTAAGAGCGGCGAGTCTGTTACTTGTGGTTTGATCCCAGATCGCCTGATTTTTTCTTTACGAATGAAAAATGCCGTACACATGTGTGAAGACTTTTGACTATGTTGTCCTGAATTTTGCACACTTCCGGTTCCAGGACGCTCTCGTAGATGAAGCCAATTTTCACTGTATATGCCTTCGCCACCCGTCAATGGGAAAACTGTAAATCTGTAATGGGAAAACTGTTTTCCTTTAGTTCCACACTCTTGAACGCTCTATACGAGAGAAGTTTTTTTCGTCGTTATTAAACCAGAGTAAATTTCATTACCAATATTATTATTATTATTATTATTATTATTATTATTATTATTATTATTATTATTATTTATTTGGGGATTGAGGATCCATATTTCATTGGGTTTTGTTGATTTTTTTTTTTTTCTTTCAAATTACTGGAGCTTAAATTTTGTCCTTTCAATACTCACTTATGGCTTTTGTAATGAGGGACCAAGTTTGTATTGCTTTACGACCTTTTGATTTTTATCAAGTTTTCTGATGTATGTATGAATGTTGTAAATTTCGTGAAAATTATTTTGAATCCAGGATGCGATATGGTATTTCAATTTATAGATTCTCATCGGCTGCGAGGGAAATTGAAAAATTACAAATAAGAATGATAAATTTAATTGGCACGAATTCAATATATGATATGTTAGATACTGATAAGAAATTTAAAAAGCTAAAAATCTTAAAATTTCAAGATCTGTGTGCGTATATCATCTTTGTGCAAATTTTTTTTTTAAGAATAGCTGGCTGTATAAAATTATAAACGCGTAATTTGCGCAATATGCAAACCTTTAATGTTCCACGAAATGAATAATTATGGTAAAAAGCTAAGAAATTATTTTAATACGGTTCGGAAATGGATTCAAACGTTGAACTCTTTTAAATTTATAAAAGCAGCATATTATAGATGGAAAGAATATTATTATATTGGCAGTGTATTTGTTGCTGATCAAGTAATGCTATCATTGATTTTGTAGTATGGAGAAATTTTTAGTTGTTGTAGTTACATGTATTTGTTGTAATGAATCTTATTGTCCCATACAAGCCATAAATGAGGCTTCGGGATAATTGGTTATAATGTAATTGTTTTTTAGTTCTTTGAATAAAAAAAAAATTACGTTGGGTTGATCATTAGTCTTGATTCACATCCAAAGGCCAGTGGTTGCTAAACAGGTCGAGTCCTAACCAAGAACCTAGGAACTGCCTAGGTGTCGTCGAAGTATATACACCGTTCCAAGTAGGGTTGTTTTTTTTGCAATATTTGGGTGTCCAAGTCTGGAATGTTCAAGCTGTCCAAATATGTTGGCAATTGCCCCTAAAGCGCCAATTACTATTGGGATGACAGTCGATTGATTTCGATTTGCAGGTCGCAGCATTTGGTCAATTTTTCATTTTGTTTTAATTTTATTCTGGTGTCTCCAGATATATAGCAATATCGATAAATCGAACGGTTTTGTTTTTTGAAGTCCCATAGGATCTTTACATGCTAATTTTTTAAAACTCGTTCAACTTCATGATCCCAATATTTCTCAGCGTGGTCGAACCCAAATTTTTGGCCGCTCTATCATGTTGTTGTTTGCAATCTGTTTGGGCAGTCTTGCTGCAGCCACTAATTAGATGGTCGACTGTTCGTTCTGGTTCGAATCTAGGCTGTAGAATTTTCTTTCCTATTTTCATCAATTTAATATGAGGTATGGCGACTGATAACTTATTATTATTATTATTTTTTTTTTTTTTTTTTGTGTCGCCTATGTTATAACAGAACAAAGATTACATATAAACTTTTCATAACGTCTCTTACACGATAGAATATTATTTGTTAGCTGGTTTCTTTTTTCACTCATAAAAATATTTAACAAAAAAAATAAATAAATAAACGGATGGTTGGTTGGATAGTTTGACCATTTCACTTCCTTGTGATTAGTATTAGTAGAAATGGTGCTGTAGTTTAAATCCAAACAAGCACACTTTCACTGTTTCTACCTCCTAAACGGTTGGATATCAATTGAAAAAAACATCAAGAATAAAACGTTTCTCAAATGTTGTGCATAATCTAAAAATACCATAAAAAATAGGCGTTTCCATTGCACATTCAAAGTTGACTTCCATATTCGAAAATAGTGTCAAGTTTTTTTTGGTTTTTTTGGAGTACCCCGTCAGATTTGTATTTTAGAAGTTGGCTATTGGTTCACTTTAGGTGAGACGCCCTGTATTTTCACTATTTTCTTTGAATTGATAGAATTTTGATCCTCAAATTAATATAGAGATTAATAATTATACTATGTACTCGTCATAACAAAAACCGCAAGGTATATAATTATTCTTCTATTTGGATACTTGACTCTAACTTAATAGATCCGATTAAAATTATGGTTTATGAACGTTAATTTGCAGGAGCACTTTGTATAATTTATCGATTTATAGGGAACTGATTAAATTATGAATGGAATCAATTTGAAACTGAAAATTTGGTATATTATCGACAGTTGGTTGTATTTTGCTTCGGGTAAATCCGCATTAACGGTATTTTAATTAATGCCGAGTTGCTGCTTAAAGTGTTGATAAATTTAATAAAACACGGATTGTGGTTTTGCTATTAATCGATTTCTCGAAATGCTTAAAGCTAAGTAATTTTGGGGAAGATTCTTTCGGTTACGAGGATAAGATTAAATTCGTGAACGACTTAACCAAAGGGTGGGGTTCTTAAGAAAGGTAAAATTTTAATATTTTTATTGCAAGTTCTTTTAGGGAAAAGTATCGTCTACCGTCATCTCTGTATATCGATTAATAGGCGCCAGAAACCCTGCTTTTTCTTGTGACTTTTACTTTTCAACAGTTACAAAAGAAAAGTTTTGATTGTTCTAATCTTTCCTACTATCTATCGTTTTAACGACTGTTGAACTTTGAAGCAGAAAGCATCTTTTAATTATGATTTTACCAATAATTAATTCTAACGTGATATTAGTTTTTCCCCCCTCTGTTTATCGTTTCAACAAGCTATCTGAAATCTTGCTCACTCTATAAAATATTGACAACTGGCGCGTTTCTCCCCATACATTGTTGCTATTGAAGCCTAGATTAACGATATAAGTTTTGACGATCTTTGCAATCTAATTAATTAAAAAAGTTTTTGATTTGTTTATGTTTTTTTCCTCTCTCCCAAGCTCACTAAAAGCTTAAAATTGAACCCGTTCCAAGTCCGATGACGCCGCTCTCTCGCTCTGCACTAGAAGCAGTTTTCAATTAAAAAGGAAGAGACCTGGAAGTAAAGGGTTTGGTTGGTTGGTGGATTGGTCGGTCGATTCCTTTCGTAACAATCAATGTCTTTCTCTTTTTTTTTCCTTCTTTTTTTTGCTCCTCATTGTTTAAATCCCTTTCGATTTGTGGCCAAAGGCGCTTTGCATCCTTTTCTTGGCCCGTGGCTTGTGCTGACAACCGCAACACTGGGGCCGGTTGACGAGCGCCAATGAAACGCCGCCACCCGTTTTCAACACGAGGATCTTGGGAGACGTTTTCTATCGCCTCCAACAAAATAGTTCGCCACTCTCTCACCAAAAATGGCAGCCAACAAGCTGACGTGAATGGAAATCCCGTGTACTAGTAAATGTTAATTAGGCGCCGAGGGGACCACCCGTCTCGAGCGATTAGCGGAAAGCGAATGTTTTCTGCCTCTGCCTCCAGTTATGCCCGACTTAGTGTTATTGGGCTCTGCTTTCCATTTTCGCTCCTCTCGACTCCTCTTTTAATTTATTTATTTAGCTTTTGTTTTAGATCCACAATCTCAACCCCCTCCTCCTTTCTGCTTTATTCACTTCTTTGTTTGCCTCCAACTTTTTTTTTTCTTTTCTTCCATTTTCTAATTTCTAATGAATCGCACTTTTCTGAAAAATGTGCCTTTTAGTGTTTGGGCTTGTTTTTCGTTCGCTCGTCTTCTCTGCCAAAAGGAAAAAGCAGATGAAAAATTAAAAAGTGGCGCCATTAACTTTTCAAGAGATGTGCCTCTTCGGGCATCGTCTCGTTGTCAATTATCCTAAAGAGTGGTGAGAAGAGCCCTTTTTATTTATTTTTGTTTTGGGATATCTTTCTCGAAGTTTCGTTGCATCTTAATATTTCATTCTGTTCATTCATTATGTATGTACTTTCTCGGCTTGGGAAATTATAATGAAATAGGCATAGTAAAAAGACCTAGTTTATTTGAAATCGTCTAATTATGCTGTTAAGGAAATTCGAGATTCGAAGAAATAGTCGGCGGTGACTGCTTTAATCCGACTATACCCACTGATTTATTGAAATTTACGTCGTTTGAAAAGCGAAAGAAAGATCTGTTTTCAAGCTTATTAGCTAACAGGTGCAACTATCTGGCTGATGTTATTGAAAATTTATTATTTTTTAAGATTCCACGTTGAACTTCTTTTCCCTCTGAGACTGGTGTCAAAGATCACGGCCGAGGACACGGAAAATGTTTTCAGGAGAAAACTGTGTGGCCATACCCTTAAGGTAGGAAGTAAGAGTTTGTCTGGGCAACTTAGATAATACGATCCTACAATAATGGACCGGATAGCGTAAAAATTGCAAAAAGAAAATTCCAGATCATCAATACCTTCGGCGTCCATGGACGTGTTTCTCAGACAAACCAAGCATCTCACCAGCTAGTGTTTGGAATGCCGGAACTGATTTTATGGCATTCCGTTACACTCTAAACAAATATGGTAGACTTGTTTGACTCCGGCGAATACCAAGTGAACGCCTGTTTCCCACTATGAAGTTTGATGGTATGGATGGGTTTCTCCTGATTTTTGGGACCCTTGCCATGTGATTCATGGCACGATGAACTCTGATGCCAACATGTGCATTTTTTTACTCTTGAGTCAGTTCTGGGGAAACGAGGCGAGTTTTTTTTTCTCTGGACGATAGTGAACCAGATCATTTTTCCATATGTAATCAAGGACTGACACAAAGACATGCATATCCGATGTCTCCTCTGGCCCGCACAGATGCCTAATCTGATCACATCGAGTATTTATGGGACGAATTCATATCATGTGAGAGTTATGTCCGACTACTGAACTGTCCATCTAGTTGAAGGGAGGAATGAACACACGTACTCCTAATTGAATGCAGTCTTGTTGAAGGCATGTCTAGGAGAGATAAGTTTATTCCTAGTCAGATCTTCCAGATATTAGACTTCAAGGTAAGGTACAGGCAACTGTTGTCTAGTCCAGTATAAAGTTGCGTAAATGCCAACCAAAGTTTTTATTGCCAAACAAAATTCGTTTGTTTCTTTGTGATCAGAGAATCTACTGGATTATAAAAGCTATTACATTCGAGTAAAGCATAAATACAGAATTGAATGCAGGACCGCCGATCTAAAATAGCTATAAAAAGGATAACATTTAAATAAAAATAAACAAGTCAAAGAAGTTACCCTAAGCTCAAAACATTGATTGGGGCCGCTCAAAACATTGATTGGGGCCGCT
>JAHWFO010015474.1:1230271-1251924 GCA_023313115.1 Rhysida immarginata | reverse complement strand
ACATTGATTGGGGCCGCTCAAAACATTGATTGGGGCCGCTCAAAACAAAGATTGGGAGCGCTAGATTTTAATTTGCACAAAGGCGTCACTTATTCACGCGGCGGCCCTGATTGAATGATAACTTTTAAGGGTGCTACACAGTTGTTAAGCTGAAAGCAAACGCCACTCCGTGTTTCTGTATGCATCGTTAAACGGAACTAACTATAGCGTGAAATATTTTTTTAGTTGATTGTGGACTGAATCGTTTACACGATTTGCATATGATTATTTCGAACATAATCGGATTTACATACAAAGACAAGCTAAATGAAGCATCACCTTAATAAATTCTATTTGAAACTGGAATTGCCTTAGATGAACTCACTCGTTTTTCTTTTAACGATTAACTCGGTTCATTTTGGGTGTTAAGCAAAGAGCTAGATTGATGAGCTGTCGAGAATAGTATATGAACAGTGAAAATTGTTGGATGATAGCTTGAAAAAGAGAAAAAAGAATATTTTTTTTTCTCCTGAGCATTTCTTCCATCTTAAAATTTTTCTTTGCACCGTTCTGAACGTCTTTTGTTTGCTTGAAAATTACGGCTGCGATAAAAGCCATCGTTTGCATTCGCGATTTATGTGTTGAAAGAAAACTTTTTTTCCTCTCGTTTTGGAATAAAACTGAACAGAACGCAAGAACATATTTCCACCATCCAGGTTCAGAGATCGTGTAAGAGAACCATGTGAGGAAAATGTATGGCTGAAGCAAATCGGAGTTCAGCGATGTGTTGGAAGAACGACTGCAATAAATATAACCGTTTTATATTGGATCATTTACTTTTCACTTTTTTTCCTTCACCTTCCATTTTCGCAGTTAGACTTTTTTGCTTTAAATGTTCTTCGGGGACATATGTTGGAAAAATTTACGCATTTACAAGAGGGGAAAAATAAAATAATGATCGAATGTTATTTAAGTAATAAATAAAGATCAGCAATGAACGAGGGCTGAAATTTACGGTAAAATATGCTCGCTGTATCCGTGAACTCGTTAAAACTTGCCTGCTGCAACGAGTGTCCATTATTTAACATTATCGGTGACATAATGGTTATAGACCTGCGGGTGTGTAAAAGTTTCATTTCTTAGAGGGCGCAATACGATTATTTAGGAAGAGTAATATGTTGAATATTAGAAGTAAATCTAAACTTAAAAGACTTAGGGGCCATATTACTAATAAGTTTCTCAACTGAGCTCAATAATAATGAACTGATATTGTTATAACCAAGTATTCTTTATCCTCAATATCAGTCTTTTATTGCTGAAGGAAGACTCAATTGAGAAAGTTATTAGTAAAATGGCCTCCCCAAAGACATTTTCTTTAGAATTTTAACAACAACAGTCTGTTGAGATTCAGTGGAAATTATGTAGAACGAATCCAAAAGTTCTTGTTAATGTTTGACAATAAATTATGTATAAATCTTCAACTCTCTTTGTGGAGTCCCTTGATGTTGGTCTTATTCTAGACCCGCGTTTTAATTTCCTTGCCTGTTCCGAGCTTGGTCTTTCCAAAACGACAACAACAATAGTAATACATCTTCGAATTTTATTATTAGGTATTTTAAATTGTATATTGCAGGCATATGACTCAAAATACTTTGTATGATCCTCTTCATAACGCTTTGCGTAGCGAACACAATATCCTCCTTGTTTAGGATATTGCATTATGCCTGCTTCATCTTACTTAATCTTCAATATAAACGATTGGAGAAACAATTTTTATTAAAATGCATATTGCAGAAACATTTAGATGTATAATCATCTTTGAATAATGTAACTGCACTCCATTTGTTTAGCAAAACGACGTTTAGTTCATTCTCGCCATTTCTGGAAGCCTTTCCCTCTTGCAGACTCCGTATGAGAGATCCTCTTTTGATAACTTAAAGATGGCGAGTTGTTGTCGAGCAGAGTATTGCATCTTTCACTTGAGTATTTACAGGTAACACCATAGAGGTTAGGGGAAATTACCGGAAGGCGAGTGATAGGAACAACTACCAAGGAGAAACCGTTGAGCCTTCAGGTAGGGCTTTATCCGGCCTTATTGCTGTTATTAGATGCGTCGAGCTAAATATTTTATCGGGTGGATTTGCTGAGCTTTGCTCAGATGGTGTTTCATTAATTATACATCGAAGATAGGTTGGCTGTAAGGTTGTTGGCGCCCATGACTGTTAAATAACTGAAATTGTGCCGTAAAACAAATGAGCAAATAATTAAATTTATCCGGCTAAAGTAAGGCCGTTCTCCGCTTGAACGGTTGCAAATGGAATCGCGTTGCAGGGTTTTTCTTCGTCTTTTTTCTTCATCTTAATTTATTTTCAAGGATTTTTCTTCACGCTTCTGGTTTAACCGAATTTAGTTGTTTATTTATTTCCGTCGAGCGATGGTCGACTTATTATTGTGATTTCTTCCTTTTTAGAGAATCTCATTTAGAAGTCTAATAAGCATACATTGTCAAGCATTTGGTCAATATGTCAAAGTGTACATTAATTTCGTTCTGTTATGGTTGCATTTAAGGGTAATACTGTTTTTCAAATTGTATCTTATGCAGACGTTTGGTGAGTGTCACAGAGGAAGACAAATTTAAAATGTGCTCCCAGTATGCATACCAGCATACTGTTTTTCTGTTTCTAACATTGTAATTTGTATACCGATACGATTAAAATTCAAATTTTCGTGCGTCTCTCATCAATGGCACGTGGTTCTCCACAGTTCCCATACTGTTTATTCTGAATGGTCTCATTTTCCCAGTCATGGTACAGTTTAACTACAGCAGCACGAGAACAGTTCACAAACTGCGCAGTTTTCGAAATACTGCTACCTTTGGCCCGAAAGCAGATTATCATCCCCATTTCTAGATCTGATAAACCACGTTTCTTACCCATTGCAGCAATGAGTGATATGTTTTTAACATAGTGGAAAATTACATTTTATAGTCACCTAACTAATTCCCAAGATGTGCCATAGTTCCTCGGCTGGGCAAGCCCGAAGACAAACGTAGGAGGTGGTCATAACAATGTGACTCGACCCTGTATTTTTAAAGAATGAAAGAATTGTCAAAATGGATTTATGCTTCATTTTTCAGTAGAATTGTCGCTATTGCGATTATGTACAACGAACTGTTTTTGCAAAGTGTGTGTCAATTTATAAAAATCGTACTCATTCTTGAAGAACACTTGAGCACAGTTTGTCCGCTACGAATGAAGTTCGCTAAATAGTAAAACTAAAAATGGCAATATAGACCCTGGTGATCATTTCATGAACTAATTGAATTATTGTTTTTTCTAGATATGTTCTCCGGCTTAAAAAAATAAAAAGCGAATCGACACTTTTTCTCATTTGTCGAAATGACTTTTCAGATTTTGGTTAGTTTGCTTGCATTTGGAATTGTTAATGTTGTCACGTAATGTACTTTCTCATAATAAATGTACTGAAACAATAGTGGCCCTTTACGAGATACATCGAAGAAATTTAGAGGGAGCAAAAAAATAGCTGTATACCCAATACTCGTTTCAGATATTTTAAAATAGCTGTTAAAGTTTGTTTCTCTCATTTGAGTATATGTTGATGTTTACTTATTGAGATTTAGAAGTTTAAATTTTCCCTGTTTTGGCATCATGGTTATGTCAAAAGCACCTCTTATTTAAATGAGTGTTAAATACCTGAAGTTCTTATTTATAATTTTTCAAAGTGAGCTGCATTTTTACTGATTAAGCAAACTTCTATTATATATTTTTGTAACGGGCATAAAAATATGGAATAAGCTACCGAATATTATGAGAGATGAAGTTATAAACTCCTGCAATAATCATTTGTCATGTTAACTCAATTTTGACAAATCATTTGATGACACATTTAGTACACTATCTTATTCCACAGGGATGCAATAAAAATTAACAATAGAAAGATATCTTGGTAAACAATCCAAAAAGAATTGGACAATAAAATTTGTGTACGTGTTGGAGGATTGTCATTGTTGATCACGTGACTAAAGAGGAGGGTTGACGTTGAATGAGTGAGTCGACGATGAAATAATAATACTAAAGTTGAAACAGCCGATGCAGCGGATCAGCGGATGCAGTAAAGTGACAGATTTGCGAAAGTTATCCAATGGAAACTCTACCAGAAATTTGGATTTTAATGCAGCAAAAATGTCAGGGAACATCAAGTCAAAGAAGTCTGAAAAATGAAGAGGCTGAAAATCCAGACAGACAGACAACTGGCCCACATAACTGTTGTTGAGAAAAAGAAAGTTTGGCTCATTGATATCGCCTTACTAGCTGATCCCCGAATTGAAGACAGCCAGCAATATCGAGACTTACAAATAGCAATATAACTTTTATGGAAAAGGGCTATTGTATTCATTATAATTGTTGTAGTAGGAGCCCTTGGGGCAATATCGAAAAGGCTACCTTGATGCCTAGAAATTTTAAACTTGCCTGATTTAAACACTCTCAACTTGCTTAAAAAAAACAAAAAAACACCTTGTTCGGAATTGCTTATATCCTCAGGTGCTATCTTAATAGCTCTTAGGTCCTTGGTTAGGGTCTAGTAAGCCTAATATGAGATATTCCACCAAATTAATTGAATGCATTATATTAGGTGATCATTAAATTGTTCTATGATGATCTGATTTTCTGTGTGCATTTATTTTAAAAAAATCTTATTCGGTATTTATAAACATATTCTCCTTCCTTTCTTCTTTAAACAATTTCGTTCTCTCAGTTCTCTCTATATATATATATATATTTCTTTCATCACAAATGTATCCTGCGTTGCTGGGCCAGCGATTCAATCATTAATGGTCGTTTAACGTCTTTCTCCTCCTCTTTTTGTTTAGTTTTACTCCCACAGTCCTCTTCTATCTTACTTTTTTCTCCCCTTGCTTCTGTATTTATTTATTTACCTTCCTCTTCGTTTTTCCTTCCCTTTTTCTTATCCCCAACCTCTTTCCTTCCTCGCCATTCCCTTTCACGCCATTGATTTTTCTTCCTTCTCTCTCCCTCTCCCTCTCTCTCTCTCTCTCTCTCTCTCTCTCTCTATCTTTTCCCTTTTCTGTACGCCATTGATTTTCGGTGCGCTTGTTATTTTTCTTCTCGAAGCTTTACTCGATTGTCTTCATCTCACTTTAAGTGCTTCAAATGTTGTACTTAGTTAGAATGGCGAGTATTTGTCATGGTTTCGCTTCGACCCGCACCGCGACCCGAATGTTAAATCCTCCGCTTTATTTCGGCTGTTGGTTATCTATCAGTTTGCCCAATTCAAACGAATTTGTTAATTCCGATTGGGGAGCTCCGGGTTCTCTGCCGGCTTTGGCCTGACGAAATGCGATGAATTGCTCTTCGTTAACCTTTCGCATTCCCCGTCGCCCCCTTTTCGGACTCTAAACTGCGTCTGGAACGGCCTGCGTTCGAAGCCATTTGCCTCCTATTGTCTTGTCTTCGCCTAAAAATATCCTCTCAAGTTTATACTTCGCCCTCGATTGAAAAAAGAAAAAAAGAGGGAAAAAAAAGAAGCCCGTTTGTTTCAGTTTACTAAGATGCCTTTGCAGAAAGGATACTACCCTCGTTTCGTTTTTGTTTTGTTTTTCCTTGTTTATAATAAATTCTTATACTATAGCTTATACTATATAACCTATTTTCTTCGTTATCTTTTCCTATTTTTATTTTTTCTGTCTTCATTCCTAGCGCTGATTTTTATATTTTCCCTGTCTTCATTCGGACGTAGAGTGAGATTGGCCATCCAATAGCCGAGCGGAATGTCTTTTCACGGACGTGGAATTATCGGGTTTTTTTTCGTCCGAGTTCAAATAAGGCTGGTTTTCTTTTACTTCCTTTTATGTACTAGAGAGAAAAATCAACAAAAATGGTCTGACGTTGGACGTCTTAAAGGGTTTAATAATATCGGAATAGCTAGAATATTCTATTTTCGTGCTCGTACATTACAATATTGTAAAAGATATCTTAAAAAGTAATTGCGAATGTATTTTGTTGTTGTTTATTGAATGAAGGCTTTTCCACGTATTCATTAGATGGATTTTGTATGACCTAACATTTAAGGCGGATGGATTGAACTGCATGATAACGGATTACCACAGATATCGGCAGTATAAAGAAGAGAAGCTAAATAAGCTATTTCATAGCTTTGCTACTAAAAGAGACTGGAAGTGATTTGGTGGTTGTAGCTTCATGAGAAGGAGTTCTTACAGGGCTTCTTTGGTGAATGCATTATCTGGCATTGCCTATGGCTGCCACAATACCCTACCACAAAATCTCAGACCTCCAATTCCTTTTAAGAAGGAGAGTATCGTAAGCGGTTAAAGTCGAGCGAATTTAAATGCAGTTGCCTAGAGAGTTAAAAAAAATTGAATACCAGCACTATAGAATAGAATGTAGTTATTTTCCAGAATTAAGCAATTTCTGCAAGTCTCTTGAATTATTGAATTCTTGTCCTCAGTAATGCTTTAATTTAATTTTCAATAGAAATGTGTAATAGTAAAGACACACGATAGTTTCTTGGCTGATAATGCAGTCCTATACAGTGTTCTTTTCTTAATGCTAGCTTTTAGAAATAAATTTTGTATTGAAGAACAAGCTATTGCTAGAAAAAAAAATCTGAAAGACGGCTTTAGGTTTCTGGAATACAGGAGTGGATTTAATGTATTCTGTAATTCTGTTAAATAAAAGTGGTTGAAAAGAAAATCAAATTTAAATTTTGCGGGCATCCATCTTTTGAGGTGAACGCAGAAAAAAAATATGGCTGAAACCATGTAATGCAGCAAAACTTTGCTGTTTATCCAAAGTCTCATCAATAGGCTTCTTCCTTAGACATGTTGATGTAGACGACCTCCGTTATTGTCCATAAACTCCGACTCGGATATGTAGTGATTGAATCCACGTTTCGTTCAGTCACAAATCGAGAGAAGTCCTTTTGATATGAGATATAGTTAAACTTAAAAGATCTAGAGCCCTGAGTTAAAATGATCAATGAACAAAAAAAGGGTTGTTAATTCTCACAAGTCAGACATGACTTAATTTTTTTACATTTCCCTTCACCGGTAATCTGTTTTTGTTAACAGATCATTCCACTCAAGACTATCGATCTTACGGTTTAACTATACGCCCTTGACTTAACTTCTTGGCGTATCGTGTAAATTTCTAATAAAGGTTGAGTGTTGACACGTATATGTATCATGTCAATGGAATTACAAGCTTCTAATATGTAGATTTGTTAGTGAACGGACTGCTTATTTGCAGGGGTAGGGGGCCCAGCTCCTTTGCGAAAAACTCTAAGTACCAAATTCCCTAAATATGGAGAGAGATAGAGAAAAATATAGTTTAATATCAATAATTGCATTATAAAACGTTGAATGCACTGGACGAAAGAAAACGCTTTTGCAGATCTTTAATATTCACGACAAACTCTATTTCTTAATTTTTTATGTGTGTGGAATAGAATAAGTGAATGTATCAGTTTTAAACTATTAATTGCTACAGTCTCTGTTGCTTAGATCTTATTTTAACCAAAAGAAAGTTTCATCTCAAAGAATTGTGCGTTGAATTATTACGCGTTTCCTTTCTTTACTATTTCATAATTCATGACGGGTTTATCGATCAAGAAATGTTACCTCTCTTTCACTTGAACTTTAGCGGTTTTTATATACGTCTTATTTTAAAAACAAGAACTTGCGAAATATGGAGGCAAAGAAGAATCCGGGAAGGAAAAAAAGAAAACGAAAAGAAGGGGATGGAGAGGAAATGAAATTTAAGGGGGAGGGGAATTTTTTTCCCGTAAAAATCAAAATAAGAAACGCAAAATATAAAAGACTTTTTCTCTTTTTCCTCTCCATCCTTCCGTCTTCTCTTTTGTCTTTGTCTCTCTCTTTAGAGACGAACGCTAATGTTTGAGAATTGGCTTAGGGTGCATCCGTCGGAGGCAGATGGCGCTAATCCTGCGCATCGCCCAGATTCATAAATGCGTCCCGTGCGGCTGCCTCGGGTCTCATCTCATCGCGTCACTGATTTTCAGATGCCGTTTCTCGTTCCGTGCACAAGATCAAGAGGAATCCCGACGGGATGAAGCGAATAAAAAAATATAAAATGGAAACGGGGGGAGGGGGAGTGTGAGAGGAGACAAGAAAAGGAACACGAATGGTGGAAGGAAAAAGTGTCATACACGGAGTCTAGCTATTCCCTCTTCTGCTCAGCTGGGTAGTCGATTGACGTGGAATGGTGACAGATGCTTAAGTTTATGGAGAGTAAGTGTTAGCATCAGTATCTGTAACGTGGTCTTAAACGATGGAGATTGTTAAATTGCTTCTGCGTGGAGAGCATTCTGATTGTGTTTGTTGATGATATTTGTGGCTTTACTTCAAATGGGAGTGGGAAGAGGGAACCCACAAATATTAGCTTTTTATTCTGGTTGGATTGAATTTTAATGGCAATTTAATTGGTAGTGCATGTGTGGTCGAATTTTTAGTTCTTAATCCATCTCGAATAGGTTTAGGTTTTATTTTCTTGTTCGATAGTAATGTTATTTCATTGCATTTTAAGAGTTAAAAACTCGTATTTTAGATTTTTGCTTTCGAGTAAGGAAATTAGGAGTGTCTTCTAAGCAGATTTAATGATTTTCAACCAGCGTAGAAGAGTTGTTGGGATTATTAGTATTATATTATTTTCTTCGTTCTGTTGGTAGAGATTTTCTTTTAGAAGTTTTTCTTCTTTAGGGTGTTAGTATTATTATTATTATATTTGGTTTGGTAATTATTAGCTTATTTGTTGATTGATATATTTCAGGATGAAGAATGTGCATTTATCTTCCCCATATACGTAAATCTCTAGGAGTTAAGATTTCCTTGATACTATTTGACAAACCGGATGAAATGGGCATAGAGGAGAATTTGATTTCCATTTATAGAAAGAATCCTGTATTGCTATTTTTGTATTTGAAAAATAAGAACATTAATTATATAGAACGGATTATGAAAGTGTTTTATTTAAGGTCCTCGAATTTCCATCTATATTCCGATTCCACTATCTATGAACTTGCACATGTTCAAACTAGTGTCAATCCGCGTTAAAAAGAGAAACTATTCTAAGGATTTCGGTGGAGGTGGCCGTGGCCTGGTTGTCTCGTTGGTTGGCTCGCTGATCGATGGAGTTAAGCAACTTCAGGCGCGGCCAGCTGCTGGCTGGGTGACAGCCATTGGCTTGAGGACCACTGCTGGGTGGGACAGCTAATGGGGGACTTTAGTCTGACCCATTTGCTAAGTGACCAGTGCTGATTGTCCAGCAGCTGGTGATAGCCACTGGTTTGTTCGTCCACCAGCAGCTCTTCCATCACGAACCCCCCGTGCTTCGGAGGGCACGTTAAGCCGTCGGTCCCGGCTGCTACTGTCATCTCGTAGCAGTCGTTAGTTACTGGGATGATGCAAAACTCCCTCGAAGGAGTAAGTGCCGCAGATTATCATTCTGCGATAATTTACCCTCTGTACAAGATAAGACATTTCGGTTGCTTACATCTGAAACCTTCCTCTAACGGAAAAATGCATAACACTTTTTAGAACCTCAGAAAATCCCACACACACATCAAACATTGCTATAAGCAACGTTATGAAGATTTTTTTTGACAAAAATCACTAAAAAGATTTTTTTCCCTGTTTCAATCTTATTACTATTTTATTTAATAATTAACAAGCAACAAAATAATAAATATATAAGTATAATCAAAATAAAATGGAAGCAAATTTGCACATTACTTCAGGATAATTCTCTAATATTCTAATTGCTTTTAGAGAATTATCCTTTTTTGCTTTGATAAAGGATAGGCTCTATCCGAAACGTCAGCTCTTTATTTGATTTTTTAATTTTATTTTGATTATACTTATATATTTATTATTTTGTTGCTTGTTAATTATTATTTAATTTCTCAGTTGTATTTATTAACTATTTGCATTCCAGGGTTGTTGTGTCTCGTCCTTTTCTCTTATAAATTATCCATTTACTATTTTATTTATTATACACCTCTACAATTTAGGATTCAATTGCGAAATAATCGAAATAACAGCATCAACGAATTGTAGTTTCAAAATGAATCAGAACATATTAAAAATATAAGTTAATTTTGAATAGCATTCAAGTAGTAATTTCATGGTTTTTTACAAAACTGATATCCGAAGAGAGATGGTTTATTTCTTATGGTTATTGAAGCGACACGTTGAAACGGTAAAACTAACATATGCGCATTTCAATTTTTAATTCATTCTTACTGGGATGCGGGTATAGATTCTGTTACCACCAACTCCAATTTTATTTATTTATTTTGCTCGGTTTCTGCTTGTGTGAAAGATTGAGAGGAGTTCTTTTCTCCATGACACGCTAAAAAGTAAAAAAAGGTCTTAGTTGTCTTGAAAGAAATTTGAATTAAAAATCCCCCATCAATGTCTGTTTTCTCCAATGATTTTGACTTTTTCAGTAGATCGGCGCCTGTTGCTGAATTCTGATAAAAGCGAAGATAACTGATAATGTTCAGATTTCTGTTGTTTATTTCTGAAAACTCTTGTACCCTTATTCCAAGAAAGCTCCAAAAATGGCCTTTTTGTTAAACAGCCAAACAGTGTCCCTAATCTTTGTAACCCATTTTCCTCTTTAATTTCTCACTTCCTTGGAAATGGATTTTCACCAGAAAAACATAAATGTAAATTTCCTACGTAAGTTTGTATAAATCTGGCAATTGCGTTCTCAAAATAGAATTAAATAATTTAAAAACGTGAGGAAAATATTTTTTATGCTGTATAACAAACTTTAGCAGCTTCAACAGTAGCTAGAATTGGAGATAAGAGAGATTCGGGAATAAATAATAAAAACATTTTTAATGCTAGAAGTAAAAAACAAAAATATGACCAAAAAAATGTTATTTAGAAACCGTAATAGCTTAAGTGGATGCCTTTGTTCGTACATTTCTTCGCATGTGGAATAATGAGAAAATTTTTGAAATATTTTTCTTGATGAATTTTGCAGTTTAATGCACCGAAGAAACTATCTGTAGTAGCATGTTGCTTGTAGGGGTTTAAAGCTATTCTGGACGGGGGGGGGGGGGGGTTAAACTGGAGACAGAGTAAAGAATGGAAGAGGTCAGGCCAGGGCTGTTTTATTTGCATGTTTGAGTCGTCCTTGGAGGGACGACGGTGTTTAGCCATTTTATTTGCGTGGAACTCAACGTAGATTCGAATCTTTTATTTCGCTTCAGGTTGTTACCAACATTGAAGATGAACACTGGATATAGGATTCTGTGTTTATGCGCTTTTATTAGCAAAAAATGAAGAAAAATTATTCCGCTGTTGTTTGGAAAGGTGGAATGTTTTTGAATTTTTAATGTTGTTGCTGTTGAACATTATTACGTACATCTTTTTTATTGTTGTCTCTAGAAAGGCATTGAACATATATTTTTGGATATATACAAATATTTGGACATTATTGAATGTTTGCAAATTAACGGATTTCATCATTTTCATTCTCAGCAGCGTTAAGAAGTGCTTTGGAATTAGTTTTTGTTAGAAACGCTAATTTTGGCTTGAGTGCTTATTAAAGATCATGGGCTTGAATACTGGTTACAAATATCTTGCAATCGACTTAACCACAGGATTTCTATGTAAATGAAGCTTTAGGCTTACAAAGTCCATAAATCATTCAATTTCATAGTTTACCTGTAGATATTGGGGAGAAGCAAACTAATGAGGCAGCCACCGAGTCGGACCATCTCGGCCTATCCACCTATCTGGAAACTTGACGGACATTATGAACCTGTGTGATGTTGCTCTATCCTGCCATAATACGAAGTCAAGCTGCATGTGTTGCAAATGTGACACCACGAACTCAACAAGTCAGGTAAACTGGTAGACTCGCAGTAGAAGAATGGACCAATGATGCAATTGTGCAAAAGTCCATACAAATCATTCATCTTGGGACTGTCTCTTTCAATTTTTCGTGTAACATGAGGACACTCCGATCCCGATACGTGAAATGTCAGATCTTTACCAAAAAAGTCACTGCTGGCATCAATCCGGTCTAGCATATGGCCTGCTAAGTTCTCGTGCTGAGGCTTGTCCGTAGGCTTTAGTGCCCGAAACAGCTGCACCTTGTACGCATAAAGTCGTAATCTCTTATACAAGACTTTGTGTGGCATTTTCATCTCCCTGGCTACGGTCCGCACAGATTTTCGCGTACTCCTTAGAAACATCTGTCGTATCTGTTCAACGTCGGCGTCACTTACGGATGGGCGACCCGCCCCTTTTTTATGGAGAACACTACCTCTTTTCGTAAATATTGTATGCCAAGCCCGAATATTGAGCGGGATGGCGGTTCCCTGCTGTAGTATATCCGAAAGTTCCGTTACACTTGGGTATCTGACTTAGACTGTATGAACCAGGCAACGCACTGAGCTCTTTTTCTGTAAGGTCCACATTTCTTGTCAAAACTGCTTCACTTGAAACAAAAAAAAACAAAAAAACAAAAAAAAAACTTTACGAGTTTACTTGTCACATGCTGAAAACCGTTTCTTGTTATCTTGTATAGTGTTGTAGTTATTAAGTCTAAAGTTATAAAGATAATTTATGTACACCCTGCGTTATTAAAGTGTTATTCTTCAGTTTGTCATTTTCTTTTTTAGACAGATTAATTTTTTCATCGAACAAAAATCAATAAACAGGACATGAAGGGACTCCTATATTATATTTATTGAAAAGAAATTGCTGGAAGAGCTGGCCGAGATGAGCCAGTTTGGAGTGATTTAAGATTTTAAGGACCCCCCTGTTCATAACAAAGTAGGAGGCCTGCGCGAATGTACCATTCAGCCATTTCAATTTATTAATTATAAGCTATTGTTAATCATTAAAGTGCTGTTTAACGTCTGTCTATATTGGATAAAGCTTTGAAGGTTAAATATTCTCTTTAAGATTAGATGATATAATTTTATTCATCGTAGTGGAGAAATGAAAACAAGATACATGTATTATACTATAATAGTAACAACAATGTCATATTATTGCTTTGAAAATATTGTGTATCAGTTTTATTTGGGGGAGGCAGACTATATTATATGTTATGTCCAGTTATTTTTATATTATTGATCCTCGTTCATTCTGACAATATTAAAGTTATGATCGACCTTCATTAGAGAAAATATTTATAAAATAAATGCATTAATATAGAAAATCCACTTGATTTAAAGAATTACTGGTGATCCCATAAGCAATCCATTAGGCATTACCGGATTGGACACTTGAAAGAGTTTTAAATATTTGAAAGCTTGATCGGATTTTCCCCGATTATCCCATCTTCGTCATCATCAAAGCCCCATAACAGCCGAAACGCGAATCCGGGCGATTACATTGAATTAACGAGGTTAAAAATCCCTACTTTGCTCATCGTTATTGAATAATTGATTTTTCATGAAGCATCAAAATCTCTTTACCACTCATATTTGCTGTATATGAGAATTGGATGTATCCTAGAGAAGGCCACATTAAGGGTTCAATTTCATTAAGCTTTGTTAATTGCCTTTCGTTATTGATGAATATTGATTAGTTTTCATTGGAGAAAAAGGAATATTAGTCGACAGTTATCAAGCTTTATAATAGAAATATCCTTTGAAAATTAATTTATCTTAGTAATTAATTAATAAGGAAAATTTTTTTTTTTAAATTTCTGATGAGAAATTTCCAAGTCATCAGAATTTGAAATTGATGGTGCTTCTCGTTCCCTAGTCTCGAAATTATTTTAAAATTAATACCAGATTATTTAATAAACTGCGTTTTCGTAACTAATTATAGTCATCGGTTGTAAATTTTGATTGATTCCTGTGATCGAAGGAGGAAAGGCGGAGGGGTAGGGGTTAAAAATGCTTTTAGACATCTGTTAATTTTGCGATGACGTTGATTGATGAACGATGATGCGTTGTTGATTTTGTTGGGCGAATTTTGCTTATTAAAAACGAATTAATCCATCTTCTTTTGTGTTGAAGCGCTTCATTAACAGTGGCCCAATGGAAATCTGCATTTTAAATGGAAGCAAAAATAAAATCGATACACAGTCTAAGGGAAGAGAGATGACGGGGGAAGGGCCTTCTTCCTCCTTTTCAGAATCCATCAGCGGCGCCCATTAGAATCTGGGCAGATTGGTTTGGCAGTTGTTGTCGAATGCCACTTTGGATAACTTGAAACGGTTTCGCCCAAGTGTTTGGATATGAACGGCAATGCCGGTAAATAAGATTACAAAGGCTAATGTGATTTTCAAATGGATTGGCACGCACGGGCAAATGAGATTAGTAATTATAATGATATTGCGGACTCGATATATATATTTTGGTGGGCTCTCTCGTTTTGAGAGCCAGGGTGGACTTGGAAACGGAAAAGTTCAATTTAAAATGCGGTTTCTGAATGAAGAGCGGTCCGACGGCGATGGCTTGACAGTGTTTGATTTCTTCGTTTTCCCCGGTTTTTGAAATGAAATGAAACGTTAAAAATATTTGATTAAGCCGGAAAATGCAATTTCGGAACGTTTTCATAACGCGGAAAAACCGAATATAAAGAGATGTCGAAAGGGGCATCCAAAAGTGCGAATGGAGTTTCAATGAACGAAACGAAAAGAAATCGTTTATTTTTTTTCCCCCGATGTGTGAAGACAGTATCTTAATATACGATTTTTTGTGATATCATATATTTTTTCAGACATTCCATTAAAAGTTGGTGTTTAGTCATTGAATATTAAAATGAAATAGGGTATTCTTTTTACGAAAACCATTAATTGGATATTTTCCGTATAAATATGAAAATAAATCCATATATTCTTTCTGGACTTTGTCAACTTATGAATGAATATAACAGTATGCTGTAGAGCGCATTTGATGAGTAAGATGAAGGGGATGAGCCAAATAACACGAATTTCTGTTGGAGATCGGCTTAACATGAAATCTGTCCTTATCATGATGGATGGCTACACGATAATGACACGTTATCTGTCAACCAACGGAATGACTACTGTTCATTTTAAAAGACTCCCCTCAGCTTTTTTTTCTGTTGTTGATAGTCTGGTTCGGAACTGTCAGCTGGCAACATCATAATGCCAAGAATGTGCAGATAAAACCTTCTTGCATGTAAACTAGCTTTTGCGGTAATTCTTTGGGTTAAGATTTTAGATTAGAAATTCGATTAAAATTTGATCCATTTCTTTACAAGTAAAATATCAAAAGAGCGGGTTTTTTAACATTATTTCGTGCATTGCATATGCATTTAGGTGTTGGGACATTTTTAATGGGAGTATGACCCCCAAGCGATGTAACAAATTGTCACAAAAGGCGGTAGTGAACTTTATTGTCAACTCGCCGGATGACTTTTCATTAAAGCACACCACACAGGGACGGCTTATCGCAGGGGCGCCAAATTGTGTGTGAATATGACAGGGGCGCCAAAATATTTTTTTGCACAAGGCTCTCAGCACCCTAGCGGCAGACTTGCTTATTGATGCGGCAGACGTATAACGTCACACAATATATTCCATCAAATTTGTAATAACCTGTAGTTTTCAGAAAATAATGAATCAAAGAGTCCATACGTTTGCTCAATTACAGTAGACGTATACATCTCGGAAAACCAGGAGATGGCTTCTTTTCTCTGTTTTTTAGGATAAGGCAGTAATCAGTTCAAGAACACTACTTGCAAATGTAAATGACAAAGAGCTACAAAATCGTTAAAATGTATTCCCGTCTCTTTAGTTATTACCACAAAACATTGCACATCGACGATAGCTAACCAATCTACGGCACGATATTCGGATTACTTGAAAAATGAAATTACCCAAATCTTGGCTGCCGCTCCTCTGCCTCAATGGGGTCTATGCATGAATTTTAAATTTAAAAAAAAAATGAAAGAAACAGTTTCAATAATCACGCATTGGAATATAAACATTTTGTGAAATTGTTTACATACATAATAAAACATATTTTAATAGCTCGGTTTTATCATTTAGTCGTGACGTCAAACTTGGTAAATGGAGGCCAGCGAGAAAGGCTGGGCATTGTTTCCAACATACGAAAAACATTAATTATTAGAATCCAAATGAAGACAAAGAAGTTGGATTGTTGCTCGGACTCCGATGATGTGATTTTTTCAATGCTGCCAGGCCTGTCTTTCTCGTTGTTTTCGTCAGTGAATAAGGCCAAACTTAGCCTTTAACGAGCTTGCAGCAGAAAATTTGCACTTAATCGTGTTACTAGCAGTAGATTTACAGACAAAAATGGTCTAACTGGATTTATCACATGCATTTACGTATTAACTGATTTATTGTGTGTTAACTGATTTATGACGTCACATGGAGTGACTGGGTAGCCAACTTATAAAAATTAATTAGAAAAAAAAACGGTAAGGATTTGAGATAATTTTTGTGTATTACCTAAGAAACGTAGTCTTTAATTTGATAAGTTTTTTAAAAATCATGCATACACCCTACTATTGGAAGTAAGAGGACTTGTGGTTTTCACCCCAGAACGAAAAGATAAACAGACAACACTTAAAATAGAAACCAATTGTCCTGACAACTGCGCAGTGATTTGTTCTTTCAATTATCACAAAAAGATTATAAAACTTGATATTTCATTAAAATTCTTAAAGTGTATTAATGTTCTTATTTGCTAAAGAGGTAAATCTATGCCAGTTCTGTTTAGGATTAAGATGGAGAATGTTTCTATATTCATATAATGCTTATCAAAAATATGTTTACGAACTCGAGGGCGGGTTCCTCTCACGAAAACAAGAAATATAGTCCCTATAAACATGTCCGAAAATTGAGGCATTAATGAAAGTTTACGTTCAACGCGGTTTGAGGTATAATCCATCAACGGAACTTTGCAACCAATCAAATGACGCTATGTTGCTATGGAGACTGTTTACATTTGTCATTTGTGTTTGAGGTATCTGAAAGGTGTTCTGTTTAATCATAGCAGGATGTCCATTTCGTGAGCAGGCAGATATGATTTTTATGTACGGCCGTGCGAATGGTAATGGACACGAGGCTCCACAGCTGTATCAGCTGGCGCTGTTTACAGGGACTTGCTATAGGATGTGACCCTGCAGATATAGTGGCTAGAAGGGGGCCCCTTCTAGCCTAGCCACTATACTACAGATAAGAAGAAGCATGTTGTTTATGCATGATGGGGCTCCAGCACATTTTTGTCTCATAGCGTATCATGTAAGCCTGCGAAACTATTCGGCACCGTCTGGGAGTATTTGAACGGGTGCGACAGTCAATGATGCTAAGAATGCATGCGTGGAAGACATTTTGAACATGTATGAGTTTCTGAGGTGATATATAACGTACGCTTTAATTAATATCTCAAAATGTAAGGATTTTCTGGCATATGTTTATATTGTGTGAGAAACTCGCCCTCAAAGTTTGTAAACGTATTTTTGATACACCCTGTATAAGTTGTTTATCCGAAGGTTAAGTTATTATTGCCTAAAAGCTCGTCGTCAGTGCCTGCTAGAAGGATGTTTGTCGCTCAAAAAACACCGGCAAGAGCATAGTCAACAGAATTGGCATATACGATATCACAAACACATTTAGAATTGTTTTGCTACGCTTACATCTGTTTTTCCTTTCCCCTTCTAATTTATGAATCATAATTGAGCGGAACACGCTTTTATCATACCCCATTATCCCTCAACAAAAAATATTTCAAACCATTTACTTAATTACAACCCTCTCACATGGCTCATAAATGTCATTATTTAAAATAAAGGCTATTGGGCACATCCACCCAGATCCAGGTGATTCACAAAGAGTTGCATAAAATGGTAATAGGAAAAATCCAAAAATTTCTCGCAACTCTTCATTATTTTAATTACATAAAATGATTTGTAATATTCTACTTAAATGTTAATTTTATCTCGGGAGTTGCGTTGTAGGCCTATCATAATTGTCTCATTCGGTATTCCCACATCGCCCTTGTTCGTTAATTCATTCACCATCATCGGTGTTTTTCATTTCATCATCATCATCCTAGAGTTGTGTGTGTGGCCTGGGGGGGCGTCGATAAGGTTTCTGCCCCTACGTACGGGGAAGTTTGGTTGCGTGTCGTGGGCTCCGGAGGCGTCTCTGCAGATCTTGTTACGTCCCTTTAGTTTTCGTCCGTGATATATTTAGCCGTCAAGAGGATGAGAGAGGCGTTTTAAATAGGAAGTCACGTTAACCCTCCCACGTGAGCTCTTTCTGCCCGAGCGCCAAGTGAAATCTTCAGTAGTGGTGCCCCTCCTCGCGTCGTTTGCGCCAGTCGCTTTAATAAATAGACTGTGTGCGCATTTGGCTGGATTGAGAGAAACGTTACGCCGAGTGTATTTGAACTCTTCAAGTCGAACGACGATGAAAAACACAATTAGCCAGTTGCGCCAAGAGAATTGATTTAAGCGCGTTCGAGTCGTCGCCTCGCGCCATTATCTATTTATTTCTAAATATTTTTTTCTATCTGCTCGGTTAGAATTTGTGTTGTAATAGAGAGAGAGAGAGATCGACAGACGGCAACAAACTTGTGTTATTTATAATTTGTTGTTTGCTTTTATGTAGCTTTAAGAAACTACTCAGTTTATACCATTATACCATTCGATCTTGACACATTTTACCGATTTTTTCCCACTTGGAAATCTCGCAAAGTTTGCCTTGAAATATGAAGCGGATAGCGTAAAATCTCATAAAAATTTATTAAAATGTTAATCTTATTTAAGATGGGATAATCGGTTCACTTCACTGGATTGCTTTATAAAATGAACTTACTCTTTTGTTGTTACAGCTTAAGTTAATTTAACGCGCAAAATGCAATCGACGATGAAACGTTGTTTTAAATGCAGGCTTCTCACGATGATAATACAAAGCCATTAGTAAAATGATAGACTTAAACATGTCAGAAACGACAGTTTAATCCTGCGAATTAATCGGCTTGATATGCAATAAATCGAAAGATCGACTAATGAAAATATTTTAAGCGCACATCATTGGAAATTATTTGTCCTTTGCTCTTTTGAGATAATCATATTAATCAGAGATGGAAAGGGAAGAGAGGATTAAGAGGCCATTGCAGAGTTTAAAGCTTAATTTTGTTTACTTAACTAAGATATTCGCTTGAATACCATCTCCGTATTTTTGTATAAGTCGCGCCTTTATATAAGTCTCATTAGCCGAAAATTCGGGAATAGCAATGTTAAGTCTCATTCGAGCGTTTCTGTTAAAATCTTGTGTGTCTAAGTAGAATATATGTCATTCCAGGAAAGAAGGAACGGCAAGCTTCAAATTTTTCTTGGATGACTTGAAGATGTGTGATACTTCAATAATAATAATGAGAGGTTATTAGTTTTACGTGGAATATGGTGACGACAAGAGCGATCACCCTTACCGCCGAGGTTGCACCGTAAGTTTTTTCCAGTCCTCGGCCGAGTAATTGATCTCGACTTTGATTTGACCTCGTGCCAACCACAACAAAATGCTGTACTCTTATTTTTAATTCGATTCAAAATTAGATCTCTTAAGCGATCCCGACTGGAAAAGTTCAAATCGTTATCTTTCAAGCAAGAGAAGCATAATGGGGGAGCTATAATTGAGTATAATTAACGACGTTTTATATATTTATTTAATCTCAACGAAACGAGTTTACTTCCTGGCATTCATGACTTTAAAAATAGATCTTCTAAATTAAAAAATAAAATTATTTTATTATCGGCCTTGACGGAGAGACTACCTATCGAAACCCGAGACCACGGGTTCAAACCTTTTCGACAGCGATGAGAATTTTTTTCCGAGGAAAAATTGTGCGTCACGCTCTTTTCAAGAATAAACCAAAACAATGTACGGCATATTAAGCCAACATAACAATCCGAACTCATTTGTCACGTTCCATGAACCATTTTGTGACTTCACAATAATAGGTGCCATCTCCAGAGGGATAAAAGGACTGTTACCATGAACGGTTGGACTTAGTAGGGAACAACTTTAGATATGGCAAACTTTTGAGGGGTATTTCTGTATGTAAAAGTAAATCTAATTCGTGCATAAAAATGATCCCCTCATGCCGTTTTCTTCATATTCTACCCTCCCAACAAAAACATCGTTTCATGCAATACGTTTTGAATCGAGGATATAATGATGGTGTTCTTAGGCTCACTTAAGGTCTGTTTCCTTGTTCATTGCAGAAAGCCGTGGTACTCGGGATGGTCGTCTGCAATTATGTAAGGCATCGATTGCCGTCTGTTTTGAGATGTTTCGTTTTGCACCCAATTTGAAAGCTGCTGCCATTTCGTTGGCTGTTAGGATTCTGAGAGAAAGCTTTCTATAACCTCCGTTGTCAAGCAACGTTCTTGCCGCCTACTGGTTTTCAGGTTGCATGTTTTCCCTGCTTTCATCTTACTGTTAGGCACTGTCGGGAAATGCTTTATCCAGCAGCCCTTCGAGTACCCAGAATCATTTCTCATCCGAGTCGTCCATTCTGCCCGCGTTATCCTTACATGGAACGAAATGCAATGTTTCGGGACGTAGTGTGTCCTTATAATTCAGTAAATAGTGTTGTTTTCCTATAAACAAAGACCGAGACTGATTATTGATGTACAGATTCAATGAGTGGCTTGTTAAACTTGCGTTTAAACTATAAATGGCATTGTTTTTAACTAAACTAATTTTCGTATAACTGATGAGAGCAGTTGCCTAGTTTGCAGGTTAGGACTGTCTTTACTACTGACGTAATATTAGTTAAAGAATAACTGATAAATGGTCTGCGAGGATTTATTTATACACCAGACTTCAGATGTTAAATTATAAAAGAATATAAGAAAGAAAAATTCCGCTCCTGGATTATATAACCAGGAGCATCGACACGATTAGCCGAAGGGTTTTTTAGTCCAAGCTGTGGAATTTTCTTTTTCTATTGCAATTTATAATTTAAATTTTCGTGTTTCTAACATGGAAGAAGAATGAAATGGCTTCTTGATTATTTAACATTTCAGAGGAAAAATATTTCTGCTAGTTCGATTTTCTAAACAGTTTAGCCACGAATGTGAAGATTACTTGAATCGGCATACGTGAGAAGAATTTGTATATAGTCCAAATACTCCTCGTGTTTTGACAAAAAGTTTAAAGAACAGAAAAATATTACTGCAAAACTAATATCGATTGCGTAATTTGTTTTTGATATGTTTTTTTTCCATACCGTCAACATTTTTCCCCCTTCCAAGATCAGTTTTAAGAAAAGCTCGGCATCCAAAAACATTTTTGAAAAGAATCACGAAAAAGTGGAATAATTTTTCATTGTTGTTACGGATTTAACCTGTTAGACTCTTCTTTTACTACTAAACTCGTTTAAAAATTAAAAAAAAAAAGTATTTAAAAAAAATTAGATAGTGATGCTTTGTTTTCGATTTCTTTTTGTTCTACGAGAAAAGTAATACAAGAAAAGAAATGGGAAAAAAAGGTTTTGGAAATTTGCTATTTGTGTTTAGAATGCATCGAGATTTTGAAAAGCTGACGATGGAAAAGAGTGAAAAGAGTCTTGCAAACAAGCGAAATTTAGAGATTAAATGGTGGGGAAAGAAAGAA
>JAHWFO010015474.1:1200043-1226248 GCA_023313115.1 Rhysida immarginata | reverse complement strand
ACAATCTTGTGTTCATAAGCAAAAGAAAGTTTGCAATCCGGTTTCTGTGTTATGTGTCTGGCCTGTTTTCATTCTTACTCAATATAGAGAAAATTCAACAGCTTCTCGACGTTATTAAGCAGAATGTACCTGAACGGAATATTTACAAATTCGTACTAAAATGTTCTATAAAAATTTGAATTGCATAACCTTAGGACTATCATTAACTATTAATAATATTTAGGAGAAAAAGGATTTTTTCAAACCACACTTTTCAGTATCTTTTATATCTCTTTGTAGTAAGAATTTCAAAAACAATTGTCACTCAGATTATAATGGTCAGGTGACTTTTTCAGTACCGTGGCCTGTTTTTTTCGTGGGCTGCAAACGCGATCGTATTTATTCATCCCTCTTCAAAACGAATTGTTGTTGTAGCAATTAGGCAATTCGTGTTAATGAATTACTACTACCATTAAAACACGAACCATTTGAAAAACAGTTTCGTTAACATGCATTATCGACACTGAGTATGTGTACCAAGTTTCATATCTGGCTTGTCGAGAAGTTGGTTTTAATATTGATTGCAGGTTTTGTACCAGATAAACTTATTGATCAGTTAATTAAAAATGTGGGAAAATAGGAAAAGTAATTTTTTTAACCCTCACTGAATACTAAGCAAACTTATTAAATTATCTTAAAACTTAAAACAGATGAAAATAAACAAAGGCTAATATAAAAGGATAACCGTTGAAAGCCACAAATTGATTAAAAATTTGTATATCTATCATGTCCAGTAAAACTGCCAATTAGTTCCTCGAGAATGAGTAAAAAATTTGAATTTTTTTTTTAATAAAAAGAATTCAATTGACTCCCATCAATTAAAATATGCTCTCTCTACTTCGCAAAATTATAACTTGAATATATCAAATTTTGAGTTACATGAATGAGGAGCGCTAAAACTGTTCTTTGGGCGCAGTCGCAATACCGACAATCCTATTGAAAATTTGGTCTATTAAAAATTAATAGAAGGTTTCCTTTGAATTGCTTCCTTAGCGTAATGCGCGACTTTTGGCGCTGCTTTGGCATTGAAGAAAAATAAATTTCTTTTGATGATAGCGTCGAGCTATATCTCGTAAACGACAATGTTGCTAAGCTATAGAATGTAAGAAAATATTCAATGTCACCTATGAATTAGAATTTTAGTCGTACGAACATATAAGTTGCACAGTTGGTAACGGAGAAGCAGAATGCTGTTAATTTTTCATTCATTTTTGATGTGTGTCGCAATACGCTTGCGAGAACTTCAAAAATCCTCTTACGTTAAAGAATAGAGTCCGCTCAGCGATCGCGAAAGCACACTTGCCAAATTTCTGCGTATGTTTACAAGGAAAATAGGCCTATTAGTTTTTGTTTATTTTTTCCTGCTTTTAAGAATCGAGATTATTTAATTTATTTTTTTCCTTATTTTGTTTGGTATTGTTGATGAATAAAAAAAAATAATAATAATAATAGTTTTTGATAGTTAATCATTTTATCCTCAACTCGCTCCATTCAATTTAGAACCACCATTATTTTCTACTAGCAGAGGACCCGGCGTTTCCCGGGATAATTACACTTGTAGGTAAACAGAACAATCTCAAGAAATTAAATTATAACTCCAAATTGGTTAATTAATAACTCAATGAATTAACAGAGCGAAGGGGACTTTCCATTCTATGAAAAATCCGAAAAACAGGAATTCTAGGTGATATAATGGGCCTTTATTTAACCTCTTCTTGACTTGCTTCAGATTAAAATGATATCCAACTTCACCATCGGGAAATATCACTGGATACTTTAGACTCGGGTTTTTCTTGCCCTTGACGTAGAATCTCTTATACCCTCTTGCTCCGTTCGATACTCCCGATGTTCAGATGTCTCCAATGCCCGTATAGCTTTTTCCGTTTTACTTGCAGATTTTTTGTGACCAATACTCGTTCTTTCTCTTTACTTTCCAGACACACAAATTTTTGTCAGTCGTCTGGAAGTTTGATAGGGAACTCAAGGGAGACAAGTGTGACTCCTTTTCCTCCTCAAAGGATGCTGCCTTATTTATGTCCTGTAACTGCATCATCATTTTATGCTCGTTATTAATAATTCTTGGAAACAAACGTTCAATCATCGCATTATCAGCATCTCAGTTTCCAAAATATTCACATTCACACAGAATATAGTCAAAATGTATTTTAATGAAATGTTTGGATCTGCTGTGCTATCAAATAAGTTAGGTGATAATCCTGGCTGGCTCGGACTCTTTGTTTTTTTGATTAAATTTTGCAATATCTTAAAAATAAACACATGCAAACGCTTAGAATTAATACAGTAAAAATTCATAATGAAAATTTGAAAAAAAAAATTTATAAATGCTCACAATGGATGGATCTCTCCATGTATGCCACTGCTAGTCCAAATAATTTCTCAGTCACGTAATCTTACTTCAGATGTACACTTGATGTTGTTGCAATTCCCACTCTTCTCTCGATGTCTTGAAGCAAAACTTGGCCATTCAGCACTTTGTGCAGTCCAGCGGTCGCCGATTCTAATATTGACATGCTTACCATTTGCTCAATACAGCACGGAGCTAAAGGACTCCTTCCTCTGTCGTCTTTCCACTCTTTCTCAATAGTCTGCTAACTCTCTATTATATCCAGTTAATGATCATTTTTAATGATTTTCAAGAAATTGTTATTTACTAAGAACTCTCAATTCTAAGAAAAGCCTGAATAACAGGAATTCTGTGCATTGTCACAAATTGAACCTTAGTTATTTTGCACAAACTTTGCCTTGCATTGTTGGTCATGAGATTTCTTATTAATATTTGGTCATTATGATTATCGAGTTATTATCGATAATTATTATTTTTTCGAAATCTGAGGTAGATAGTGACCTTCCTCATGCATTGAAAGTCAATTATGCAAAATTTCACCAAGATCGCAATAAAACTGTAGATTTGTATAAAATACAAACAAACCCACAAACCTACAAACAAACATCTTTAGTAATAACTAGAAGAGGTACCCGGCGTTGCCCGGGATAATTACACTTGCACAAACTTTACCTTTCATTGTTAGTCATGAGATATATATTGTTGGTTCATGCAGTGTGTTTGTGAATTGCGTGCTGATACCATTGTTGATACCTATTGTTGTACAAACTTTGCCTTGCATTGTTGGTCATGAGATATTTCTCATTAATATGCCTTGCCATAACCATGAATATCGATTTTTTATCGATATTTATTATTTTTCCGAAATCTGAGGTAGACAGTGACCTTCCTCATGCTTTGAAGGTCATGTATGCGAAATTTTATCAAGATCGGAATAAAACTGTAGATTTGTATAAAAAACAGACCCACAGACAGACCCACAGACCCACAGACCCACAAACATCCTTCTTTATATATATAGATAGATAGAAGATTTATGGAAATTTTAATATTGCTTTTAGATTAAAGGGTTATGATATTTTAAACATAATTAAAGGCTGTTTAAATGCCGTAATGGTATTTCTGAAGAAATACTCAATTCTGCTCTTCTGTTATTTGAGCACTGAAATTGTTTAAAAGGACATCTTTAAAAATGGAATTTTTATGAGAATGCTTTTATATAACATTTTAAAGTATTTATGTTACATTCATTTCGGAGTCATTTGTTATATTTTCCATTTCCTAATCTTATTAGCCCAATATGACAAACATTCGGATTCTTGTTTGCTTATAATGCACGTAAGACAATATTCCTTTTAAATTATATAATTGGTTAATATTTTAAAATGTGGCGTTTTCCTAGAATCCTATTAACATTAATAAGAAGGTCTTATTGATTTTTTTAAGCTCTTACGTTTCATTATATTTATTGATTCATTGATTCCTTATTTAGATTTGGAATAACTAGCACGAATTTATTTTCTCTTACATTACAGTTAGAAAAATGTATTCAGTAGATGTTTATTCCCGTTACTTAATAAAATTAGTTTGTTTAGCGAAAAGTTTGTTTGCAGCTGCCAAAGGGCCTTGGCAATGGAAACTGCATTAGACAAACTGCTAACGATGAGGAAAAGATTTTCTTTTAAAATATACAAAGGAAATAAAAATAAAAGCTTAACCAAAAATAGTAAATCTAGTTAGGAATAAAAAAAAAAAAAAAAATTGTTCCATTATTTGTTTTTGACGTCACCCACCATTAAATTAAACTTGAACGAAGCAGCTGCGGTCAGCTTTTCTTAAAATAAATTCGTGATTTTTTTTTTCTTTGTCGATGAACTCATAAAATGTAAGTTGTTTAATTTAATAAACATTTTAATCTCACTAATGGTGTTGTAGGTATTTTATAACTACATTTGAAGTTGTTTTTAAGTTGCCATTAATAAGAAAAAAAAATGCCTGAAGGTCCGGCTATTTTTTCTTAGGTTTCCATTATTTAATGAGAAATGATTTATATTGAAAAAAAAATAAGTATATAAAATACTTTAAACTTTTTCATGTTCATTTAGCTTTTGTTGTATTTTGTTCCCTTTAAGCTTTCCGCATCTTTAAAAGGGTCTCCTTCTCTCTCTTTTTCTTATTTGCCGACGAGTTTTGCGACCTTTTTGATGGCCGTGCCTCGTCGTCTCCGATTAATCCCCGTTCGGCCAGGGGGCGAAGTCCATTAAACGAAATAACACATTTTTAACTTCTTCATCTTTCAGGGATGCTCATCTCCATTAGTTGTTAAATTCGCTGACACACAGAAAGAAAAAGACCAGAAGCGAATGCAGCAAATGGGCGCCAACTTGTGGAACGTCGCCAACTTAAGCACACTTAGCCCCCAGTACTTAGCGGTAAGGAAAAAAAAATCGTTTGCTTATTACTACTAAGCTTAATTTTTATTTTACTGTAAAGCTTTATAAGTTTGGAAAATCTGTTGACGTTGCTCCTTGAATAGATTCTTTCTAATTCAATCATCGTTCAATAAAGTAAATTTATCTAATTTTGAAGGAGCCAATTTCATTCTAATTTTTTTTTTTTTCAGTTGATGGTTTAGAAATTTATTGCCTGTTTTGATCGACTGATAAAATGATAAAACTGTTTTTAAATAAAGTAAAAGGAAACAAAAAAATGATTAAAATGTGTGTATGTATGATAATCCTTTTGCGCATACTCTTCTGTAGAGTACGGCATGCACGGAAGATTTTCTACCCTTGATCTAACTTATTAAATTTAAATAAGAGGCCCAGTATAAATTTAGAAATAAAATTTCATTTTTAAGAATTTCAATAAAGAATTGATCAAATAGAAGCAACATCAGCATACCTCGAATTCCAGAGTTGCATTTAATAAGTTGTATAGCTAAGCAATCGTGGAAGAGGAGCCTTTTACATTGCTTTTAAAATCAACTTTACAAAAAATTTACATTTACAAAAAATGTTTAAAAATTTTAAGCTTTATTGGTAGTTAAAGGTGACTGCTTTTTATAGGATGCATTTTATAGAACCACCGTTAAATTCTAGCCCCGTTAATAAACACGAAGCATAAAACACTGGATAGCATCGAGTCAACATTTCTCTTGTCTACGACTTTTCTAGAACAGTTATTCGAAGTTTCCAGGAAAAACTCCTAAATTTCAGCAGGGGGGGGGGGGGGTTAACAAATTTTTTTTTGGATGGGATTTTCCACTTTACGAATGTCAATTTTTAATGCAGTCTGATTTATAAATATATAAAAAAGTGACTATCAAAAACTGATAGTTTTCTATGAGGATTGATTTTTGCTATGATAAAGATAATAATGTTCTACTTGCACGTATTACCGAAGTTGTTTAATTAACAAACGTTTAAATGTAGTGCAAATAATGCACGCTATTTGTTTTATAAACTGTGATCCATTTTAAAAGTATCTACTATGATCTGATCAAAGACGAGTTCGTTTCGCAAATATTTATTGGTGAATAAAGGATACAGTAATCATTATTAGAAACCGTTGAAATAAATTATTATTAATAATTTGTATGTGTTAGTCGTAATTGTTGGAAAATGCCGTAACGTATTTAAATATTTGATAAAATTAAATGTTAAGATGGACTGTTTGCATTCTTGAGAGCGAGATGCCAAATGCACGTTACTAAAAAATAAAAAAAAGTAACCTTCTCATCAATAAATAGGAGTAAATAAAAATAATCAGACTACGTCTACGAAGTGATGCTGCTTCGAATCCGAAATGTTTAGGAGAGATTATAGCAAGCGGAAAGAAATAAAAGAAATATCGTACAATAATAAACAAGCATTCCATCTAAACCGGTAGCTCGAAAAAAAGAAATATCGTACAATAATAAACATGCATTCCATCGAAAAAGGAAGAACCAAACATTGAATGTGAAATGTGAAGGACGCTTGTAGAGCAGTGAAGTATCCCTTAATAAAATTGTAATAGTTATTCTGGTTTTGTTTGCTTTTATAAAATTGGCTTCTATTAGATATTATAATAGATAATATCTAATAGGCGGTGTTGTGCTCAGATTAACATATGCGCTGGAAGATAGTTCTGTAGTATTATTTAATAAAGGAAACTTGAATAGGTAGATTGAATGGGAATTCGATGGAAAAGCAAAAGTAATCTTCCTCTTTATCTTAATGGATGAAAACTGAAAAACAAAGAACAGGATCTCGGATATAGTAAGACTATTTTCGTCGTAGTCCTGTTATTATTAGATTTGTATAGCTGATAAATGACTCTTTGTAGCATGTATAGAAAGGAAAAAATCTCTTGTCACAAGAAAACAAGCCAACTTTCATATCTCGGGGTTTCTTTCCATCCAGACATTCCATGCCACAGTTACGTCTTATCTCCGGGATTGTTCTTTTGTACCGGAATACAAGAACATTCATTGGAAATCTTTATTATGCCATGGGAGTGTCTTGAACTATTTAAAGATAAATCTTTGTATTTGATGATTGTTTTTCCGTTTGAATCAATCGTTTGATCCGGATACAAAGGAAATTGGGACTTGAATTCTCAAGCAAAAATGTTTTACTTCTATATTTACAACATACTCTTTTTTTATTTGGTTAATAAGGATGCGTAATTAAAGTATAGATTTTAGCGTGTGCAACGATTTTATAGTGATATTTAGGGTACGCATTTGCACTCAGCAGTGTTCATTATCTTTAATAATAATTTACTCAAAATGCAAAATCAATTTGCAAAAATATACTCATTGTTAATATACATTATCTTCTCTTTAACACAAATTGTTCAGTATATCTATTATGAGATTTTTTTTTTCTGAGGTATGGTTGTTGTAAATTGATTTAATAGATATGTTTGATTAATTGCAAACTCCACCATTATGCTTATATTGGCGTAATGCGGAAATGTTTCCAACCATAAAATATTCAAATTAATTTAAATAGGTTTTTGGCCGCAACTTTGATCCGTACGCAGTTGGTAAAAGCCTTCTAGCAGAACCAAGGTAATGCTGCAAAATGATATTTTGGTAAAAGTGACAATCACAGGTGCCTTCTACTTACGGATTTTACAGGATCATGTTATTCTTACATCAGGCAATGAGGCATATTGGGAAACGTAACATTCCAATATGATGGCGCACCTTTATGCTTAACCATCTCTGTAAAACATTCCTTGCTTTCGGTTTTACTGAAGACAAATTGATTGACGAAATGATCCTATAGTATGGCCTCCTCTATCTCTGTGACTATTGGCTTTGGGGAGTTCTAAAAAGCAGGGTTTATCTTACCAGACAAAACAACTCTATGACTGAAAGAGACTCCATCAGAAGAGTTAGCTTAAATCTCACAGCCAATGTTGCAATCTGGCGTTTTCAATATCGTTAAGCGCTTAAATTTGGTGATCTAATGAAAAATCTAAATCCCTTATTTGCATAGTTTATGATTGGAAACATTTCCGCATTATCCCAATATTAATATGTTAAAATATCATTATAATCATTCATTAATAAAACCGTTATCAACTCTCAAAATGAGAAAGTTTTTTTTTGGGCCACCCTGTACTTAGCCGATTGTCTTATGCTATTGCTTAATGATGCATACTAACTGGAACACTAACGTTTTCTAAAAATGTATCTAACTTTCCTCTCTTAAAAAAAAAAAAGATTCTGCACAAAAAAGTCTCAAGAACGGCTAAGTCAGCAGATGTCGAGATTCTCCACCGGAATCCTTTCAATAATCGTTTTGAAACGTAATCCGCAGTTTAATTTTATTTGAACAAGTTTCAAAATTATGAATCTCATGGAGCAAAGCTTTTAAATTGATTTAAGGCATTTATACTATGCCACGACGAAGCCTCAATTTATTTCAGATTTGTTGTTTTTTTGTCTTTTTAAATTTAACATTATTCTTCATTTTCCCTAAGCATTATTCTGCCCTTTTTTTTCCCATTTGTATCATTTTTTTGCTCTAACATCCTTAAATCTGGCCTCATTTTTCCGCCCTTCTGCTGTCGTTTAATTTCTGGAGAGGAATGCGTCTTTTTAGAGTATGGCGGTCTCTTCTCGACTCGCTCGTTCGTTGGTAAAGAGAGACTCGCCGACTTGGCACGATTTTAAACGGCGATGGGGCGGTCGACTTAGGGTCGGTTCCGACTGCACTCAAAAGAGGTGGGTGGAAGAAGTTCGAGAGGTGGGGGGGGGATAAAAAAGGAGTAGCTCCCGTCACGGAATTGCTCTAAATGAGTTAAAAGAATGCGGGGGAGAAGCTCGGAAGATGAAGTGAAAGGGAGGAGTTTGGAAAATGGACTCCACCACGGAAAAGGCTAATTAGGCTAAATTCACTAAATCATCTTTTACCTCAGGAGACGATTTGCATAATTCAGGCCTAGAAGAAAAGTTAGATGTGGTCGGAGCTTGAAAATAAATTTTCCCGCTTGCTTTAGATTGAGAAACATTGATGAGAGAGAGAGAAAGTGGATGAGGGAGAAAAGATAGGGAAAGAAGTTGAGAGAAGAGAAGAAAAAGAAAGAAGAAGAAGAGGGAAGGAGAGAATAAAAGTTTAAAAAGTGGAAAAGTTTAATTGGGTTTGCCTAGGTAATGATACCGAAACGAATCAATCCGTAATTTTATCAACGGTTTCAAACGAGCGAACTTGGTAATTTCAAAGTCGGTGCAACCTCCCTCCTCTAATGCGGATCTCGCCTTCTGCGCTTATCGTGTGTGATTGCCGGTCGTGATAAATTAAAAAAGAAAAGTATGCGGGAAAAGGAATTTTTTGAAGGTTAGAAAAGCGTGGCCTCGCTATCAATTTAATTGCTGGAAAGAAGTGTAAACCGAGATTCTTCATTCAGAAAGGCGAATTATCTATCAAACGGAAAGAGTTCGATGTAAGGGGGGAGGAAGATGGGAAGTTGTGGCTTCTTTCCGGAGTGAGCAATTCTTTCCAAAGAAAATAATCAGAGTTTGGATTTGATCATGTCCGTACGTAAAAGGAAAAAAAGTAGGAATATAAAAAAAGACGGAGAAGGGAAGGAGAAAGAAGTGGGTTTCTGATGACGAGTCGGAAGGAAGTTTGTGTGCGTGGCTGGTTCGCTTGGCGTTATTTGTGCGAGGGCGTTGGACCCCGTGGAGCCGATGCTGGTTGCGTTTTCTCGATGACATTATACATTGCGAGGAGGCTTTGATGGGAAGAAGGGGCCGATGTCGCTGACGAAGCCTGCCTGCGGACAGAGTCAATGAGAACAAAAGAGTGGGCGCGTGATGCACGAGCTGTTCGTTAGTGCGGTGTTATGTGTGCCTGTGTCAGGCCGCGTCATCGACAGGTTGATGGATGGCGCGCGAACGGGTATCAAGTGAATCCCCGTCCTCGTGCTGACAAAAGACGGCTGTTGGCGATAAACACGGTCTTCTCGGGGGGCTGTATCGTTTTACGAATTCTCGTTCGTGTAAGTGACAATTCCTTTCTTTCCTCCTCAGTGGACAAAAGGAATTGAGAGAGAGATTTTTGGCGGGTCGTCGAAGAGAACGAGGCGCGCGTTCGCGAAGGGGAAACGGAAAAGGGAACGTGCAAGCGCCTTCGTCTTATTTTTTATTTATTTATTTTTTATGTGCAAGGCTCTTTTTCATGTTTTCGATTAACAAGTCTTCTATTTGTATTCGTGCCACGGCCTCCGTATTTAATTTCGATTTATTGGTTACGCTGAAGTCAAATGTCAGTTGCCTCGGAGTGAGATGACAATGAAGTCATTATTCTAAATTTATTAGGAAGGAATAATCTATCAACCATGCTTTTAAATATTTATTATGCTTGTTTTAAAATTTAAACTTGACACTCGTCGAATTTTCTCTTCATCCTCGGGACCAGGAACTTGGACATACAGTCTGTCCAATGGGAAAGGTGACTGACGAGAAATACAATGCAAGATATTTTTTATTTTTAGTTAACATTACCTTTTATTCAAAATAGACTCCTTTGAGTCAATACAATACTGGGAAGGGTTAGAAAAAATTGTTGAAGCACTCCTGAAATTAATTCTTTGGAATTGTCTTTAAAATCGCCGTCGAAACCTTCTGGATGTCTGAAATCGTGTCGAAACTGTGTCCTTTCATCCCCAATTTTAATTCTGGGAATAACCAGAAGTCGCATGGAGCTGCTCCTCCACACATTGAACTGTGTGTTAAGGATGTTCTATGACGACATTTTACAGAAGAACGTTTCATCAGCCTCACTTCGCCATGTATGGCCTGTCCGGTCTCCAAACCTCACTCCATGCAACTACCACGATGGTGTTCGAGTATCACGATACTTTTTAGCCGCAAAATCGCGTACGACTTTTGATTTGGTGTGCCGGAGCATTGTCGTGCAACAACAAAAAACATGTCTCTTGTTACGTTAAAATGAGATGGACAATGCATTTAGGAATTCCAGTGAGCTCCTCCATGAGTCTGGTCGTCGCTCAACGGTCATCTCGAAAAATTTCGGCCACTTTTTGAACGTTTTCTCAAATCGAACGTCAGTGATGGTCCTGCCGTTGATCATCTTCAATGCTCTCACTACCATCGCGAAATCTTGCATACCACTTAATAACGTTCTTACGACTCCTTGCTTCACTACCATAAGCAGTGTAAATCCTTTTAAAAGTTTGTGTGACCCAATTTAATGTTGCTCCATTGTTACTTTTCCAACCGTGCTATGAAACCTTTACGGAACATAGTCGAAATATGTAGCTAGTTTTCTCTTTTATTCATCTACAAATGGCGATGGTGGTTACGCGAAAATAAAACCTGTCATCTTTCCAATTGGACTGACTGTATACTTATCGGGATCGAGAGAAAAGTAAAAAAGGAGTGGAGGATCATTGTTATTCGTGCGAAAACCTGCTGCAGAGAAAATATTTTGATCAGTTTCTGAGACAGGCCTATGATATTGCAGAAGTCGTTATATATAATTATTAATATATAATTTAAATTTGAAAAGACATTGGATCGGCTGTAGTTTTTGTAACAAGGGAAAATTCAACAGTGGGTCAGATCGGTTAAGCTTTTACGGTCAAAAATGGAGAATTGAGATTAAAGAGGACAAATCGAAATTTGTGAATTTCATCAAAAACTTGGACAAATCTTCGTCAATTGTAGAATTTCCTCATCGACCGATAATCTCTTTAGTTGTGGTTGAATGCTCTAGTAATCCTTTAGTTGAATGCCCGAAGAGTCTCCAGCATTTGTACAAATTTTGCTTAGTTAAACGATCTACAAATACAAAAAAAAAACTGGAATACATACTCTTGAGGCTGCAAGAAACACTTGTTTAGCCTTTCATGGGGTTTGATGATAGTTTTCCAAACTTAACCGACAAAAAGGTACTCGGGTAGTGTGCCGTTTGCTCGGCTGCATTACAGTGAAGCTCGACAGCAGGTTGCAATAGAAAGAAAATGGGTGTTAAAAAAAAAGAAAAAAAAAAAAACTTTTTCAAGCCTGATATGACTTGTCAGTTGGAAAATGATACTCTTTATAAAAAAATATTACTTAAATTAAATAATTTAATAGGCAAGCAAATAAGGGATGATGATGATTGCTGTTGTAATTATGTTTATTTCCTTCATTTAAAAAAATATTTTATTCTTCACAACATCACCAAATTATTCTTCAGTGTATTTCTCCATCCTACTATTTTGTCCTTGATTAATATCATAATTCCAGCAAACACCATCAGATGGGCAATCTTCAAAAAAATTGCAACTTCAAAAGCATAAATTCTACAACTGCACAAATTCTTCAGTGACTTAATGGCGATGGGCAACCATCTGCACCTCGGGTTAGAAGTGCGATAGGGCAATCCAGAGTTAAAATTTGAACACACATAGCCATACAAGAACTCCATTGTTAAAGCGGTGTGTGTGTATTAATGCGCTTAATGGAACTTCTTTCTTCCACTACCAGCAATAAACACTAATCCACTTCACATGAAATCAATGGAAGTAGACAGCAGCAGATGACAATTGAATGGGTTCTCAAGTTTCTAAACAAACTTAGTTTTTAAAAAGAGATTATTACAATTAGCTAATTGCCTTCCAGTAAAAAATGTCTATAGTAATTAATAACCATTTCCTTAATTTGTTATTTGATTACCGAATTACTTAATAAAATCAAACACGGGCTTGGCTTCATGTGCAACGTCGAGTAATACGTTGCGTTGGTGAGGGGGTATGTATCGCGGTGCTTTCTAATTTTAAATAAAAATAGTATTCATGGATGCTTACCTCATCTTATAAATTAAATCCAGACGAATAATTCTATAGCAAAATCAAGGTTTTATGCTTAATAACAGTGCTCTAATTGCAATTCTTTGGTGACCGCCGCTAACGATTTTGCTTTCCTCGATTACCGCCATGTTTGTTGAACTCTGCGCACTTCCGGAGCGATCTGCTGCCACGCAACGCTATCGCTTCCACGGTGTGGTTGCGCGCAAAAAAAAAAAAAAAAAAAAAAAAGACTAATTCTCTTACAGTTGTTTAAAATTTACGATTTTATTTAACGAAACTGACAAAACCAGTTTAAACAGGTTGAACTTAAATAAGCGATCTTTATGTTTAGTAGATTTAAATCGCCTATATAAAAAAATAAAATTATTAGGAGGACTTTTCCATGTGAAATTATTAAGGAATACTAAAAATAATCTTATATTGAATTTGACCATCTTAAAGTTTGCATGAAATCTAGTTCTAGGTTCGATTATCCATACGGAGCAAGATGCTGTTCTCGAGCTAGGTTACAATACTTACTGATGCACTCAGACGTTATGGGGAAAGGTGTGGAACATAACCAATCTTGTAAGGAAGATCTAATTTTCCATGTTAAAAGCTTCTGTCCATTCCATATCTCCGATATTGAACGCTTTATAAGTCGATAACTTTTACTGTAAAAAGGCAGGGAATTCCAGATTAAAGAGTATAGGATTGCTTAGTGGAACTAGTCTGCCGATCATTTACGCCCATAGCTGGATTCCCGATTACTTAAGTATTCGAAATCTATCATTGGTGGAGTTTAAACAGCTTTGCTGCCTTGTGTCTAAAGCTAAAACTTCATAAGTTTCATCGTAACTCCTCCAGAACTTTAGGTAGAATTTAATAATAGCTTGGCTGGTCATTTTATTGTACTCTCGACGAAGTTCTCCGCAGATGGAATTGATACGCCCTTTCATTACTAATCAGATTTGTTCATGTATTAATTGATATTAAAATCTATGAGGAATAATGGATGCAAATCCAAGTTAAATGTTGTATAGATTAATAATATGCACTAAGATAACAGATGGCATTAGTGTCTTCGAAGTTTACCCAAGGTTCGAAGTACATATTTCTAGCAGCAGATGTCAGAAGTGAACAGATCTATTGAATAAGACGCACATTGACATTTTTTTTTTTAGACTTTTGCGCAAAGCTCTGATTCAGCGGCTTATTATTAAATATAAATTACAGGGAATGAAAGTTATTCCAAAAATTTAATTTTCTTATATGGATATCAACTGAATTCGAAAAGTTTACTAATGAGAAATAACAGTGTAAAGGGTTTGATATTTTTATCCAAAAATTGCTTACAGGTATTGAAATAGTAGCCAACTGAATGTGCTCCCACGTTAACATAAGAGTAAGATCCAAGCCGAAGATCTCTTGAGATGATAAGATAGTTAAAGGAAAAAAATAACTTTTTTTTGCGTCTTTACGTCTCTCGCCATAATGACCCTTTGATTTCGGTGATTAATCAAAGTATATTTTGTATACAAGGGAAAAGTGTAGTTTTCTTTTGCTAAAATTTTTTCACCACTTGATTTTCTTTTTGTTTCCTCCATTTATTTTTCCCCGTCTCCTGTAGCTTTCCCAAATGTAGAAATCTGATAATATATAATTGAGCGAAGGGAAAGCGGTCGCGTGGGATCCTGGTCGCCCTCCTACTTCTCCTCCTCCTCGATCGATTTCGAAGGCGAACTTTGGACGAAATCCTGTAATTTCCTGCGCACATTAGTCATTGTAAACATCTTTGAGAGAGGAAGAAAGGTTGGCACATGCCGTTCATTAAATCGTTTCTTTCAAAGTATGGGTAGAGTCGGGAGGAGAGAATAGGGTCTGGGTCCTTTTGGCACCCAAGTCGCATTTGTCTTTGTTTTGCCCCCCTTTTCTTTTCTCTAATTTGCTTAAAAAATGTTCAAACACAAGGACGGGTGAGTGGGCTGAAAGGGATTCTTTGTTCTTGGGATGACAAGATAAAGAGGCAGGGATGATGGTGGGTGTACACCCGGATACATCGGAAATTGTAAGCCTTGAGAAGAAGCACGGCTTCCACCGAAGAAAAGAGAAGGATTAAGAGGAGATTGGAGGTTGATAATAGGAAGCGCACTACAGTTTAATGCAGGAAACTGTTAGCTGCGACAGTTGTTGTGGTAATGCTTTTGAATAGTAAACACGAGTTTTATATATGAAAGTAGGTTTACGGACTGAAAAAAAAAATCAAATTATACGGCCTCCAAAATGTATATCAAGCTTGCTTTTGGTAGCTTCTTTAAAATTCGATTTGGTACTTTCCAAAGAGTCAGGTGTTAATGCGTTTTAAGGGGAAAGAATGTTGTGGATTTAGATTTAAATAAATGGCAAGAATAAATTGTTTACTGAAGTAAGAGTGCCTTCATTATTCACGCTAAGCGCCCCCGAAAAAGTTTTCATTGTAATTTATTTTTTATTTTATTTTTTTTAATTGCATGAAAAGCTCTTGTTGGTATAAATACGGTGAGTCGCTACGAAAGAAAAAAAAACCAAAATATTCTTCGAAACCTATGGGCGTAATTCGTTTTGCGACTGGTAAGAGGAAAAAAAAATGAAATAAAATATAAACGCGGTCTCCTTATATGCAGGGTGGCAATTATATATATTACCATTTGAATTGTTTAATTATACGAAAGGATCGTTCGTTTTTCGTGGAATTTTGATCACTGCTTTGGGCTTTGTATCGATTTTTGCTGCTCTTTTGTTATGTCCGAAGGAGGGAGGGAAGAATGAAAACTCTAACCAAAAATATACTTGATAAATATAAAGAAGGAAAAGACGAGTAGGTGGGACACTTGGCAAGGGAATGATAAACGTGTTTAGTGAGGCCTTGTAGTATTCCCTTGTGTATTAGAATCGCCATTGGAACGTAATCGATTTGTAAAACAAAGTATTCCTTCTCTTTTTCTTTTTTTTTCTTTCCGAGTTGAATGTACTGGCTCCGAGAACTCGGTTAGTGTATTAATTATTGTTCTATGAGCTATAAAAAGAAAGCAAATATCGTTAAAGAAAATAACAACAAAACAAACGACAACTTCACTGCTTAACCTAGAGTGTGTTGCAGGAAGCCGCAAAACTCCTGAGCATTATTTGATTGTGACTGAGAACAGAAGAAAAATAACTTGTTGTTTTAATTCTGATTTGACAAAAATAAATTTGAGAAATGAGAATATGTGTATGAGGGTTTATATGGACTAGACTTAAGCTCTTATTTACTCTCATAGCAAATAAGCCGTAAAAATATTAATTGAAAATAAATATTAAACACGAAAGGATTTCCACGGTTCAACGTTGAGAGAAGTTACTTTCACCGATTTTTGTTTTTGTTATCTTATTTGCACTGTGGGGGAATATATTTATCTTAAGTGAAATTGCATATAAGGAAAAGTAATAAGAATTTAATATTTTAGAATGCAAAAAATCAAACATTTAAAATATGATTAAAATTATAACAAAATAATTTGGATTTAGTTAGCATATATTAAATGACATTTCGGATAAATTTTAAGTGATACCAACAAGGTATATTTCCCTAACCTCTTATTTGACTTGATTTTATTATAAATTGTATATGCTACTTATTTGACTTATTAATGATTCTTTTTTCATATGCAGGTTTGTTTTTGTTTTTTTTTAATGCAATCCTAGTAATTGTTTTTATTTTTTTCTTGTCTAAATTTCAGTTACTACAACAAGCAGCTGGCACTGTTGGAGCTTTTACAAATATTCCACAATTAGCTGGTTAGTGGATTTCTATGATCAAAGTGGTCATCATTATTACTTTTTTTTTTCTTGTGCTACTTTTACTTTAGTTAAATTATTGTTTTAATATGCACTGGTGCACTTAAACATTAAGCTCTTTGAAATTATTTAAGTCATGTGGAAAACTGAGCAACAACGAAACACATTCCCAGGGTCATGGGGGAGCTGAATAGTTTTATATTCTACGAAAGTAAAGCTTGCTTACGATTTTCTTCAAAACTTTTAACTTAATGGTGATATTGCTTTAAATGACCGAATAGAGCATTTAAATTTAAATTGCATGATTGGCATTAATTGACGCACCCCTAGATTAGATTGAGATTAGGTTATGAAGGAGAAATGAGGGCAGTCATTGAGTTTTGGAGCAAAGCTCTGCTGCTGCCCACATTCACAAAAGGCTCGTAAATGTGTAAGGTGAATCGTCAATTGTTGAATAATATGCTAAGAGAGGTGAAAGAATTTAAAGATGTAAATATGAACACAACGTGGAATGGATTTGACAAGCTGTTCAAACTTGGTGAAAATGCATTGCCACTTAAGTGTGTTACTAGTATTATCCTATAGTGTGTTACTCAATAGAATCTCATGTTGCTAATAAGGGAGTTATCTGATAGGCAGTACTTTCAGTACAATCTTTCAAGGAATTACTCTTCAATGATTTTAAATGAATTTACAATGATAATAAAATAATAATGATGATAATAATTTCTGACCTTTTGAACTTATAATGTAAATTAAAATAATGGAATACACATATATTTTTGTTATTGTTAATTTCCAATGAATAATTATTAGTTTATTGACATAGTTAATTTGGCATTTCTTCTAAAGACTTTCATTCAAAAAAAAAATGTGTATTTTGAAGGACAGAAATTTCTTTCAAATAAGAAAATGGTATTTTGTAATCTTAAAACATTTAAATTGGTAACTTCAGTCTCAAAAATTTGAGTTTTAGAAATATCTTTGAAAAGATAAGCAATCAATACAGAGTGCCCCAAACATTCTCTTTGACTTCTACAATTACAACAGGTGTTGAAAGTAGTGATGTCAAGATCCGGATAATTCAAGATCCGGATATCCGGATCTTTTTTTCGGACCTAGGTCCGAGATCCGAGATCCGGATCTTTTTTTCGGATCTAGGTCCGAGATCCGAGATCCGAGATCTGAGATCCGGATCTTGGGTCCGAGATCTGAGATCCGGATCTTGGATCCGAGATCCGAAATTCGGATCCTATATCAGGAAATTGTGTATATGCAAACTTTTTCTGAAAGCAGTTTATAAATGCTTTTATTAAGTGATAGCCTAGTCCTCTTAAGTCCTAATTAGTCTTAATACGCATCCAGCGAAAGGATCCGAAATCCGGATCCGATATCCGAGATCCGAAATCCGGATCCGAGATCCGAGATCCGAGATCCGGATCCGATATCCGAGATCCGAGATCCGAAATCCGGATCCAAGATCCGAGATCCGGATCCGGATCCGGATATTTCTAGATCCGAATCCGGATATTTTCAGATCCGGATCAGAGATCCGGATCCAACGGACATCACTAGTTGAAAGTGAGTATTTGTACATAAGCATTGAGATGCTTTTGAATATGGCAAGCAGTTCTCCTCCCCATTTCCTTAGCAACGTGTTATTAAATAATCTCCTAGATCTATGTGGCAGAGAGATACATTCAATTCATCTAATAAGCTTGGGATGTTAGCTTCTTGTTATGGAAGTAGTTGTAGCTTGGGTGTTATGGGCCACCCTGTATTTGTATACTATTTACAACTTCTAATCTTTAAAATGGCCATCTTGCTGCAGGAAAAGCTGTCTTATTCAACAGAAACTGGAAGAGAATTACCGTATATGTTTTCTATTGAATATACTTATGTTCTAAGTAGTTGCAAGCTTTTGGTGAAATGGTTGCTCATGCTTTGAGTTGTATAAAATAAAAAATCAAATGAAACATAGCCTCTCTCTCTCTCTCTCTCTATCTCTCTCTCTCTCTCTCTCTCTCTCTCTCAAATTTTTTTTTTAATTTGTCCTTATTAACAATGATTGATTGTTTCTGCTTTTTTCTTCATCTTTTGAGTATGAGGAAACAAAATTTGTCCTCATTAAAGTTGACTTGCATTTGTCGGGTTTCTTTTTCTTTCTGATGTTAAATTTAATAGCATTTGCTTCCACATTGCTGTCAATTTACAGTTCTCCTATTTGTTGATACCACCTGTTTTTCTAATAGTGCTTGTTTTGTAAATGCAGGCACCATTTGTTTTTAAATGATCTCCATACAGTGACTTACTATAAATATTTAGCATTTTATGCAGAAGATAAAAATAAGAAGTCTTTTTTGTTTCTTTGTTGCTATAATCTTGTGAAGTTCCATGTGTTAATAAATGAGGCGGGTTATATTTAAATTATATATTACAATGGTTAAAAATATCTTTACTTTTTGTAGGAGTGAATGCTCTAGGCATGCAACAGTTGGCAGCCCTAGCAGCAGCACAAGCAGCTTCTAATTCCTCATCACCAGGTAAAAACACCAGTTTTTATATGGAAATTTAATTTAGAAATCTATGTATAATTCAAGCTATTCATTTGTTACTCTTAGACTCGTATCTACTAACACACACTTTAATATAGAGAAATATTTTTATAGCCATTACCTTGAGTATAGGCTATTAAAATGAAAACATTTCTATGAAAGTGCTTTAATATTCTCAAAATCTAGTTTTCCCTTTCAAGATGAAAACGAATCTTTTAGTTCTGTATTATGTCCTAAAATTCTGTTCCCATTTAAAATTGATGGAATATGTCTTGTTTGAGAAGGATATGTGTAATATTATTGTTAGGTTTGCAAGATTTAAGAAGTCAGAGTCTTGCTGTGCTACCCCTTTCTACAGCAGGGAATAACAAACCAGGTAATTGCTCCATATAACCCTTCATTTAATTTGTAGATTAGTTCACCACTGCCTCTAATGAACCATTTGTGTTGAAAGGAATTTAATTACCCAGGAATTGAGGAAATTGGCAGATAGTAATGGCAGATTGGCCTGTGGTGATTGCATTGGTTGGGTGATTCATTTTCGAATCCATCCCTATTGCCTCCTAAATTGCATTTCAGTACTGGTGCTTTTATAAGTGTCAGCTGATACTTAGTCTAAATTCAAAAATTACTATTTTCATTATTATTATTATATCTTATCATACGAAAAATTGAAAGAACTTCTAGATATTTGAATAATCATTCATCCAAATAAATATAGGCAACTATATATTTTTTTATATATTGGCCCTTTATTCAACACAACTATATTTTTATTTTTTATGCATTTACATTGATTTTTAAAAACCGATTGCTTAGTACTAAACATTGTAAAACACAATTTTTTTTTTCAAATTTAATTTGAAAAGCCTTCAGTATGGCCTGAGAACAAAACTGGACCCCAGATAGTTATATAGTAATTTTACCACATATATTAAAAAAAAAATGTTTAAAAGTCTAAACATGTAAATAATTATTCAAACATAGTACAAATTTTCTTCAGATAGTGATAGGATATTTATACTGTTTTTGATGTAAATGCTAATGCATACCAGTACTCTAGAATTTTAATCCCTCAGAATTTTTATCAGCACTTTCAGATATGGATAATTAACTTGTATGTTAAAATGTTAAGTTTATACAAAAAGCATTTTTGAAGTGAAACAAATTTGTTAAAGATATTTAAAAAAATGAGATGGCAGGAACTTAACCAGGATAATTCTTGGAGAATAATTTTTTCTTACACACTCACTTAATTTATTTTAACGGCTTGCTATATGATTAACATTATTGTTTTAAAAGTCAGGGTTTTTTTTTTGTTAATGTCAAGGGAAATATAATAAGTATAAAAATATATGTAAAATTCAAATAAAATTATATAATAAATTAATAAATAGAGCTTTTTGTAAACTGGAATATTTCTTGACCTTGACAGAGTTTTTTTAAAATTTGTAAGTGATCTGGAAGGTCTTCATATAAAGTGCATAGAATTATTAAAGAAATGCCAAAAATTGGTTTTAAAAAAATACAGTGGAAACCAGATAATAGTCCCACTGGATAATAGGACCAGCTGCCTATTAGGACCAAAACTCCAGGTCCCAATCCCGATCTATACTGTATTGTTAGCTCGGAAAATAGCACCAATCGGTTATTAGGATCATCCTCTTGTGGTCTTAATATCCGGCTTCCACTGTATATAAATTAAATAAACTGTTCGCCATTAAAATTGCAATACCAGGAGGCATGAGCTATCCAGAAAGTAAGCTCTGTATTGTAATAAAAACAAAAGTACTATATATGTTTTAAAACTTTTTCTTTGTGACTACCTGTTCCAGTATCTAAAAGAGTTCGTCAGCAGCCTTAATTTCAGGAAATTGTGTTCAAAAATAGTTAAAGGTATATAGAATCTGGTAAAAAGAAATATTGAAAATGTATGTAGTTGTTTTGTTTATATTACAAAAATGAATTTACTTATTAAATATGTCTCGTACACTCATCGTAAAAAAAATAAATATAAAAAAAATAGGTTGCACCCAGAAGAAATCATCAGATTGAAAAGATATTAATATATTAAGATATTTAAATATTTGTAAGGAAGTTGTACCCACCACCACAAATGATTAAACAGTGAGGGTGGGTATGACAAAATTTATTAATCAAAATGCCAAAATCATTACAACTCTCAACAGGATGTTGGGCTGCTATTGTTTCTAAGCATTCTGCCACAATTTGTGGGATGGAGTCGTACAAGTTCTTAACGATTCTCATCCTTGTAGCTCTTGCAGATCTTGTGCCAGTGGTGGAGTCTTAAAATAGCATCCCATAGGTTTTCAATGAGTTCATTTTTTTTTTTTTTGAATATATTATGCTCATACCTTATAATACAAGGGTACAAGGGTGAAATGAGCATAAGTACAGTTCAGTTCAACTTGCAGAATTAAAGAAATCACTATTTTGTGTAGCCACCATGGATACAGTGGCCTGCATAAAGAGGAAGAGACTTTGTTGGATGCATGTTTGAGGTTCCAAACATTGCTAAAGTTCATCAGTTATATTTTCAGGTAGTCCATGGGATGCCACTGGTAGTGTGATTTTTCTGGATCAGATGTGATCAATAGGTGAAAGATCTGGTAAACAATTGGTCCAAGGAAGAAATTTATTTGCTGGCCATCCAGGAATTGCTGGACGATTCATGCCACATACTTCAGTAGTAAATGTGGAGACTGGCTGCTGTGCAATGCACCCCTATTCTTGTGCTAGGTTTTGTACAATGCATAATAGCCAAGTACACAAGATATATTTCTGTCTATGCCATATTTCTTAAAAAGATTATTCAGTCTTGATATATTACAATTTCCCTATGATCTAAATGGGAAAATTGCTGTTATGTGCTGTTGATGCAATCTGGGGCCAAGAACAGCAATGCTACCAATCGAAATTCTGATACTTACGTGTCCTTGCTCTCCCCTTTTATACAGTTTCCAGGGGAATGCTACCACTGCACATGATTTGACTAGCTAATCTGCACAGCTAATCATTTACATGTCATTCCATGAAAGCAAATTTCAGGTCGAGCAGATGCCTTCTTCTGGTGTTGCAATTTTCTTGGCTGGAATGTAATTGTTAAAACATTTAAAAATCTCTGCAGAAAATTTCTCATTTTCTTTTGTTATTTTTTTCATTAATAAGATGACAGTAGAATAGAATGTATTAAAAAAAAACTGTAAATTATGCTACTGTATGATTATTTTACAAACTAACATTAGGCCTATACTGTATTAAGCATTACTTAATCAGTTGTCTAAGAGTAACAGCATCTTGTTATAAAATATATATTACATAAGGATAAATTATTTTACATTACTAACATTATCATGTAATACATACCATTTTTTTTTTCCACTTAAATATATTGTGCTCTCCAGTTTTTGGTAAAACAATTTTGAATTTTTAAACATGGCTGGCTAAATAAAATAAGTTAAAGATAATAAATCAAGTGTGTATTTGATAATTTATCTAGAATGAAGTTTAAATAAATATTTTAATAAATATTTTAAATAAATTTTACTTAACCCTAACAATGGTAAAGAATAATTATCAAATTTCGGTAAATAAAAAAAAAGAAAGTGTTATAATCTTTTTAATATTGAATTACAAAAACAATAGTTGGTAGATCATCTTTGTTATTAATTAATGAGACTAAATATTATCCTTTGAATATTTTTTTTAGAATTAAATACTGCCAATCTACAAGGTTTGGCAGCTCTTGCAAACATTGCAGCTGCCAATCAAGGTAATTTAAAGCTTTGTATTTTAACAATTATATAGCAAAATGATAAAGATGCATTCTTTAATGATTTTTCCTAATAATTTTTAGGACTTAATCCTATGAGTATGCAGAATCTTGCTGCATTGGCTGCTGCAACTACCAACAACAGTACAGGACTCACTGGAATGTCAGCTTCAGGTAAAGCATTTGTATTATGGTAATATGATATATTATATGATATGTATACAAAGCTCTTAAATAAATCATAATATTCAATTCTTTTGCACAATCTATAATTTCACTTGTATCGAGTTGTTGTTTTTTTTAAATAAATAAAACCCAAAAGATATATTACAACATTTGCATCCATAATAATTCACACATGGTGACAAATTTATTTTTTTTAGCGGCTTTTATGTGTATTTAATTGTGGTTGTGAATGTTTTTCTTCATACATGTTTTGCTGTTATTGATTTGTTGTATATTGCTTGTTGAAATTTAATTGGTTTTTACTATTTCCCGATGAATGTTGTTGTATCTTTGTTTGTTTTATTTGTATCATTTTTTATTTGTGATGTTTCTATGTCTAAATTGAAACGTCATTTCAAAGATATTGGGAAGATCCTCTTCATCCTAAGTCTTGATGGAAAAACGTTCCATTTAAAGTGTTTCTTGTTCTTTCGTCTCCCTTCTAGGCTCTGGAGCTTCAACCACGAACCTCTCTGCTCCAGGTTGGTTAACTACTTAACTGCTCTGTCTGTCTCAAATCATTTCCTTTGTTTATTTTACTTTCTCTGCACTTCATATAAAGGGAGAAAGTAATAAATAATTTAAAAATGAATTTATCTCTGATACATATTTTCTTGTTTTGCATGATTTCATTTTATGTTTTCATCCTTCTTTGTTTAAATTTGTCTCTGGTATATCATTTTAAAATAAATGCAAATGCTAATAGAAGCGACAAATTTCTAAAAATCACATGCTTAAAAAATTCGCAATTACTGTATATACAAAAAAATACAGCGCATAGCAAAAAATACGTTTACAAACTTTAGGGAGGGTTTCCCACACCAAAACAAGAACATAGTCCATGTAAACCTATTTCAAAAAAGCCTTAGTTTTTGAGGCATTAACGAAAGTTTGTTATCAGGGCCGTACCCAATCCTGCTTGTGGAGGTGGGGTCCCCCCATGTAACAGATTTAGTTGACATGGTGGCCAATTTTGGAGGGGGCTGCAGCCCCCTCATTCCCCCCCCCCCCCCCCCCCCCTCTGGGTACGGCCCTGTTAGTTATATCTCACTTCAGAAACTTGCAACAAATGTTCAAATTGTCCTCTAAATCCTTCTACACATGCACCCGTTTAAATGCTCCCAGACGATGCTGAATGGATTCACAGGCTCCCATGACATGCTGATAAAGCCTCAGCTGCATAAACCAATGGGGAAGAATTTAGACATCAGAAGACACCAGATGGCAGATTGTACTATCCACCCTAAGGCAGCAATTTTTAATGTTAACCTATGGGAGAAACTATAATTTTTTGCTCTGAATTAATAAAAATGGTGATGTTAAAAATTGTAACACTTTTAAAATGTCTCACTATCTTTATTGATATCTATCACTTTTTCACACGTTCTTATTTTTAATTAAAATGAATTTTTAAAATAAATTTGTAATAAAAATTTTAACAGAAGTGAAAATTTAACAATTTGCAACAGCTATTGCTTTCTCAAATTAAAAAATGCCAGGCTAAACATTTTTATGGAATTAATAAATTATGTAGCTCAGCAAAATGATGTTTAAAAAAAGCGGTATTTTTTATGCGAATTTTCATAAGAAAATCCATCTGGCACTTAAAAAGATTTTTTTTAACAATTTTCGTTTATTATTGAATTTTAATAAATCTTTGAAAACCGAATTGTTTCCCCTCGTACTTATAAAAAATTCAATTAAAACCGCCGTTTTCCCCGTAGGTTATCATTAAAAATGGCTGCTTTAGGATTGGTAGTACAATTTGCCATCTGGTGTTTTGCTTGAGAAATGTAATACATTCTTCCCCATTGGTTTAGGTGGTCCCTAACCTAACCACAAATGTACACAAATGACAAATGTAATCAGGTCTCCATAGCAACACAGCAATATCTAGTTGGTTACAAAATTCCATTGGATTGTACCTCAAACCATATTGAATGTAAACTTTCACTAATACATACTTGAAAATCTAAGGATTTTCAGACATATGTTTATATGGGCTATGTTTCTTGTTTTGGTGTGAGGAATACTTCCTCAAAGTTTGTAAACTTATTTTTCATACATCCTCTATAAAATGAGGTTTTATATGAAATATAATAATATTCATGGATAAATAGAGAAATTATTTAATTTATTTAATAATTATTTCCAATTATTATAATAATTTGTTATATATTATTTTTAATAAATTTTGAGAAGAATTACAGCCCATATAAACATACGTGATTTTAAGTATTTCACATTAATATAATTTGATATGATTATTATGATCATAATTATTAACTGATTTTTTTTTTTTTTAATGTTTTTAAAAAATGGTTCTTATTTCACATTAATTCGGTGAAATTTGATTTTATTTTGCATACAAAAATGCATTAAACGTGAAATAATGCAAACTGTAACAAAGGTATAATTTGTTAATTAATGAATTTTTTTTGCCATTCATAACATACGAGGCTTGTCTGAAAAGTATCCGGATTGAGTCTACAAAAAAAAAAAAAAAAAATTAGTACTCGTTGCACCTTTTTCCTGTCCGGATCGTGTGACGACATTTCTGCTGAAGACTTAATGAAATTTGCAGCTGTTAAGAATGTCACGTGCAACTGTTTAAACATGCTAAAGCAGAACGTTTTTCTTTTCGCGTCGCGTGGGCTTCTGGAGATTGGATGCTTCACTACGATAATGCTCCAGCACACAAACAGTGCATATCGTGCAGCAGTTCTTGACAAAACACCCCATCGCTCAGGTCAGGCAGCCTCCCTACTCACCTGACCTAGTTCTGTGTGATGACCTCACATTTTTGAAGACCAAGAAAGCGCTCAAAGAACAGATTTGAGGATGTGGGCGTAACAACACAAAATGCGAGATGGTGGAGCTCTTGGCTATCCCAAAGGAGGTATTCCGTATTTGTTTCAACCAATGGCAGCAATGCTGGGCTAAAAGCATTGCTGCAGACTGTGCTCATTTTGAAAGTGACCAAATATTTATGTGAGTTTGAAATTTTTTTTGTAGCCTCAATCCAGATACTTTCCGGACAGGCCTCTCATTTAATAACTGCTTTCAGCCTGATTGCTTCTTTTCAGTTTTTTTTTTTTTTTTTTTTTTTTTTTTTT
>JAHWFO010015474.1:1187358-1199943 GCA_023313115.1 Rhysida immarginata | reverse complement strand
AAAAAAAAAATCATGTTTAACTTGTTTTAGTGTCAATTGCATTCCTTGACCAACTTTAATGTAAAAACATCATGCCATAAACAACTCATGCCAAAGCCGTCGTATTTCAATTCAAAATGTCACTTCTAGCTGAATCCGCTTCCGTTATGCCGCTTACAGCGCCATCTAGTGATAAATTTTGGAACTATTTTTTTCTTATCCCATATCAAATGCCCCTTCTTCAAGAATGCTCAGTCCAAATTTGAAGTCATTCGGACTCATGGTTGTTTTTTTATAGCATTTTTACAAAGGGACTTTAATTATAATCACCTTGTATATAACAAATTAAATCAACTTGAAGGAACAAAACTTTCGAAGCTAAACAAGAAAAATTTGTTGATTAATTAACACTGATTATGATTATTCCTTCAATTTTGCTGAAGAATAAGAAAAGAGGAAACTCTGCATAAAAATTTTAAATAAAATTTATACCATAAACCTTACACATTTTGTGACTATGGGAATTAACCTTTTTTTTTTAAAACAAGCAAACGTGTCTCCTTGTGTCAAGTTTCTGAAGTTTTGAAATTGGATCATAAGCATGGGACTTAAGTTGAATTTTATAATTTCTACTTAAGCTATTCATCTTAAATTCCCTAATGTTCTTTGTTATCTATTATGGCATTTCTGGAGACCATCTGTTAAAGACCTATGATATATTGCCCATTTACAATCTCTTTAGTAAAAATCCGTGAATTGTCTTAATGCAAGATGGTGAGGACTACATTAAGTTGATCCGATAAATATTTACCGGAAATTTGACTTAATCAATCCAGCGGAAAGATGCATGTGGGCTTACCAGCTTGAAATATCATGATTGAGGAATTGGTTCTTAATTATTTCTTCGAAGTATTTAAAAAAAATAATGCTAAAAATAGTATTTCTGTAGAAAATTTGAGTCAGGATATGGATAAACTCTGGACCTACTAAATGTTGGGTAAAGCATAGAGGTTATTGACTGAAGATGAAGCAGGTAATTTGGGACATTGTTTTGAGATGCGAGTTTGTATTCCATTATGTAAGTGTTCTAGCAAGAGGACACTGGATGATAATCATAGGGTATGTTGTCATATTAAGTTCAATCATATGCCATTTGTAGCACTCAAAGAAGCCTGAATAAGGTTTTTAAAAGTATCCCTTCTCTATCTTATGTTTATTTACTATGTGCTTGTGCTGGTCCTGCCTTGCTAGTTAAATCTCTGCTTAAAACATCATACTTTAAAATAATATACTTACATTTATAAAGAGAAAATATTTATTTTCATTCATCCATCTAAAATAAAAAACCAATATAGTGTAACATCAAGAACAAATGAAGGTAAGTGTTATTTAATTCATAAATTGTTGGGAAAAGTTCGGTAGCGAGGTAATGGTGTTATCAGTTTATATAGTATAAGAGTCCACATTGTAAAGTCTAAATGGAATAAATTTGAAATCGTATTGTAAGAAGTTGTAGAAATTTTTTACATCTTCAAGTTCATTTGTCATCATAATTACTGAAAGATAAATTTTATGCTCACCATCATCAATAACAGATCTTACTTAATTGCTTTAACACAAATATAAAACTTAGGTAGTTTATTTTATTTTAGATAGAAGAAACTAAAATAAATCGATAATTTTAATAAATTTAATTGTTTTAATTTCTATACAGCATTTTTCTAAGAAAGAAAAAGATTTTTTTTGTTTGAATTTATAATTGAAAAAAAAAAAATTTTTAACACTTAAACAAGCTTTCAGTAAATATTACCTGTCTTGGATTGCTGTTTCCATTTGTGGTGGAGAGCAGGATAGTTATCGACTATTATAATCTGCTAAGTAAAACTGCCACATTTTATGCATTTTTGTCCTTTGTAGCAGACATATAATCAGCAATACAAATATTTGAACATAGCCTTATAGCATTTGAGCTGCAAAGAGAAATTCACATTAAAAAGAATTTTGCTTCTTTTAATTATTGACTTGAATAATGCAACAAAACACTTATTCCTATTTTTTTCCCCTCTCCCTAGCAATACCTGGATTAACCTCAACATCGGGTAAGAATGATCATTTTATTATCTTAATTATTAATGATTATCATTTTATTTGTTAAGAAAGATTAACATAAATGCTTAGCATATTTATCAGCAACTTTTCCTGTCTAGTTTGTGAATCATTTAAAAAGAATTAACAGATTGTTATTTTAATTACTAAGTATAAAAAAAAAAAAAAAAAGGAAACTAAATATTTTGCAACCTGGACTTATACCAGAGACCACCTGAACTTTGGTCAGGAACCTGTTCTGCCAGTTGACCTGATTTTAGGGAAGTCCAGGTGGACATACTGTAATAGCTTGGCGGTTCATTGTTCATGCTAGCTCAGTCGATTAGAATGGCACTAGCAAAAGGTTTGGTGCCTGGTTCAAATCCAGTAGCAGAATTTTATCCTTCCCTTTACTACTTTGTAATTATATGTTCAAAGATTATCTTCTCTTTGGTTCTTATTTGTTTCTCCTATTTTTTCTTCTGCAATTCATCATTCTTGGATCATAGGTGCTTAGGTGTTCTGACAATTTCCATAGTCTGTCAATAATTGTGAACTTAACAATAATCGCATTTCTCTTCAGATTGCTAATAATTTCATTTCACGTTTGACCTTCAGCTTTGAGCTTATTGTTGCATATAGTTGATACAGTTTCATTTACATGTTGGATAGGACAATAAAATGACAAAAATGTGTCAAAAGTGATATCATTAAAAAGTTATTTGTGCAAAATTATTTTAAAATTGATTTGGTACTTTTTTGAGTTATGAGAAACAAACATATGATTGCTATCAGTGCTAGGTTTACTTCTGGGATAGCTAGATTGAAGCCTAGGATAGGTAGGTTGAAGCTATCAGTGCATGGTTTACTTCTGGGCCATCTAGGATAGAAATGCGTTTGCCTAGGCCAATACATGATGATAGAAAACTTATATACATGTCTTATGTTTTCATCTGCCTTGCAGTCATTGTTAATTAATCATGCAAACACTGAAGCCTTTATTCTGTATAGGAACCAATGGCTGTATTTCTGTATATCTTCCTTGACTCTGATTAAATAGTGAATTGAGTGTCACTGATTAGACCTTTATCTTGATTTCATAATTTTTAGCTATTTCTGGTTTCGTAAAAACTATATTCCATGCAGTAATATAAGAGTCCCACAAGTGGTTGTTTATGGCAGTTTTTACTGTATTAATAAGCTTAGGTTTTTGCAGATGCAAGATAGAAAAATACCAGTCACCGATTGTGGTAGGCCATTGTGTTAGAATTAGCATGTAAATTTCTGTAAGATTAATGCAAATGTGGTCATTAAGCTCAGATGGTAAAATAGCCAGATAGCCACTGGTTTCAAGTTATGGAAAAAAATAATTCTAGCATTGTGCATCTCTCTTTAATGCATTTCATAGTTTAGGGAATATACACTGCATTTTTATCATCTCCCCTTTCTTCCTGTTTATTGTGATTAAGTATTGCATTTTTGTATATCACTAAAAGTGCTTAGGCATATTTTGATTTTAAAAGTATAGCTATACTTAATTTAAAGGATATTCCTTATCTATTAAAATCATTGCAGGTGCAGAAGAAATATTCAATCTACTGAAGTTAAATCGAAATTCTAGTAAGTGTTTATATGTGATTGTGTTATTAAATGTACATAAAACTTCAATTCATAAAATTTAATAAAATCTGAAGAAAATTGTTTTACTTTTAACATGTCTTTGGTTAATATGTATCCTTTTACTGTAAAAAAAAAAAAAAATTTTTTTAAGAGTCTGTTCAATTTTCTCTTAAGGTTATCAAATGTGTGATTCAGATGGAGGTCGCTTGCCACCTCTAGGGAACCTTTCAGCCCCCACTTCCACAACTGCAGCCGCCCAATCTCTAAGTGGAATCACTCCTGTTAACACTGTTGCTCTTGGTATGTCCTCAACAAACCTTTCTAATATGGCTGCAGCTGCAGCGTCAAGTTTAGGTTCTGTCAACGGATTTGGATCAGGTTTAGCAACTAATGGACCAAGTTTGGAAGCTCTCACACAAGCATATTCTGGAATTCAGCAGTATGCAGGTATTAATGATTTTATGCTTCATGTTTTCCTTTTTTAAAATTATATTATGCAGATTGTTTGCTATACAATTTCTTATGAATGTAATAAATACCTGAAGAATTTATTACATTCTTAATTTTAGAAAAAGAATTCATTTGTTTTCTGATGAAAATACACAATGAATTGTTTTTTTGGGGGGGGGGCTTTATTTTCCCCTTATGGAAGATGTAGGAAGACTATAAAGTTTTATTTTAGCTAATTGTTATTTATTAGAGACTAGAAGCGAACCCACCCGATTGTATAATCAGGAAATAACCCATTGTTAGATTTTTTCTTTGTTGTGACATAGTCCACCGTCGCTGATTTTATATACATGACGAGTTTCAATAAGTATAGATAGGTTAAGATTGGATCTAGAGATTTGGTTTTGATGAGTGTGCAGCGGATGGCTGGAAAAGCTAAATTCAAACAACAGTGAGCAAGAATCATGGCTGTCACCATAGAGGAACAGCAATGTGTAGTGAGCTTTTTGTGAAACTTGAGGTCTGTGATTCACTCTTCATCACAATTTCAAAAGACCAAAGGTGTTCTTCTTGATGTCAAAGATGATCACACCTTAACATACACCATAAGAAGTATGGTCCTTCTAACAATGTATATACATCAGCTTTGACTCTGGCATTGTGATCATTAGTGAGCCATAGTAACAGATATGAGGATCATAATATAGTAAGGCATCATATAACTATTTGTTCAAACAGATATTCTTATTAATATTATCAGCTTAAATGCTGTTTGTGTAGTAGCATTTAGCGAGCGATTAGCTCACTAATGACACCAGCACGAGAGGTGGAAGAACCCACAAATTATCCAAGTGCTCAAACTTATTGTTTGTAAAAGTCATGGCCAAATATTGCACGATCTATCATGAAAATCTGACATATGAGATCTTAAAATCATTCCTTATACCATCCTTGGTGGCTTTACCTGACAAATATTTCACATTCCACAGCGAGTCAAGGCAGGTAGTATATTTCTGGCTTCAACAGCAATCTAAACTTTTTTCTTATAGGAAGACAGATGCTTGTTGAAAGATGTGAAAAGTTATTTTAGACCTGTGAAATGTGAATGGGGTGCTCAGCAATGGATAGACAATTCGAAAGATAATATGCCTAGAAAAAATTGTTTAAAAATATTGAATGGTTTTAAAAATTATTTGTTAATTAACTCTTGTATATACACTGAGTTAGCAAAACTCATGGGATAGCAAGCACATTGATTGATGGGCATGGCTCACGAATTCACAGGTGTAACGGATTCTAGAAATGGACCATTAGACGTTGTGGGAAGAGCTTGGATAAGTAATTAATCAGAAATGGCACGCCGTCGCGAGTTGACGTCTTTTGAACGGGGTATGATAGTAGATGCCCGACGCATGGGATGTTCCATTTCGGCAGTGGTGCAGGAATTTGGCTTTCCCCGCTCAACTGTCTCCAGGGTGTATCGGGAATGGCTGGATGAAGGCATCACAGTCCACAACAGGCACCATACCGGGCGTCCAGCTGCCCTGAATGATCGTGACCGGCGACACCTGGGACGAATGATTCAGAGAGACAGGAGCGCAACAGTGCAGCAAATCACAGACCAGTTCAATACTGGACGCACTAGAAACGTCTCTCGGTGGACAATCCGTCGGAATCTGCATGCCCTCGGGTTTGGCAGCCGTCGCCCTACACGGGTGCCAATGCTTACACAGCGTCGTCGGACACTCCGGCGTGCATTTGCCACCAACCATCTTGGCTGGACTCTGCAACAATGGCGTAACGTCATATGGTCAGATGAGTCACGATATCAACTGTACCACGTTGATGGGAGGCACCGTGTGTGGTGCAGACCTCACGAAACGATGGATCCCGCATGCCAACAGGTGGTGGTGCAGGGTTGTGGGGCGTCAGTGATGGTCTGGGGTGCATTTTCCTGGTTTGGAATGGGCCCTCTGGTTATCCTGGACCAAACGTTGAATGGTCCACGGTATCGTCAACTCATCGGAGACCATCTGCACCCGTTTTTGACATTTCAACACCCTGACGAAGTAGCAGTCTTTCAAGATGACAACGCTCCACCACATCGCTCCAATGTCGTCCGCGAACGGTTCGAGGAGCATGCAGGAGAGGTCCAACGACTGAGCTGGCCAGCCCGGAGCCCTGACATGAATCCCATCGAGCATATCTGGGAAGCTGTTGAAGTCAGGCTCCGGGCACTGGATCATCCGCCCACGAACGGGCAGCAACTATCTTCGGCTCTGCAGACTATCTGGTGTCAACTGCCTCCAGAAGTGTATCAGGGACTTGCAGACTCACTACCACGCCGTATTGCTGCACTCCACAGGGCCAGAGGTGGCCCGACCAGATATTAAGTAACTATCCCATGAGTTTTGCTAACTCAGTGTACATAATAAGCTTAATTTCATTAGTTCCTATAGATATAAATTTAATTTGAAATATTTAATCTAATATAATTTCATTCATTTTTTTTTCTTTTTAATTTCTGTATTACAGCAGCTTTTCCCAATGCTTTTACACAAGCTACTTTACAGCAGTCTTCTTCTCCAGCAGGAAAACAGATAGAAGGTAAAAGGAACTCTTTAATAATTTGCATATTGATTGTTCATTCTGCCAGTACCACATGTCTATAAGTTATAATAAGACCTATGTACTTGCCATATCCATAGCCATGACATAAAATGGGCAATCTCTTCTTCTAACTTCACCAATTAAAAGCAAAAATTGGATCAGCATTTTTCAACATTTTGATCATGAAATGATAGAAAAATTATACAGAGGCCTCGGAGAATATCTGGAAGAATTTTAAAGAGTGAAAGAGGGTACCAAAATAATCATTTTCCATCATAGAATATGTGTCCGGAAATCATGCATTTAAATGCGGCAGTCGATGAGATCTGGGAGTAACTGCATCATTTCCCCACTGGGATTTACAACAACATGCATTGCTTTACAAACACAAAGCTTGCGAATATCCATAACCTAACCCAATCACATCAGCTAGCATTGACAGATCCACTTTCGCAAAGTTGGCAGTGCACATGTTCAAACGTTTGTCGATTCGGCAGTTGTCTCGTTGGCAGTCGTTCCCTTTACAACTTCTGAGCAGCTAATCAGTTTCCGTTTGCTGCCCCATATGTCATATGGATATATGCAAACTCTGCATGCTGTTGTAAATCCTAGGGGGAAATGATGCCTTTGTTACAAGACTTCATCAATTACCGTGCTTAAACGCATAATTTCCAGACACACATTCTATGACAAAAATGCTTATTTTAGTCCCCTCTACCACCCTTTAAAATTTTGCCAGATAATTTCTGAGCACCCTGTATAAACAAAAATGATCCAAATCAGAGGTAGATATCCAAATCGGACCCAATATTGGGCTGTGGTACAAAATAAGGTTGGGAAACACTGCGACAGATTATGTTCTGCATTACATTCTTCGTAGTATTTATTAGTGTTACAGTTTCTACATCAAATGAAAGAGCAACTCAAGCAATTATTCCTATAAGTGTTCAATGTGAACACCATTCGTCACACAGCACAAATCCGAGTCGATAGAGTTCTTCCCAAACCTTGATCAGTGTGTCTGGAGTAATTTTTACAACAACTGTTTCAATCCTGTTTCTTAAGTCGGGTAGGTCAGCTGGTAGTAGATTATCCTTTTATGAACCCCCAAACGTAAAAATCGCACAGCGTCAGATCGGGTGATCGTGGAGGCCATGCGAAACAAGCTCTGTCATTCGGCCCTTTGTAACCAACCCAGCACTCGGGTACAACTGCATTTAACCACTCGGATACCGAGTTATGCCTTAGGTCTCCCAACAAAACTGTTCGAGTTGCTCTTTCATTTGATGTAGAAACTGTAACTGTAACTGTAATAAATACTACGAAGTCTCAAAACCTCGATATTCATTTTGAAACGCCCTGTATGCAGTGCCGGCTCTAGCAATTTTGCCACCCCATGCAGAATGCAATTTTGCCCTTGCCGTTGCTGCCCCTAAAAGTTTGCGAACATTGCCGTTGCCGCCCCTAAAAGTTTGCCGCCCTGTGCAAGTGTACCACTTGCACTTATGGTAGAGCCGGCCCTGCCTGTATGTAGATAAGCAATAAATGCAAAAACAATATCAAAAAGTAATGAGATTATAAAATTAGCCACCAACTGGGGATATGGATCAGTAGTAGAAATAATGAAACATTAGTGTCCATATAAAATAGATTTACTTCTTGTATGTACATTAAACCACCATGTGGTCATCATTTAGCAAGAATTATTAATGAGATTGTTTACATGGGGCAGAAGTTTATTGCATTAATTATTTACACTTAAATAATTTTAAATATACAGATTTCACCTATCCTTTAGAACAAATATGGACAAACACAATTCTTTATTTGTTGAAGGAAATGGGTTGCATAACTTTTCCTGCTTTTTTCACCATTTACAAATTTCTTATGCCACTTATTGCATGGGATAAAGAATCTTCCTTAAATGCTGTTTAAATCATTATAATATGCATTCTGTTGTAGTTTCCTTCAAACTCATGCAAAAGTTGCTGACTGTTTTTTGTTCCATCTTTAATCCCTACCAGGTTACTGAAACAAGTTTTATTTCAATGCTCTTTGCAAAAATGAAACGACTATCTCTGCTGGTTTTCTGAAACAGGCAGCTGCATTTTTCTTATATATACATGTATTATGTTGATGCTCCGATTTCTGTCTCATTACTTTTTGATAGGCCCTCCTAACTTAGAGTCAACTAAATTGTCACATCTCTCTATTTCTATAATATGTTTACAGATGTTATTTATTCGTTACAGGCCCTGAAGGAGCAAACCTTTTCATCTATCATCTTCCCCAAGAATTTGGAGATAATGATCTTGCCCAAACATTTATACCTTTTGGGAATGTCATTTCAGCCAAAGTGTTCATAGATAAACAAACTAATCTTAGTAAATGTTTTGGTAAGTTTAAACTTTACTTTATTTTTGTAAATGCACTACTGAACAATAAAGTTTTGAGATTAGTCTATAAAAAATTTTGTTATAAGAAATAAATTTTCATTTTAAGTTGGGTCATTAAATGTCCAACTTCAACACCTTTGGCACTTTCTACCAAGATGCAGAATCCAAGCCTGCTATTATTTTTCATTTTAATTTTCAATTAAAGATACTTTTGACCAACATTTTGATAAAGGAATGTTTTAAGTTGTGTAACCACATTGCAAAAGCAGATGGAGCATAAAGAAAGATGGCTATGTGCAATCTGTTTTAGATATTTAATTCAGAAAGCTTCTCACCAGTTAAAATATCCTCTTGCTGATACATTCCAGTTAAATATGCTGAAATTAAGTGAAGGGTACTATGCAGATTCATACAGAATTTGCTTAATGATTCTCCAATCGAAAAAATAATGAAGCTTTCTTTAAACCTTTTACTGCATAATTAAGTTTCATTGTCATTCCTGATAGTGTAAAATAAAATTGTCCACTTTTCTCGGCATAACGAAAAGTTTTTTAAAGCCTATGGAGTGAATCCGATTTCCACAGGTAAAGATAATGAAATTTCGTGTGGATATATCAGTTTTACTGAGCAAAAGGGTTGAAGTATGGGAAGTAAGAAGCCACGGAGGCGAATTCATAATAAGACATTCATTAATGGGTTGCTGCAGTAAAGACTGGTTTAGAATCCGGCAAGCAGATCAGAAACTTCAAATTAAGACACTGAATCAGCAGCCGTAAAAATAACTCTTAAAAGTTCAAGGATTTGATTAATGTTTATTTAAGCCAAGTTAAACCTGAATTAAATCAAGAGATTAACCAACTGACTGCCAACTTAACTTAAAAAAGGGGGGGGGGGAGCTACTTTTCTTTTTTTAATTTTAAAATTAAATATCTCCTTTGCCTATGGTTCATTGCATGTAAAATTTTGTATATAGTCATCTTTTTTTTTTTTTTTTTTTGATGCTTTATCCAATGCAATAGTCTGCTTTTGCATCATGCTTTCACAATTTGAAGTGTTCCCTTGTGAGAAATAGCCGGCCAGGTGGCCGAGAGGGCTAGGGTGTAGGCTTTCTAGTTCTCGAGTCCACCTGGTCGTGGGTTCGAATCCCACCGTGGACATGGATGTTTGTGTTTATCCCGGGTTGCATACAGATAAAACTTGTGTAAAAAGCGCAAAATGACCTTAGTAGTCGACACCAAAAATTCTAATAAACCAATCAGCCAACCTTGTGAGAAATAAGTTTGGTTTTGGCACATCACACAGACTACAAATTATAAGTTTTCAAGAGATACATTAATAAAGGTGTTCCAAAGAGAAATGAGAGAATTAACTTTACACTATATAATTGAACATAATTGCATTTAGCATGGTCTTGTAAATGGTGCTCTCAGTATTATCTGCATCATAAATGACAAAACACTGGCTTCTCTTGAAACTTTAATTGTTTTATTATTGTCTTTAATAATCTAAGGTGTGTAAGAATTAACTTGGTTTGTATAGAGAAATATAAAGGGTGTATATATTGTTTAAACTTTTAAAATTGCTTTGACAATAGAACATGAGATATGAGGTTCTGTCAGAATCTAAAGCATAACTTCATTATTCAGGGTGTTTCTAAGTTATCTCCCATATTATTATACATTATTATTCAAAAACTATTACAGATTTTAATGTGTTTTTTTTTTTTTTTTTTATTCACAAAGAAAAACTCAAACAGTTTCTTAGAATGCCTTAATAAATTTCAATGTGCCCCCCATTTTTGGCGTGAAGGATGCCAAAGTGAAACTAGATTTCCTCCCATGTTCGGGCGAGCATTTCGGGGGTGATTTCAGCGATTGTTTCAATTATTCCATTCTTGAGAGTTTCAACGTCATCAACGTTGGTCTTGTACAATCTGTCTTTCACATATCCTTAGAAGAAAAAACCCAGAGGGTTCGCATCGGGTGAACGAGGGGCCAAGGGATTGGCCCATCCTTTCCAATCCATCATCCTGGAAAGTTCGTATCAAGACACTGCCTAACTTGCAAGCCCCAGTGAGGAGGTGCTCCATTTTGTTTGTAGACTATGTTGGGCTGCAGTTCTTCCATCTGTGGATTCGGGTAGTTCTCCAACATATCTAGGCAGGTTGCAGTGGTAATGGTGTCTTCAGTGAAAAAGAAAGATTCGATCACGCATTAAACCGCACCAAAATGCTAGCCCGAACAAGGGAGGAAATCGAGTTTCGCTTTGACGTCCTTCACGCCATAAATGGGGGGAGGGGGGGATATTGAAATTTATTAAGGCATGCTAAGAAACTTTTTGAGTTTTTCTTTGTGAATAAAAAAATAATCATGTTAAAATCTGTAATAGTTTTGAGTAATAAATATGTATAATACGGGAGATAATTTAGAAACACACTGTACTTCGTAGCTGTTATAAATATTAATTTATTGACTTCAGAGGATTAACTTCATTTTTGTGAGTCTGTGAAATGGAAAGAATTTGAAAGATCCATTTACGTGCATTTCAGTTTTAAAAAAAATTGATTATTTGAAGCCCATTGCAAAGGAGATCCCTTTGTCGTGCATTTTCTAAGTTAAACAGTTACTCCTTTGATTGAAAGTATGCTTAAGGTTCATTTTTAAAATTTTTCTTATTGATGCAGGATTTTCAGCAGTGGGCAAAGGGGAGGGAAGAAGAACGTTATTGAATACAGGATAGTGCCGGGCAGACTGATACATTTCACATAGTCATAAAATATGGCATACAAAACAAAACACACAAACGACAACACTATTTGATAGACTGAAATATGCCATTTATTCTACAAAAATTCCAAAACTATTTTCTTGAAAATTATGTAGGAAAGATGTTCTTTGTTTGAATCGATGCATTGTTGAATTTTTGAAAGTTGTCGTACAAGCAGCTTCGTAGATCCTCATCAACAATAGCAATTTTGCCAATAATGGCTTCCAAAATCAGAGGGAACCTCTAATCCACAAGGAGATGAGTCAAGAAATCGTAGTCAAGAAACGGCTTGTCTGAGTTCAGGAATGTTCGTCATACAGAACACATTCTTTCAAGAAATCCCAGAAAAAGAAATCTGGAACAGTAAGATCTGGTGACCAAGCAGGCCAAGCGATGTCTCTGAAGTGAGAGATAACATCAGAACATGCGACGAATAGCGGCCATACTTTTCCTGCAGTGTGGGCTGTTGCATAGATTTAAATGATGGTCATCTTTCAGATACAATTTTCGAAAATAATATTTGGAACTTATATAGAATCAATGGCATATTTCAAGTCTATCAGATGGTGTTGTTTTGCTTGCTATTTTTTTTTATGGCCATTTGAAATATTATTCGGCTCGGCACCACCTGGTATACAGGGTGTTTTTAAATTGAGTACAGATTTTTTGGGAGATGATA
>JAHWFO010015474.1:1025894-1186958 GCA_023313115.1 Rhysida immarginata | reverse complement strand
AAAAACACCCTGTATAATCTAACTGAAGGAATACAATAAGCATTGAATGGGCTGGCCCTGATCGTATAAATTATCACTGATTTATTATAATGCATATTCCTCCCCTCGTGGTTAATACCATAGGTTTCGTGAGTTACGACAACCCTGTTTCAGCTCAGGCAGCCATCCAAGCAATGAATGGTTTCCAAATAGGAATGAAAAGGCTCAAAGTTCAACTCAAGAGGTCAAAAGATAAACCCTATTGATTCCTGTAAGTATATTGATTTAACAGCATTAAATAGATTCAACAAATATTTTTATAATTGTATATAAACATCATATCATAAAAATAGATTGCATTATCATATAATTATTTTTGTAACATGTATGTGCTATTTTGAAAAAAAAAAATTTGAAGATGAACATTAAATTGTGCTTTTGTTATCTTTAATTTTTGGAGGGTTTTATTTTCATATTCATTATATGTTCTCAATGTTCACTCATTTCATTGTATTCTTTATTCTGTAGAACATTATTTTCTCTTCCTTTTTTTATGCATTTATGGAGAGATTTTAAATTATAACTTAATAGTTAATGTTAGTCTTACAAAAGGAAACTTGTGATACCAATTAAAAGTAAGATATTTAATATTTTATTAACTCTCTTGCATTAATGAAATAGATTTGATATTTACAAGGACATAATGGGTATTTTCCAAGATGTTTTATGTACATATAGGAAGGTAAGTGAATCTTAAATAGAATTTAGACTTTTGAAAGGATACTTGATATTCACAAGGGCATTATGTCATTGGTTCAAAACATTCAGATAATCGTTTTTAGATATCCCCTGCTTTATGAACGATTTCTTTTATGCCTATTCAGTTACACGAAAGCTTAACATTAGAACTGTTTATCTAATTGAATACAATCTGAAAAACAATTTCATCTTTACAAAAAAAAAACAGAAATAAAAATAGCACTTGGCATCCCCCCCCCCCCCACTTAATTTTACACTTCAAGCAATGATAATGGCATCACCAGACACAGCATCGGGCAAGCCACCAAGTTTATCTGTGAGCATATACCTGCTCTGTCTTGATTTATTTTTATGTATTTGTTATCAAGATGTGAGCTTAATTAATCACTTTAGTCATGACGAACCAATTAAAGAAATGTAGGCCTCGAACTTGCCTACTTAACAGAGGGTGGGCTACATTCTCATGGTTATTTTTAGATAATAACAATCTTTGGCTAATAACGCTGGATGTATTAGAGCTAGAGAACTGAAATTCGGGAAAATATGGGTTATACATATAGGTGTATATACCTATAAATTTTCAGCCAATTCTATTATGTGGTTTCAGAGTAACACATTTCTTTAGAACATAACACATGTCCCGAGTCACGTGCCCAATCTGTTCTTGGAGAATAAAAATGGTGAACAAGAAACTAAACAACAATGGCATAGCCTTAGATGATCTATAAAGAACATCAGGGATCACATTAAATCAGAGAATTGCCATTTCTATAGGACACATGTGCAACATTAAAAATGAGAAGAAACAAGCACTAATAGGGACTTCACCTGCCAGGAGCCAAGTTCAAAGAAGGACCTGAGGCTGTTAAAAGCCATGATAATATGGAATATCTATAGGCTCTAAAAGAAATGGGACAGTGACAGGTCAGCAGAAGATCATACATTATTAAAGTATGAAATTAGACAAAAAACTTATTGAGAAATCTTAAGTGAGAAAGTCAAACGAACTTAAGGCTGATATATTCTTGCATATTTTATTTCTTGTGACAAATCAAAAATGGAAATCGCATTATACAAGAGGATAAAAATTTTACTGTTTTTGGGCTCTGAAAGTGGAATCGCATTATACAAGATGCGCATTATAGTAAAATAAATACGGTAACTCCTAGAGTGGTTCTTCTTTAATCTTAAAGTGAAATAGCAAGCATTGTCTTGGCTATGGAGACAAATGTACGTGAAATACGTACATAAAATATATAAATCTTAACTTCTATATACATACCATAATCAGGCTATCGATGCTATCAGTGGCCTTAAAATTTTTAGATTTTCTTATGCCATTTCAATATCACAATATTATTTTTTTCTTAGCTTTAATGAAATGAAAGTTGTGGAGTTGTGCTAAAATTTCAGACTCCAACTCCAACAAATTTTAAGTTCTGACTCTAAATTTGTAACTCCTTGAAACAATTGCATAACTTTAAATGGGAAAAAATTAAAAAAAAAAAAAGTGCATTATTAAAATAAAACTTTACAACCAAATTACATTCCTGTTATTGACTAGAACCTTTAAGTATAAATAAAATATTGCATTGAATTGTGACAAAAATAATGTATAAGCATGTTTACACATTGTTGCTGCATGGATCTTCGGTACCATGTCTTTTTAAAAGCAGATTGAGTAACAAGAAACCAATCGATTTTGATCTTTATTCCCATCCTCTTCAGGTTAACTAAAGATGGAATTTTAGTTAATTTTAAATTTAATTAATGGTAAACGTCAAATGAAATTTTAAATTTAAATTTTAAAATGTATAATTTTAATATTGACTGATATTAAAATGGAAAAATAGAGCTATTTAGAAAGCTGTTCCAATATCTTCTTACCCATACAGAGTTGTGGCTTAGTAATTAGTATTTAACACTAATTTTAAAACAAAGTAAATGCCCCTTACATAATTTTTTTTAATCTTATGGAAGTTAATTTCCATTTATTTTCCTTTCTGTTATCAGTTTAACTATTTTAATCTAGTAGATTATATAAACCATATATAAGGTTCGACAATTAAAAAACGAGTCTGGCACTAATTTGAACACGTTCAAGCATGTATGACCACGACGATCTATAAACTATCCTTTGTTGCCTTGTGTACAAGTCGTAACAATAAAGTTGCATGCGCCTACATATTCTCGTGCTTCAACTGCAAGCAGTCATTAGTTGATGTTCCAATATTAAACAGAACAAAGAGCAAACATTAAGTTCCATTTTAAACTTGGAAAGACCGCTACGGAAACTTCTTGTGCACATGTTTCTGAATGGTTTGCTAGATTTTGTGATGGCCGGTAAGAGTTGAAATTCCAATTTGAAAAGTCAAGAATAAAAGTAATGCTCATCACTTTCTTTGACAGCTCTGGCATTATCCATAAGGAGATTGTTCTGCTTGGACAAACTATCAACAAGGAGTACTACAGGGAGATTTTGCAGTGTCCGATTAGGAGAATCCATTGAATAAGGCCACAATTTCATGCAAAAGAGAGAGCTGGTTCTTATTGCACGATAATGCCAGACCACACACAGCAGTGCTTTTGTCAAGGAGTTCTTAGCCAGTAACGGAATTGTGATGATTTATCACCCTGTCAGTTCCCTGGATTTGTCTCCACCAGACTCTTGCCTCTTCCCAAAGGTGAAAACAAGTCTGAAAGGATACAGATTTGAGAATGTAGTGAACATCAAAAAGAACATTGCAGTCAAACTTGGAAGGGTTAAGACAGAATACTTTAAAGCATATTTCCAAAATTTGAACGCTGCAATGAGTGTGTGGTCTCAGAAGGTAACTATTTTGAAAAATATTAAACAGTTTTTCTAGAAATATGTCTTGTATTGGTTAAATTGCTCCAGTCTCGTTTATTAAATGTCTCGTGTTATTATTATCATTATTATTATTATTATTATTATTATTATTATTATTGTTGTTAATTATATAAAGTGCATTGTTTATTAATTACTATTACTAAAAAAATGTATTTTTTTTTTGTCCGCAAAAAACTTATTGTTGCATGAATTGTTGCATGAAAATGAGTTTCGCGTGGGTAAATTTTGAATACCATTTTTGTTGGTTTTGCTCATAACAATGCTCATAACTTGCTGATTATTGATGAAAAAACAAATGATTATGCTTATATAAATATCCATACGAGATGGCCTATTTACCACTAGTCTTAGATAACATCTAAGAGGGTAAGTAATAAAAATCTTTCCCAATGTATTATGAAAGGTTTCTGTAGAATTTGTTTACATTTAATACACTTTTTCAATATTAGATTATAGCACTTTGAAAGAAACATGTAAATAAAAAGGTATAGGCTGCATTCAATAAATATAAACATTTATTTTGATATGCAATTGAAATTTGGTTGGTTTTTGTATTTTTTGTATTGTATCGGAATAAATGTGATTTGAGTCCTTGAGTATTGCATTAGTTGATGATGACCAAATATTTTGGCTTTATTTCCTGCTTCAAGAGGGTGCATAAGATAAAAAGATAACTAGCTTTTAAGTAGTGAAAAATGGCAGAACAGAATATATGTATTACAGATTGATTACAGAATTGTTGTATTGTATACAAAAATAAATATTTAATGACTGATAAAAATGGATTATAAATTTGAGGTTTTGGTTTGTTACATTATCAGCAAATATTACTTGTTTTAGGATTCAGATTATTATCCCCATGATCTATTTTCTTCATTGTGATATCCAGTGCTGTTAATAATAATGATGAATTCCTTTAAGAATGATGGACTTGCAAAAAAATTCTTCAAGGGGACTTTTAAAATAATGCATACCTTCTTTTTCATTTATCATTATTTTCACCCATCTTGCTAAATAACAGTTCGGCAAAAAAAAAAAAAAAAAATAAACTATTTTTTTCATATTTTTAAAAATTTATTGTTGTTTGACTAAAATAAAAAAAAAAAAAAACAATTTTGAAGACTCAGTTATATTCATAATTTCTTAGCACATTTCAAAATTTTGCAATTCAAGAAGGAAACAAAGGATGGAGTTCTCAGAGATATCAAATGAAAGCAAATTTTTAAGAAGACTACTGGTATTCTTTTGGCTATTATAGCACAGGTGCAATTAAAATGGTTTTAGGAAAATGGATTTTGTCATGGAATATTTCTGTGATTTGCAGTGCTTATTAAGACATGTGATTGGAATGGGGACACTAGCGTGAAAGAAACATCATAAAGTCAATATGAAAGATCTCGAGGATTGTCTGTGTAAAAAAAAAAATAAAAAAATAAAAAAAAATTGCTTTGTCTTTCATCTGATATTTCATTTGATATACAGTTCTCTCCACAAGTCGGCAACCTCGGTTCCAGGGCCTTGCTGTCTTGTGGATTTTCCCAACTTGTGGAATTCCAAAAGGTATTTTAAAAATAATTTTCCATTTCTTTATATTTGATTTTAAGATTATGCAGGTAGAAAATAAAAATTAGCAATTCTGATAAAATTGAATTGAAATTTGATTCCGAATTACTCTTGCAGTTTTTAAATTCCGATATTTACTGGCTATCATTAGGTATATTATATTCTTTAAAAATTATTTGGTATTTCTTGTAAATGTTAATCCCTATTAAATTATTATTTCATTATTTGTTAGCTTAAAATTTTTATTTGCCTGACTTTTTTAATCAAAAGTTTCATGGTCTGAAAAATTAGTTCTTGTGCCCCCCCCCCCCCCCCCCCCACCTTTTTTTTTTTTTTTGAGGAAAAAAATAACCACTTGGGGGGGGGGGGGGGGGATCTATAATCATCACCAATTGAATTTAGTGGAAAATAACCAGCTTGAAGAAAGCCAGCTTATATTATTTCTCTTATTAATTTCCATAAATAACTTTCATAGCCCCCTCAATTTAGTCTGTATACATTAGGGAACTACAAAATTGGTTAATTTTGCATTCTTTTAATTGTAACAATTGTTGGCAAAAAACCCCAAGTGGAAGTTATTGTCTGCCATTTTAGCTTTCAGAAAAGATTGCCAACTTGTGGAGTTTCCCGAATTGTGGAATGCTGACTTGTGGAGAGACGAATGTAACAACGTTGATATAACATTCTTTCATTATGAATTGTTGAAATTTAGTTGCACATTTTTCATGCTTCAAGATAGAAATGGAGTTAAACAATTTTGTCCAACAACTGATGTTTCAGACATATGTTTCACTGTGCTTCCACCTTGTATTATCCTTGGTAATTTGGTCTTTTTTCTATCCTCTGTATCAGTGAAATGTGTTAACGAATTATGAATCCTCAGAGTATGAATCCTCTTATAGACTGTATATTATAATTTAACTTATTTGATTTAAAAGAAAAACATTTTTTGGTTAATGGTTTTTGTTACTTATTTATAATTAAGCAGCTTTGTATTCAATGTACACAAATTTTGCAGAATGCCTTTCTAATTAAAGTCTAATTTTAATATGAATTGGTCATTTGCATGAAGCTTATCAAGAAGTTCCAAGTGTAAAAGGTACAAAAAAATTTTTTTTAAAAAGAATGTTTGTTGTAGAAGTAATGTTTATAGTGTGATCTAATCAAAATATATTTGAAGGCTGTATATTATACAGATAGAATCCAAAGATATACATAAACATTACTGAAAAACATTACAGATAACAAATTGTTAAACTATAGCACAAAAACATTTATCCTAACCAAAAGTTAAAATGGGAAAACTTGCATGTGCTACAAGGAAGAAGTACTACTTCCATAATTTATAGAGTCAAACCTGTCAGATGTTTGTAAATATACTTAAAATCCTATTGAATGCTAGCTGAAGCTTTATGGAGATGCCATTGACATGTGGTTCCACAACTTTTCTCCATGCAGATCCTTCCAACAACCTGAAACTCTCATAAATGGGACTTGTCAGACCAGATTACCAGTTTCCAGTTAATCAAGTGTCTCCTGACAATATTCTTGTGCCCAAGGAATGTGCATATCTGCATATCTATCTTGCATTTGATGATGATCATCATGATAATGATGATGATGATATCATCCATAGGCCCATTGCCCGTTGGAGTCACCCAACGTAGGATGACTATTTGTCCTCTTGGTCCTTTTTACTGATGGGGGTGTCTGCACCCCTTCCATCCAACACTCCTAAAATGGATGTCAAGAGCCCTTAAGCATGGTCTTTGTGCTGATGTTGAGGTTCTAGCATTTGATGTTACTTGAGGCTTTGTTGCATACCTGTCATATAAAAAGATTCTTGCCAGCTGATGCTGGTCACGTTCATCCAGTCTTTAATTACTTTTGTAAGTTTTGTAATTGTGGACCAAATTTATGAAATCCTAATTCCTATCTCTGAAATGCTGTGACATAGCTCTTCTTTTCCATGCTATGGGGTTTTTATTTTTAGATATATTCCATTGTTAACTTCATTTGGCAACATTCTAAATTAGATATTGATATTTGTATTCTATTGGTAATCGAAATGTTTTTGTGCATAATAATAATTCATAATTTGTAATGAGTAAAATAATTAGTTAATTTTTTGGTTTTCATATAAATTCTTATCATTGCTTTGAAAATATTTCATGAATTAAGATTTTGAATACTCAGTTTACTATTTTGAAATAGATCTGAATTTGATATTTTATGTATTTACCTGAATAGCTCTGAATTTGATAACTGTTGTGATTTAAAAGCATTTGTAAAATACTTTGCCTGTAATACCAATCTTCTATTCTAAATAAAGTTTCTGGAATCATTAAATATTTATTTAGTTTGGGATTTTGTTTTGTTTTTTTTTTATTTGCATTTTTTCCCCCTTTATTTTAATATGAAATGCATTGAGACAATTTTGTAATTTTTATCATTTTTTCCTTCCTTTTTATTTTATTTTTTAATTCTTCTTTTGTGGTCATAAAGTTGGATTGCACTAGTTGTGCTTTGATGTGTTTATCATCTTATCATGGAAATAATAATAATCGGAAGCATTGTAGGCATTGAATTCGCAGATGACCAATAAAGTGGTTGATCATTTGACAAGAGAAGTGTTTTCATTTTTATTATTAATATTCTTTTAGAAATTAGTAATTTTTAAATCGCTGAAAAAATAAAGTAATTTTAAGAACTGGTAGATAAAATGTTTATGTAGGTATATTATGTTAGCAGTTTTTATGAAATGGAGAGTTCTGTAGTCTATCTTGATGAAGTTGATGAGGCCTTGCAGTACATAGAAGAAAGAAATTATACAGAATTCCGACTAGTTTCACCTTTGATTCCTGGCTTTATCAAGGATACAACTGAAGAGGTACCATACAAGACTCCTTGATTTACAGATTTTAATGGTATAAAGAGTCATTGATTGGTTGGATAAAAATAATCAACTGCAGCCAATGCAACAGCTATTACATTAGCTTGAGCTCTTGCAATTTTGCCACTAGATTCAAAGATAAGAACTAGCAATATGCCACCCACCTTCTGGAAACTGGACATGACTGTCCAACATGTCTTTAATTCACCAATCTAATAACCCTTTCAAGACTATTAAGCTGGAAGCAATTGAAATTTTCAAGGCCAAACTGAATCGCTAACAAATTCTTCAACATTCAAACAATATTCAATGTACATTCCATGCTAACTCCCATCGCCTACTTGATTTAACAGTTAAGTTTTTGGCACCATTCTCATTTTGCATTATTATTTTCTCATTCTTTCCATTGCTTTGTATCTTTTTTTTTATATTCCTATAATTTTACTTTGTATTCTTATTTTACTGGCACTTTCATCCTATTTGTTGTTATTCTTTAAGATTTGCCCATCCTGTTCTACCAGTCATGATAGCATTCCAAACAATCACAATTATTCTACCACTATGGTCTACAGTTTAGCAAATTACCTTTATTGTTTATCCAGCTAAACAAGTCTGCAGATCGGATCTTGGGCTTCGACATATTTTACTGTGCATTCAGGAAACTAAGCGATGGCTTAAGCCAGTTTTTCATTTAGTGACTTTCAGGATTATCCAGACTCTGGTCTGATCTGATTGGTTGGTTGAGTCCTAGCAAATGGTTGTTGCTCTCTCAAGGTGATGGAAGAGAGAATATCGACCACTCCGATCATGTTTGCACATTGAATTTATTACTATATCATTTCTACTTAGTAAATAAATGATTCACCAGAATTTTTAAAACCTGTTCAGGGTTCACTCTAGTACCAGAAATCTAGAGTCAAATTTTAGATTCTTTTTTTGACTTCCATATTTTTACATGCATTCACGATCTCTATAGTTATTTAAACATGACAGCATGTGACAAAATGAAGTGAAGCTAAAACGTAGTTTAAAAGAATATGGCCGATAACTTCAAAGTCTAATGAGTCAAATTTTAGCTAAACTTCCATTTGATCCGTAAATTTATTTATTTATTTATTTATTTATTAATAGAAAAAAATTCTTACAGAATCCGACCAGGGCCAGTATGGCTCAAGGCCGACATGTTAGGTCCCTGGTGGATTAAACGATAAATACACATTGGTAAATTAAACAGATCTAGGTTAGTGGGTTAGTAGGGGAATTAGAGAGATATTTCTTTAGCCTATATTTAAAAGTAGTCAAGGAGGACAAAGAATGGATTTCATTAGGAAGGTTATTCCACAGCCTAATACCAGAGTTGGTTATACTTTTAGATTGATAGGTGAATTTGGTCAAAGGGATAGTTAATGTGTCATTGTTGCGGAGATTATATGGACCGGGTGGTTTGGGATTAAAAGAGTTTAGGGGAAGCGAAGAGATAATTTTGTTATTTAATGCTTTAAAAATAAAGAGAGCGAGATGAAAAGAATGTAAATGATAAATAGAAGTGATGCCTATTATGGGGAATAGATGTGAGACTGGATCGGATTTTTTAAATTTGAATAGAATACGGACGAACCATTTTTGGATACAATATATGCGTTTTAAATTAGTTTTAGTGGTAGTGCCCCAAAATTGAATACCATAAATGAGGGAAGATTGAATAAGGGCAAAATAAAGAAGAAGCAAAATGTTTTTTGGTAGATAATGAAGTCGAGAGAAAAGACCAAGGCGGTAGTTTAAGGTAGAGGCCAGAAAATTAATGTGGGCGTCCCAAGATAAGTTGTATGAAAAGAAAATCCCCAGGAATTTAACACTTTTAACAGGGGCAAGTAATGTAGTGTGATATACTAAAGAAAATTTGAGATCGAGCTTCTTGTTCTTTTGATGGAAAATAATGTATTTCGTTTTCTCGAGGTTTAAATGAAGATGATGGTTTAAATTGATGGTTTAAATTGCGAGTAAGTTCAAGCCCTGCCTGTTTATTAATAAATTCACAACAAGAACCCATGTTGGCAAAAACCAGCTATGGCAATCATGATTCTCCATTGAATTGGTGAAGACCCAAAATACATAGTGAACTAGATTGCATCTGATTGATTGGCTAGACTGGAAAAGATGCCTGAAAAAACGCGTAAAAATCTAACCTTGCCAGATTTTGAAAAATCACATGACTGAATGCGTAAAAGTCGCTAATTAGAAAAGTGTGTGATTTCCAAAAATACACCAAAAAAAGTTGCAGACTCCTAACAAATGCTAAAAAAGTCACTAAATGGAAAACTGCCTCTAGACACTCATGATCCACATTGGTGAATTCATGGAGAAAAGAGGGATGGGTTTCTTTGAGGGTTTTTTTGTTTGTATCTGTTTTCCTTGTTTTTTATTTTTGTTGTTTTGAGAGTTTTTGCATTTAATCATTCATTTTTTTGCATTTTGACTTATTACAAATCTATACATTTATTAATCCTATTTTGGTTGTTTACTGCTCTTTAAGAGACTAGTGTAAGCTTGGGAAAGAGTGTGACTGCTAAACAGTGAACTTGAAAGACTTAATCGATCAAACATGATGCCATGCACAGAAATGGGTTTAAATGGGGGCCCAAGATCCGATCTGCAGACTATAATCAATGACTGTTTATTCCATCATAACCTGTATATAAGGCATCTTGCATGCTATCTCTTCATCCTGGATGAAACCAAGAATGAAAGACGAAACTGGTTGAAATTTTGTATGATTTCTTTCCTGTTTGTATTGCAACTAGATTTAGCAGTTTATGATGGAGATGAATTAATCCCTCATGAAATTTGAGACTTAAAGATAAATAGTACTGTACATTGTATACTTCATAAGACTCACGCATGAAGAGAAATAAAATAAGAACAAGGCATTTCTGATCTTACCAGCCATTCATTATATTATGCTATTAAAAAACAGCTTTGATAATAGTACACATTAGAATATTGAGGTTATTTCCAAAGAGGGAAATGAAGGATCATAACCTAATTTTAAAAAATTACTATTCTGCTCATTTCAGTAATAAAAGAAAGGCATTGACTTTATTTTCTCTTAATCATTCTAACTATTTTTCCAATGTTCCCACTTTCCCCACCTCCCCCCCCCCTCCTTCATAAATTTTTCTTACACTTGAACAGAGATTATATAACTAGTTTTAAATGTTTGAACAGAGTTACCTTGTAATTACACATTACCATTGTCCAAAGCAGATTATCTTGATGAAAATTGAAATAATGTTGCTAGATAATGTTGAGCTACATTGAAAGAATCTAGACAGTAAAAGTGTGAGTGGTTTTTTTAAAAAAAAATTATTTAATGACAGGCTGTATTTTTATATTCCATGTAAATAAGAAATTTTTTTCTTAAATTGCGTTCAAAAGGCTTTTTTAAGACAACCAAACAATCCTTCTCCTCTCCACTTAACAAGTATCACACTTTGACTTCAAGGGGGAGTGGGGGTATCGTAAGGATGTTACATTTCATTTGATTTATATATAGTAACTTTTCTTTCTCTATCTTTTTTTTTTTCTCTTACAAAAATGTGTTGTTATAATTAGAATTTAAAAAATTTCTATTTGTTCTTAAAGGATGAAAATGGTGTTGATTAAAATTTTTCTTATTTTTTCTTTATAATTTTATTGTGACCATATGATACTCTTCCAAATTTTATATTTATTTTTCTGAAGAGATAGTCAATGATTGATGTTTTTGAGCCATATTTGCCAACTGTCATTTACAGTTTATAGGTGGGAAATGCAGCATCTCAACTTACAATCGATCCCCTTAACTTCCCAACAAGAGAAGGCAACACTTCTTTGGCTACATTTGCTGTCGAGGCCAAATGGAGTGATACCAGTTATGTGGAGAGCGATGGGTTAGAACTTTAACGAAGGCCGTGTAAAGTTCTATGCAGGCTGAGTAAAACCCATTGGACTTGGCTACTTCTTGCAAAAGGAATGATCCAAGTATCGTACCAACCATCTGTAGGTGTGAATAAATTCTTCTCAATGTGCCTTTTAATCCACAAACAATGTGTGTTGCCACAGACAGTGCGTGTCATCGATGTTGCTTTATTTTTTACTTGTTATCCATCTGCTTTGGAGTTCCCTTTTCCCATGAACTAACTAGCGCTTGTTTCCAGATGTTCCAGCATGGGAAGCCATGTCGTCCGTTGTTCCTCGTTATTCGTCACCTGTTCTCGTTTCGTCTTTTGTATTCATGTTTGTATTTTTTATTTTTCATTTTTCTTTTATTTCTGTAGTGTTGTTCCGGCTTCGTTAAAAAAAAAATTTAAGGGGGATTCTATTAAAAATAAACTGTCAAATATATTTAGGTTTACTCCTATGTATAAAAAAAAAATTGTCCTTAGTCATTATTCCTAGGGAAAATAAGTAATTCAAAATTGAATGCTGTATGTGCTTTGTGAATGGGTAAGTTTATCACAGGTGAATATAGTTGTGTGTATGTTGTGCGAAAGTGTGTGATTGTATATGTATATCTGTGTGTGTGGGTGTTAAAATAAACAAGATATACGATAGCCTAATAATAATGATTGAATTGTTAAGGTTGAAAATATTTGGGAATGCATTTTAAATAAGCCAAGTATCATTGGCCTTTTTGCAAACATCTTTTGTGTCAACATGTGCATTGTCTCTTTTGTGTTATAAGCTACAAACTATAATGTCTTTTTTTGCTATCCATGTATTGTTTCCATTTTTATTTTTTTTTTCTTGGTTACATTTTTCATTTGTGCCATATGTTAAGTTTTTTTCTGTCAAACTAAGTGTTAGAAATGATTTTTGTGAATGATGTCATACCCTTTGTTTTCCCATTTTTCTAACCTTTATTGCTAAGATTGTTTTTCCCAAATGTTCCTTTATTTCCTCCCTTATTATCAGGTTTTTGATTATTATTTATTTCATTTGCTTATTTATCTATTTTTATTTTAATGTTGCTTAGCATGATCACATCTGACAAAATGTTTCGGTAGATTAATTAATAATTTTCATTCCCATTCTATGCCATCCATCAATCTTTCCCCATTTTACTCACTTTATTTTAACTTTTAAGTTGCCTGAAAGAGTTTGAGTTTCTCCTCCCTAAACTACTACTACTACTACTACTACTATTACTACTACCATCGCTTTTCCAAATTAAAATTGAATATCTATAAAATTTATGCAGGGTGTTTCTGAATGTCTGTGCAAATTTTCAGGATATTTTCCAGGGACCAAACAAGCATAAGATGTCATATGAACATGGGGTTGAAAATGCCTCTTTCTAGAGATATAACAGTTTGAAGGTGAAGCTTATCGTGATTTCCTAAAAAATCTTCTTCCAGCACTCTTAGAGAAAGTGCTATTGTGGTTTATGCATGATGGTGCATCGCCCCATTTCAGTCAACCCACCAGCAATCTATTCTGGTTGATGGATAGGTAGAGGAGGCCCAATAGTGGCCAGCATGCTCACCTGACTTGAGTCCATTGGACATTTTCTTCTGGCGGGATTTGAAACTCTGGTTTATTCTGCCCCAGTTCCAGATGTTTCAACTCTTCGTCAGCAGATCCTGGATGGCTGTGACATCATCCGTCATACATTGGTATTTTCTGAAGGGTTTACCAATCCATGCGTCAATATGCACAGGCTTCCTTGGAATCTGATGGAAGCCATTATGAGCATTCGCTGTAGCAAATGTATTGTATTGTTACATCCATCCAACAATAAATAAAAGAGAACATGTGAGTTTGTCACGGAAACAGTTTTGCATTGTTGTTCGATGTTTAAGCATTGTTGGTGCTCACTTAAAGCACACGCTGGAACTGAAAATTCGCCTGACCATTGTTATCATCAATCAATCACAAAACTATAAATAAGAAAAAATGTAAGTTCATCAAACGAAACAATTTGAATGGATTGAATTTGATAAAACTAATTGCTGCGCAAACTGCGCGTGGGCCTCGTTCATTGTAGAAATAAATCAGTTTGCAACTCCTATATGCTTTAACATTAATTCTATCTACTGCAGGACACCTTCAAACTGTTATAACTGTAGACAGAAGCGTTTTCAACTCCATGTTCATTTTCTGCTTGTTTGGGTACCTGAAACATATCCTGAAAGTTTGTACAGACCATTCAGGAACTCCCTGTATAAATAAAAGAAAATAGCAATATTGTTCTATGTTCTGATGTATTTTTTTAATGCTTCTATTCAGTAGTTTATCCAGTTGTTGGCAGAAATTTTTGCATGTTGCTGATGCTTGGTTTCCTTTTATTATTTTTTAATATACTGGTTTTTCCCAATTCCTACCTATTTTTTTTTTCTTAATTTAGTCTGTAAAATAAAATCCACATAGTTTTTGCATTGGTTTGGTGGTTTTTCTTTATTTTATCTAAGAAAGCAGTTATTTGCATCATCTGCAGCTTTTAATGCGCAATCAGTTTGTTTATTTCGTTATTTTTATTGCTCTTTTTATGTTTTTATTATTTTAATTTTTTTTTTTTTTTTTTTTTTTTTTTTTAAAATACATTCCCCTTTTTTTTTATCTTCTCTTTCCTAGATACCACTTGGCATACATGGCGTTTGTTTATCACGTTACCGTGGCGTCCATGTAAACAAACACTGTCTATTGACCCTTGACCTTCATGTCACGTGACGTCATGTCGTAAGTGTGAGCAGAAATTTCTTAACTTTAATTTCCCGATTAACAGCCTATTTTTTTAATCAATTGGTGGTGAAGTGACTTTTTATTTTACTTTATCATTTGTAGTCTTTCTTTTTTTTTTCTTTTTATTTTTTTTTTTCCCTACTGCTGTCATTTACGTTTTCCCCCCCAAAATTGTCTGGAACACTTGAGGGATAAAATAAAAACAAAAAAGAGTTTATCTGTGTTGCAGTTCAATCTATATATATATATATATCTATATCTATGTATATCTGATTTGTTTTTCCATCGAAAAACACGAACTACATTTGCTTGTGCTCATGAACAGCTTGTCTTATGAAGAGAAACGCTAATGGGAAGATAAACTGGAATGTACGCATTGTTTTGTTTTCGTACAGTTTCTACTAGGGTAAACAACAAACAATAAAGGGAATTGAATGTTTTGGTTTTGGTTTCAATGTAAATCATTTGTTGTGTAATAAATCATCCTTATTTTTCTTCCCATGGTGAATGACAAAAAGTGGCAGCTAAGACTCCACCCACCACTCACTATAAGAATGAAAAGGCTCAGCTGTCCATATAACTACATATATCTTACTCTCTCTCTCTCTCTCTCTCTCTCTCTATCTCTATCTATCTCTCATGTTTTAATTTTGTAGTGCTATATTACTAAAACAATAATATTTTAATTTTTTGTTATGTTAACCAGTGTGTTAACTTTGTATTTGTACGTTCTAGCCATAATTGTTGCCAAGTAGGTAAAGCAAACGACAAAAACAACCACACAAAAAATATGAAAGTTAAAAAAAAAGGTTATTTTTTAATGTTTTACTGATCTTGAAAATTTACCAATGTCGTGAAAGTTTGTTAATTGTTAAGCGCTTTGTTTTATTAATTTCTTTTTCTTTCCTTCTTTGCCCCTCTCTTCCTCTCAAACAATCAGACAAACTCGAATCTAAGAAATTGCATATTTATACGGAAAAAAGACAGTGTTAGAAATACTATGGACATAACTTTTTATGGGAAATAATAGGAAAAAAAATTATTTCAAAAATGGAAAAAAACAACAAAAAAAAAACAAACAAAAAACAAAAAGTGAATGAATCTACAGATGTGTTTTTTTTTCTATGGAATGTCAACTTTGCTTTATAGTTTATATTGACACAAAGCAGATTAATAATATAAATATTTGATTTATAAAATGAAAAACATAGGTCTAAATTCAGTTCTAGGGAAGAACAGAAAATTTATACCTAAAATCTTAATGTTTAAAGAAAGAAAAGTACGTTACATTGCTTAATTTAAAGGTATTTCCAAAGCGAATATCTATATATATTTTTATTTCCTTGCATTATCATGGAAACGATAAGAAAAAATAAATAAAAGATTGCATTTTCTTGAGTATTACCAAGGAAAATTTTATGGGAAATAATAAACCGAAATGGAATTAATGTCAGGAAACTCTTGGAATCTTTATATAATTATTTTATGATTAAACGTTTGTACATGGGATTTATTTTTTGTTGTGCAATTGGCAATTGAAGTACTTGTTTATACATTTGTTATTAACTTTTTAATTGTGGTCAAATTTTTTTTTACCAAAAAAAAAGTAATTTGACCAATTTTTCTTCTAGTCCTGGTAAAATAAACAGTTTTAGTAACTAGGGATGGAGGAAACGGGTAATAATCTTCATTGCTAAATTATAAAATGTTAAGCCAAACCAGAAAATTTATTATTAATGTTCATGCAAAAAGTACGTTTTTTTAACATCAACTTTTCATTAAAAAAAAAAAAAATTATCTCAAAAAAGTTAAAAAAAAAAAAAAAAAAAATTATTAAAAAATTTTTTTCATAGGAAACGACGGGTTTTTGTTGACTAAGAACGTCATTAAGATTTTGGTTATGAAACTTTGGCTTCCTATACTTTAGCAATGAGTTTATTTAATGTTTTCTAATTGTGGCATTTGTACTTTTTGAAGGTGAGAAACCAAAGATTATTATATAGTCGTTCTTTTGATAATTATTGTTCTATTAAATCATTTTTTTTCTTGTGTAATACTGTTGGCGTCATTTATGTTGAACTTGGTTTTTGCCATATTGCTTTCTTCATTTTGTGGAAATAATTTTTTTGTATTTTGAAATAAACTGTATATTTGATGATATAACTTTCATAATTACTGCATGCAAAAGGTAAAAGCCCTTGTCTTGTTGGGTTTTTTTTTTTCAGTTTTTTTTTCCCCGAGAACATTGTATGTAATTTACTTTGTTTACTGTTGAATTAACTAACAAACTATAGCAAGAACAGTAAAAATTGTACGTTATATGTCTTCCATTTTAAATTGGTTTTTATTAAAATGTTTTAATTTAGACTTTACAGGAAAGATTATCGTTTAAAGTATTTCTCGCTAAGCATTTTGTGCAATACAGCATGATTGTTAATTTTATCGTTGTTTTTTAAACAGGCTTTTGTTAGGGCTCTTTACTGTTGTGATGCAGTAGTTGACACAGTAAGTTTTCTTCCTTTTGTGGGTGTGTTTTATTTTCAGTTGTAGATTATTGTGTAGTCTTTTCTTTAGTGGATGGTTACTTGAACACTGTATTATGTTGGGGTTTATTTAATTTTAATTTTTTTATTTTATTTTATCTTTTCTGGCTTACTGTGACTTTTGATTTAAAGAAAGTGAAATTTACATTGTGAATTTATCATTTCAACACAAGTTGTGTGCTCATTTCTTAACTGTTTGTTTTTAATAAAAATGGTGTACCTAATACCATTCAATCAAATTTGAAAATTCGTTAATTTTGAATGACTGGTCGAAGGATATATGATTTAAAAAAAAACTTTCCTTCCATTACTCAACCATGAATTTAGGTTTTCAAAAATTTAAATTATTAAATTTGGTTTGTCTGAGCAGCTTAATGGTTGCAATTTTATTTTATTTTATTAATTTTTCTTCCCATTTTCCCTTTTCTCATTAAGAATTTTTCTTTTTAAATTAGGTTGAGTTAATAAAAAAAAAGAGCCTTAAAATGTTTGAGTTTCTCCTCATAACGTAGCATTGTGTCCTCCATATTATGTTTTTGTTTTTATTTTTTGTTACTCATAAAATCATTCGTTACTGATTGATTTTTCTAAAAAAAAAATGAAATGAATTATAATCTGTCATTTTTCGAGGATAAAAAAATGTATTTACGTCTTCAAATTGTATTTCTTAAATACTAACCTTATAACGTGGAATTCTCATCTACGGCAAAGTGATTCCATTTTAGGCTGATGGTACCGGAAGGAGGGGTTGTTGGGAATTGCCTTTTTTATATTAAGAAAAATTAATTTTTAAAACAAAATTATAATTTATCATTTACATTTAATGTATTAAAATTAAAACTATTTTTACAATGGAAATATTTTACTGGAAAATTAAAAAAAGAAAATGAAAAAAAAAAAAATCAATCAATAATACTTATCATATCCTTTATGAGGTTTTATATAGAGAGAGCTTCTCCTACTCAGGAAATCCATGTTTTTGTTTTGTTTTCCTTTTTTTTTTTTATTTTTATTTTAACAAGTGATTCTTGTTTTGTTTTTTTTTGACTAGTGGATTATTATTACGATGTAGTTTTTAATAAAATGCATCCATTTATCGCATCCAGCAATGCGAGTGCGGTATTTTCGCAAATATACCCTGCATTCTTGTATAGCCCTTGTATAACCCTCACTCCTGTATACCCCTGAAAATTCGAATTTTATGTAAAAAGTTTTGGAAGTTCTTCATCCTTTTATTTCTCATGGGGTAGCCAATGTATGTGGTATTAGTATATTCCCTTGTATTCCCCACACCCCTCCCGCAGATATATATGAAAAAAGTGTATAACCTGCAGGGCATATTCGCAAAAATACGGTAAATTGATGCCTGGTTGTTCTAGCTTCTCGTGAATAAGTTTCGTTAATGTTGTGTTTATCCAATATGGTTTTTATTTTATAAATTACTGCCAGTACTTAACATCTCTTATTATCGTTCATAATATTAAATGCTCACAGAAGCTATATATATTTTTTTGTTATTCATTGTAATTTTTATTTATATATTTTTTTTTTTTTGTTTGTGAGTTTTTCTTTTTTTTTATTAATGAATCAACTAGTTACTTAAAAATATCCAATATTATAAAAACAAAGGCAAATGATTATTGTTTATAAGTGGTTAATTAATGTTACAGACAAATCAAATGTAATGAAAGTACTAATGGACAATGATGACTAAAAAGTTTATAATTTTAAGATGATTATTCTGATGATTGTAATCCATGCAAGTGGTTTGTTTTGTTATTTATTTTTTTTTCCCCTTTTATTTTTGTTTTGTTTTATGCTGTTAAATTTGTATTGGAGCAACTGAAAACCATCCATGATGTGCACAAAATACCATTCTGTTGATGTAGACATCAGCTGTGAGATATTAGTATTTTTTTATTTCCTGACTGTGTGATCTTTTGCACTTTTACATCATCAAAAGGATGCAACAGAGAATGGTTGTTAAACAAAAATTCTGTGATTACAAAGCTCACCTACTACAGAAAAACTGAGGGCAGCCATTTCCTAGAGGATGAAATGCATTCATCTAAACAAGAAAAGAAGAGAACTTTTTTCCAAGCCCACTCGCACTGCTGGGATATGTTCAAATAAAAAAAGAGAAGCAGTGCTGCATATACTATTTATGGTCTACTGAACGTTAATTGTCACTGTAATTTTTTTGATCAGCCTCAGTGTCTAATTATTAAAATTGGGCGGTTTCACAATCTCCCTGTCCAAGAACCCCAAATTAAATTTAAAACAAAAAATAAAAGAATAACCAAAAAACTTTTCTGGAAATAGCATCACAAAACCTGGTCCAATTTCTCACTTAATAAGTGATATGCATACGTTTGAGGGAAACAGTGTAATTTTGTTTTTAATGAAAAGAGGAGAACAGAAAAATAATAAAAAAATTTAATGAACCATTTTGTTTCAGATTCTTTATTTTCAATTTATAAATACACCTGATGTAAATTAGTAATTACAATATAAAAGATTAAAAAAAACTTGGTATATAGTATACATAATGCCATTCACTAATTCTTTAATATTTTATATACAATATAAATAAAGATTTACTTTTCATAAAAATAAATTTTCCCCCTTTAGGCCTTCATTAAATTTCGTGCTATTATCAACTGCATCACCTCACTTGTTCCTATATTAGAAAAAAAAAATATAAATTTTAGTATTTGATGAGAAATACACAGGAAAGGAGGGAGGAAATGCAGTCTGTCTTATTATATCTGGGCAAGTGACCTTATCCAAATGATAAATGTCATAGTCCAAATTCAGCCAATCACTTAAAGCACTAGCCTCAACCTGTCAGTTTGAAAAGTAAAAATTTTAACCTTAATATTTCCAAAATTAAGTAATTCTTAAAAATTAAAATGGTATCCGACATAATTCGTTATCAAAAGAAGCCAAATAGTTAAGGTGAACTTGAACATAATGCTACAAGTTAATCCCAGACTTGGCAATAAGAGATTTCCCTATAGAAAATGTGAAAGCACTACCAATATTATAGGGACATATCAATGATTATTGTCTGACGTAGTCTGGTGCCTTTGTCAGAACTACTCACATGGCCAAGTGAGTCCGAGAGAGTCGAAGTCGAAATTACCAAACTACGATGCTAAATCGACGTGCATGGCGAATTTAGTCAAATGTTGCAAGGCAATCGAAAAGATGATCAACGAAAGTAGAAAATGAAACTTAATACACCGGAAAGTTATATTGCCAAGTCTATCTACTGTAAGCATCTCCGGTTAATCATCTTGTTACCCATGGCAATGCATAGTTTCGCATGCCAAGATATAGTAGACACACTGTGCCTCAATTCGTCTGTTACCTTCAAGAATTTGATGAACACGTAGATCTCTCCAGTATTGTTCAATCAAGTAATCTTTTAAATAGCCATAACCACCATGTAACTGCAAAGCCATATTCACCAACTAGAATGAAATTGAAAATTATGCTAGATTTAAAACTTGTATTAAAAACAAAAAAAAACGTATACTTAGAGTAACAAATGTTTCAATCGTGATCATGCTTAGAATACAAAATTTCAATACCTATCAATGGCATTTTTATATAAATTGCACTTTTTTTCCTTCTTTGAAAAAAATATTTTTCATATCAATTATGATCATTGAAGCGCAAACATTTGTTGCTGTAAATACACATTTTTAAATTAATAATAATATAGAAACATAATATCAGCATTTACATTCAAGATGTGTGCATATTAATCTTATGCGCTATTAAAAAAAACTAACGGAAAATTAATGCCGGAATTATATAAATACCTGTGAACACCTCTCTGTAGCAAAATATTTAGCCATTGCGCAAAGTTCAACTGCATCAGGGGAATTACTTTGCAAAGCAATAGCTGCATTCCTCACCATTGCTCTTGATGCAATCAAATCTGTTGCCATATCAGCCAGTCTGAACTGATTAAACTAGAATTTAAGAGAAATACAATTTATTAAATTACAACTTAATTATGAAAATTATAAAAGTCATTCATAAAATGAGAGATTAACTTAGAAAATAACTTTTTCCTTGATTACTCTTAAACACAGGGTGAGCCAAAAGTCAGTTCACCCAAATATATATACAGGGTGTCCAAAAAATCTGGTAACATGGCAGATATCTCAAAGCTGCCAGGTAGGCGAGATCTGATGAGTGTGGTTTATAGGCAATAAGGAGTGTGGGGAATTCACTGCTGCATTCAAATTTGACTTTGACCCTCAAATGTAAGGTCATCCATTTGCTGCCCTGTAGAGCAACACCACATTAGTCTAAAAACAATTTTTAATCACACCCTTCCCCTTGAAAGATTTTGAGAAAATGGGTGAGAAGGAATCACTCAAGATCAGTTTGGGCTGGTCAGGTTGGCTGAAGTTTCTAACACATTTGAATTGCAGTGAAGCACACCGTTGGGAAGGCCATTAAGTAACCTGACCTTGAGTGACTCTTTCTCGCCCATTTTCTTCGGGTGAACTGACTTTTGGGTGAATTATTGGCATATGAGTATTATCCAGAAAGTAAGTTCCATCAGAACTTTAAAACAAATCTGAAACCTGACACCAGATCTATACTTTAGTAATAATCCCTGGAGAGATAAAGAGAGAGAGAGAGAGAGTTGTAAATTTTGAAAATACATAAAATTATACATAGAAAAGCGCACATGCGTGCAGTGGCAAATTCTGTAATTCCAAATTTTTATTTTTAGAAGTCCTTTTATAGAAAATCAGTCCTTAATAAAAACATGATGGATTTCTGGTTATTCTGAATTTTAGGTTGCTGCATTTGTAGAACATGCCTTATACTACAATTCTACTTACATAATTTTCAACCATTATTGAGACACTTGTAGTAACGTTGCACCAAGTGTCTTATTTCATTGCCATAGGAAGGTGCTGCCTTTGATATTGGAGATGAGCGTGAAGTTTGGGAAAACTGCGGGTCAAGCAATATCATAATGTATTCTCTGTTCACCTTGTCAAATGCACACACCAACTCTTCATTCACCAAAGATGGTCCACTCCATTCTTCATCAAGCACATTTTCATTAAAAAGCTGTAACCATTTCCATATCATTGAAACAGTAATCGCCTGTTTGCCACAAACCTCACAAATTTGACAGTGGATTTTAGCAGACTTAAAATTCTTTGCATTTAGAAAACTAATCACACTACGAATTTCACATGTGGCAGTTTTTGAGTTATTGTAAACACTTGCCACGAAGCAATTCAGTAGCACAAAGAACATGGTGTCAAGTACAATGGCAACAATCATTACACTAGGCAAGCATGCGTACAATCACTACTGCAGTACTACAGTAGGAATATCTAAAAACTTACTTTCTGGATAGCTCTTGTAAATTTTATGTAAGAAAGTCTAATTCCAGTTAAAAAATAAACTATTAGTTCGTACAGCACTTAAATCCAAATTAATGGACTTCCATAAAAATTGGCACGAATTTATTGAATTTCAGTAGGACCCTGTGACAAAAGCCTCATTTGTATCCCTTCTCAGCAGCCTTTGCCCTTTATCTAATAAACGTTATTCTAAAATTATATGGAAGAATCACAGCACAAACATTACAAACATTAGACATAAATCCTGCTGTCTCCATTATTATGCAATATTTTATTTGTAACAATCAAAAGGGAGTCAAGTTATACAAAGTAGTAAGCTTAAGCTTCGTTTATCCTCCTGGGACCCCACATCCAACTGGATGGACATTCTATCTTAAACTATTAAATGTATCTATTTGAAACCTGTTGTTCACAATAGAGAACTATCTAATGGCAGATTTTTCGATTCAAGTTCTTCTCTACAGTACTTCCTTTCTCAGTTTTTTAATAGCAGCCTCTAGTGGCAAGGTGCCAGACGCAAATGATATTTAATCAACATGCAGTTTCCCTGCAATGCTAATAATAATTTTTTCTCCTTCCCGTGGGTAGTGTTTCTTCGTACAAAGTCTAAATACAGTTTTATTTTTCTACATTCAGAAGATGCAGGGAATTGATGAAACGAAACAAGTTTCATCCATGGATACATGGTAAGTATCCTAATTATATCCCTGAGCAATACACTGAAATTTAGGCATAGTTCAAATATAGTAGAACAGCACGTTCTATTCCTCCCTTTTGAAATCCTACCCACAATGTGCAGTATGCTCTGAGTAGTGTGTTAGGCAGGGAAGCCGCATATTGCAAGTTGTTTTTATGGTACGTTTTTGGGTTATATCAATCAAGTACAGCAGAGCCTTGATTATCCAAACCTCGGGACCAGAGGTGGTTCGGATAATCGAGGTTGAAAAAAAAGATGAAACAAGTCGATTAATTATCTAATATTATTTTAAAGACACAGTACTGCACAGTAAATTTTCACAATAAAAAAAATCTTCAATCTTAGCTTCACCATCTTTATTTATTTTTTTTTTGACATAGGCAAATCCCTTATATTTTTGAGTTGAAAGAGCTGGACCACTTCTACTTCCTCTTGCCAGTGAAAGGCAACATCAATGGCTTTCAGTGCTTTGTCGATGTTTTCTTCTTTTCATTCATATGGGGTTTCGGAAGAACACTTTCAACAATTTCTTCATCGGTCACAATGGAGTATCCTTGGTCGTTGGCATCGGAATTAAACCACTTCAACATGTCATCTCTATACTGCTTTGAACTCTGTAGGGGACATCTTCAAAGACTAAACTAAAAAGTCAACTGTAAATCAAAATCAGCATATACAGCATACATTGCACATGCTAGTTGTCAACTGGTTTTCAAACAATGGGACTAGTGAATGCTGGGAAAAAGGTCAAGCTTGTGAATAAAAAAGTTAGAATAATAGAGGGTTAGAGGGTTCGTATAATCGAGGTTTTACTATATTTTTAATATTGTGCATTTTTATTTACTTTACAAAGAATAAAATAGAACAATCTTTATCATTCGCCTAGATTTTTTCCTTGAGTGAGACCCAAATGTCCATGTCTGTGAAAAGCTCATTCTCAGAAGTTAAAATAATATCACAAAATATTTTACTAATCTGAAATGTCCTATTAGTATTAATTAACTTTGTATTCTTCGTAATTAATTTATTTCATGTGGGGTCTCGGCAGGCTCCAGTCTGTCTCTGGGCATGCCTTATTAAATCTGAGTGGAATTGTTAGACATCTTTGCAACAAGGTCTATCAGAATTTCTTTTTTTGGCCAGACTACCATTATATGGAAAAAAAATTAAGCAAAAAGTCTTACTTGAAAACTTCCAATGGGCTTTCCAAACTGCCGTCTCACTTTTGTATACTCAAGTGCTAACTCTAAACTTGCTTGGGCTGCTCCTAATGAACATGAGGCTATGTAATGGAAATAAGATTATATTAAAATTACAGTATAATAGCTTTTTTAATTAGGAATAAAAGGATGAAGCAATAAATAAGTTAATAGATTTAACATGGCGAGATATGGTTCGCTCAATAGAAATCCCGAAGCTATCTACCAACATCTACAATATGGTTGCAGTGCAAAAGCACAGATACAGTAGAACCTCGATTTTCTGTTGTAATGGAGGGGAAGAGGCTGTCTGTTATTCGAAAATGACGGATTATCCATTTTATTAAATAAACACACTACGGTAGGTGTTGCATTGTACACAAGGGCATAGTGGGCCTATAAGCAAATCCACCTTTATGCTAACTGTAAATAATTACTGACACTTATAACTAACTTAAAACCACCTGGCTTTGACAGGTAGTAGCATTCAACTGTAATACAAAAGGGACAGGTAGTGGCATTGAGGCAAGGACATCTCCCAGGTGGCAAAGGAATAGTAGCTAATGGAAAAATCACCTTGCACAGGGTTCCTGGGAGGAATATATTTTGTTCATACATTCATGAAAAAAAAAAAAATTATAGACAGTTAATTGGCCGAACGGTTAACCGAGGGACAAAAAATTGAGGTTCTATGTATCTGGAAACTTTTGCAACATAGGGGGAGGCAGTGAATGAGATTTTTGTTTTGAGTTCCAATTAAAATTTTTCTATATGGTAACTGATACCTTATTGACATATACGATTTTCTTTAAAAAAAAAAAAAAAAAGCTGCAAGGCAGTATGGGAATTTTTATCTTTTTTGGCTTATAAAGTAGTCTCCGACTGCGCCCGCATAGTGCTCAAAAACATGAAACACTGTTATAGTTTCATTTTAGCCACTTTGGTTTCAGTTTCTTTTTTATTGGGCCGAGGTGAAAAAGTAGCAATGTGCTTTCCCACACTGCCTTGCAGCTTTTTTTCATATAGTGAGACAGTATATAGAGTTAACCTGTAAATGAAAACTATTTTAATTTTGCCTAAAGAGGGGACGTATTATCATTCTTAAAATGGCACTGATTCCTTGAGGGAATATTGCACTAAAAGCAGGGACAAACTAATATCCTTGCCTTCGGAAGGATTCGAACCCACGACTCTCCAGCTCCAAGAGCGACAAGACCTGCACCCTAGAGCTCTCGGCTACTGAGCCGGCAAGAGGAGCCATGAGCAGTGCCAAGTGTATGAACACTGCATGCTGAAGATGTAATTGTAATTATGGTAAAGATGTAATTGCGGTAAAGAAATGTAATTTTTAATATTAATTAGTATGTGATAAAATTGATAGTTGGCTAAAATTTGCTTATAAACCGATTAACATGGAACTGTTGCATCTAAACAAGGATTGTCTCCAACAACACAGATGGGAGAAACTCATAAAGCCAGAAGTGGTAAATACCTGCATTTATGTTTTAAAAAATTTGAATCCCACTATACCAATACCTATATTAATTCTTCCTCCATTTAATCCTTTCATGGCTATTACAAATCCTTGACCTTCTTGACCAATCAAATTTGAAATGGGAATCCGGCAGTCCTCAAATGTGATGACTCTTGTTGGGTGAGAACGCCAACCTAACTACAAAAAAGAAATTCATATGTAGAACTTGGAATCATCTTTCAACATCTTTTTAGAACATTATTTCCAACATTATACTTTTTCTTCTTTCTTTCCGAAACTTAATCCTGGTGTTCCCTTTTCAACCAATACACAAGAGATCCCTTTTGGTCCTGGTTCTCCAGTTCTCACCATTACTAAATATATATCTGTATCCCCTGCACCGCTGATAAACGCCTAATTTCAAAACAAGACATGCAAAATGGCTATCATTTCAGTAATAACAATAACATTGGATAAAACAATAACTTAGTGTTATTTTAACTTACTTTTGATCCATTTAAAATGTAAAAATCTTTTTCTTTTTTGGCTGTAGTTAACAGTGCTGCAGAATCACTTCCACTACCTTAGATTTAAAAAAACAAAACAAAAAAAAAAAAACAACAACATGTAAATCAGTTTAAGCAATTCAACACTACAAAACAAATCTTTTTCAAATTGATTCAGTTTTCAAAAATTAGGATAACAACAGTGAAACTGGTTAAAGTCCATTTTTATTGAATGCAGAAATAAGTTTACATAGTTTCTTAATAGAAGGTGTAACTAGAACAGATATCATGTAATTGATAATGGCAACACATGTATAACAAACTACATGCAACAAGCTTTGATATTTAATGTAGGGTATTTTGTTAAAGTATAGACATTACTGTTTTTAAGTGCAATGAAAATGTCGAATTTTGTGCCAAAATCGGCATATGCGGGAAGTTTTGCTCCATTACTTCATTTTGCTTGTTGAAGCCAGAATCAACAAAGGTATGGTCTTAAAACAGTCTCTCAAAGCATTGTTAATGTAGACTTTCGCGATACTAGTGCCAGCTGTTGAGCTTCCTGAACTGCACCTCGCAATCCGAAATTGCGCTGTCTGCTGTTATTCATTCTCAACCTTTAACGTTGATAACCTTTCTTAACAGTTCGTAGGTTTGTGGGAGTTTTAAAACCATACCTTCTATAGGAGGTATCGTGTTATGCAGCTTCCCTGCCTAACACACTCCTCAGAGCATACTGTTCATGCACAGAACATGTGTAGTTTATAGTTCACATGCTGCTTTATTATATTGAAATATGCCTAGTTATCACTGTGTTGTTCATGGATATAATTTGGGCACTAGAAAAAAGAAAAACTTGGTCATGTAACCGTGAATGAAGCATGTTACTTTTCACCATTCCCTCCACTTCTGTGAATGTAGAAAAAGAAAACTGTATTTGGATTTAGTACGAAGAGACACACTTCCCACAGGAAGGAGAAAAAAGGGTACCTTGAATTGTGCCTTAGCGTATTTTTTATGTCCATTGGGTAAGCCTTTTTCGAAAATTTGTATTGCGCTCAGTACTGGAGCAATGCAGGGAAACCGCATAATGTGATACCTCCTATTGATCTGGTAGAAGCTTATGGTGAACTTGCTTTAGCTGTAAACAGATGTACGCAGTGGTTCAGAAAATTCAAAGGTAATGATTTCAACACTGAAGACAAAGAACGTGAAGCTGTGCCAAAAAAAAATTGAAGGTACAGATTTGGAAGCATTACTATGGGCCAAACAGAAACAAGAGTTAATAACAATGGCATTCCATTCTCAACGACACACGCAATGGATATGGTTCAAAAGCAAGGAAGTTCCTTCATGAATGGAGAGAACAGACGTTGCAAAGCGCTTAACTGTAGTGAAATGCTCCTTCAAAGATACAAAAATAGTACTTATCCCATCTGCTGCATTCACCAGATCCCACCATTTGTTTAGAGCCCTGAAGAGTGCCCTTACAGGATTCAAAAATTGTATTGTTTCCAAAAAAACAGACTACTTCTATCGCAGAATCCATTTATTACCTAAAAAATGGGGGAAGGTTGTATGTTTCGATAGAAATAATATGAAGAAAATGATTGCTATCTTTATATAAAATATAATTTACTTTTTTGGCCAAAAAATGTAAACCAAGTTAACCAAAAAAAATATAAGTAGAAAATTCTTTGGATGTTAACATTTTTAACTCCCCACTAAAATTAATCAGCTCACTCTAAAACATTTTACAAATTTTTCATAAATTTTCTCCCCCCTTTCCTTTCCTAATAGACAAGTTTCAGTGATTAGCATCGCCATCTGATGAGAAAAAAAACAAACGTCTGAAGGAGATCTTCGGTCACCAGCTCCTTTCTCGCTTTCACTATTGCGGTTGCCATGCATCATAAAGTGTCTTGTAGTGTTCCAGGATGCCTTAATTATGGCACCTTTCCCGTCAGACAAGCTTAGGAAACAGTGAATAGCTAAAAATTGAGAGAGATGGTGAGCCAAAGTGTAAAGGGACAAAGGCAAGCGTTGTTTACTCTGCTCATTTTAAAGACCATGATTTTTGCCAGCTGCACTTCCACAAAAAATATTTGAAACCTGGAGCAGTTCCATCATTATTTGATTGGATCCCTAAAAGACTGATAAGACAGTAATATACATTAAAAACGCCAGTACAGCTCTGATCAGGGATTTCAGTTAGTTGTGCTGCTTTATAATGCAATTCTAAGACTGCATCAATGTGATGATAGTTTGTACTTAACCTGCAAATAAAGAAATGGCACTTCATAAGCACCCAGATATATTAACCTTTATCAACAACAAAAAAATATAATCTAAATATTCACACAATTAATTTGTATTTGGCTAGGTTTTATTTCATCGTACTAACAATTTGCTTGAAGATTAAAACATTTTTTATTGGATTTCAGAGGTTGTTCATTTTAAATAGCATTTAACTCGCCAATATGTGTCTTGAATTTCTTCATAGCTGAACAAGATGCACACCAGAGAGTAACCACCTTATTGAGAAGGCCTTACTCTAATTTTAGAGCAAACTTCTTTACCTCAAGATGCGTATTTTAACACCTTGCATGTATCCTTCGTCTAAGAGAGAGACTTTGATAATTTTATTTGATTTTTGTGCCATATGTTGTTGGACAACATTATCAAAGATGTTGTTGATTGATTCCCCAAAGCAAGGTTTCATTCATTATAACTTTCTTAGCGTACATGTTCTCCATGCGGGAAGAACGTGTTTTCTATCTCCTTGGGTGTTTTTCCATGCTCTCACAATGCATCGAAGATGCTGTGAAACTCGTTTATTCTCAGATGCTATACGTCGAACTTCAATATCTTGAATTTCATAGGAATAGAAAAAAAATTCAAGATAAAGAGGTTTTGAGAGATGGATGATTAATTTTAAATCAAAATTTTTAGGTTATTAAAGATACTGTGAGAATACTGAAAACAAGAGATAATATAACGAGTTATGCCATGTGGGAAATACACAAACTACACATGCTCAATCATCTCGTATGCAACCAAGTCTTGCCAACAAGATCGAAAAATTTATTCGTAATGAACGAGAATCATCTAACTTTAATGGAAGTGATATCAAATATTTTTGTTTTCATACAAAAATTTCTTTTTACGAAAAAAATTTTAATTTCAATGTTTTTTTAATGCCTTTTGCTGCCACACGAATTCGCATCCTGTGGACTGGAAAGCAGCAGAAGATCGGAGAGCATAGAATTTGTGATCTCTCGCATAGAATTGGTTTAAGATTCCTTGTGCAGATTCAATCTGTAAAAGCTGTCTTCTGTCATTTTGATAAGCTTGACCACCAAAATTCAACATAGAAAGGTTTTCCGAGAAAATGTTTCGAGATAACTTGGGAAAATTACATTAAATTAATAGTGAAAATGTAAGGAAATAAAAACTTTTTCGAGATATTGAGTTTTCAAGATAGCAAGGTTCAACTGTTTGCAATATTATTAATTAAATACATAAACCATCCTCATGGAATCCCATTTTGATCAAAAATAGACTTTATATATTATATGCAAATAAAAAAAACTGTCAGTTTTCTCTGACAAAAAAGGTCATTAAGGCAAAAGATTGTTTATCATTCCAAGTGAATTATTCTTTGGATGGTTTGTTAAAAAAACATTTCACAAACTATCTTTAGGACCGCAGTGGACCCTGATGTCCTTCTTTCGTTGCACTGCTGTTAAAACGTGCTGGTCTCTTTCTGCAAATCTGTGTGCTCTATCACTATTCATTGTCTTTACACTCTCAGAAAATGCAACTCAGTATTGACTGGGCAAGTTTAAATTAATATCATGATATTATATCATTATACCTTTTAGGAAATAACTGATCTGTTCATCAGTTCAAGGAGACGAGAAGCTTACAGTTTGTGACATTATTAAGTATTGTACTTCACATATTTCCCATTTATCCAGACTATTTTAGATCTAATTTATATTGAATAAATATGATTCTACTGAGTTATTAATAATAAAACGAGTTCTCAAATAAATTTACTGTTTAAAATGTACCTGGCTCTGTTAGGCAATAAGATGCTAATTTTTCCATTGTTGCCAATTTAGGTATCCAGCTATTCTTCAATTCATCTGATCCAAACTCAGCAATCATCCATGCACACATGCTTTTTAAATTTGGAATTAAAAAGTTATTAGAATTGGGCTTAAAAATATTACATGGATAAATTTTTTAAACTTTAATAACAAAAGTTAGACAAGAATATGGAAACACCTGGTAAAATAACACAATTTTTAAATATAGTTTTGGACTGCATTTGACATCAAGAGGGCCTGAAATGACCCTGCTATGCTTGGAAAAAGAGTTCTGGTTGTAACAAACTCATCCAGTGGTTGAGAATGGTAGGATACTTGATTCTACACCTTTCTACCTCATATCAGTGTCCTGTTCAACATTTCTATCTCCCAACTATACCTCCTTTTTTATATCATTTCATTACCATTAAAAAAGGAGATTGAAATATTATTAAACCACTCCTTTTCTTATATATAATGGATATCAAGCTAGAATAATTATAGCATTAACACACGAACATTTACTTCTGAAGTTGAAAATGGCTCTCGGCCAATACAGTCCTCCCTCTATACAGGGTGTCCAAAAAATCTGGTAACATGGCAGATATCTCAAAGCTGCCAGGTAGGCAAGAACTGATGAGTGTGGTTTTTAGTAATAAGGGTGTGTGGAATTCATTGCCGCACTCAAATTTAACTTTGACCCCACTGCAGGTGCTCTTTCTCGCCCATTTTCTCAAAATCTTTCAAGGGGAAGGGTGTGATTAAAAATTGACTTTAGACTAATGTGGTGTTGCTCTACAGGGAACAATCGGAAAATTTTCTCTATCTTTAATAGTTTTCGAGTTAGAAAATGGATGACCTTAAATTTGGGGGTCAAAGGTCAAAATTGAGTGTGGCAATGAATTCCCTACCTCCCCCTATTACCTATAAACCACACTCATCAGATCTCGCCTACCTGGCAGCTTTGAGATATCTGCCATGTTACCAGACTTTTTGGACACCCTGTATAACGGGAACTTTACATAATACAAACTTGGTTATATGGACTTGCCATTATAAATTTGGTGTTATGTAGAGTGCCATTATACAGAAGGAGAACTGTATATGCAACAACAAGATGTAGATGAATTATATAATTTTTCTTTGTGCAATTCCTTTAAGTTGATCCTAGTGAATCCAGCATGGATCATGTCAAGAATATATGATTTCATGTAGTTGTATCAAATAAATTAAAAAAATTCAGAGGCTTATTGATTTCTCTATCATATTCTATTTATATATTTATTTTGCATAATTTTATTATTAAAGTACCATTTTTCACTGACTTGTGAATGCTAAGATAAGCAGTGGAAGGAACACATCCTTGTGATAGAGCTTCAAAAATAATAGATGCATCTAAACGAGACAATCCAGAACCCCCATGCTCTTCTTTCACATAGATAGTGGCAAAACCTAACTCGGCTGCTTTTCTAAAGGCATCTATTGGGAAAATTTCCTGAAAAGAAATCAGAATTGTTATATTAATAGTTTAAAGCAGGGATTCTTAACCAGGGGGAAGGGATTCCCCCCATGAGGAGAATTTTTGAGGTTTAGGGGAGAATTGGGACCACCATTCAGCTAAATGTGATATTAGGTAAAATATTGGGAAGGGGAGAATGAAAATCTGAAACTATGGAACTGAGCAAAAATTGAGAACTAGTGGTTTAAAATCAGTGACATGGCATTAATCATTACAGTGTTCTCCCCAGAAAATTTTATCATGTGGGTGGCAAGCTAAAATACCCAGGTGGACAAAAGTTAAAAACAAATAAAATATTATGTAATGTTGTGCAATTTTTCGTGTATTTAACTGGGCAGCAAGCCTGTTAAAAAGGGCCTGGGGAGAAACCTGCATTATAGTGCAATATTCCATGTCAATTTTATAAAAAGTTTAATTAAACAAAATAAAAAAAGTTTACTTCTTGATCCCATTTGGACATATTTGGTGCAAATTCATTTTTAGCAAAATTTAATGCCATCTGCTGAATTTGCTTTTGTTCTTCTGTAAGCCCTAAGCCAGCTACAAAAAAGAAAAAGAGGAGAAAGTAGATTTAAATGTTGGAAATAAACAGTCTTTATTAATTCATAAATAAATAAATAAATAAATAAATAAATAAATTTCAGTCTTTCCTATCATCTCTCTCAGTTTATTTCACAATATTAGTGAAGTCCATGAAAAAATAAAACATTAGGAAATCATTATTTACATATGTTGTCTACAACTGCTTAACTTGAATATTTAAAATATAATTGCGAGGAGGAGTAGAATAAGAAAATTATAAAATTTCTCCAAGTTGTTACTGAACATGACCATGACTTCCAAGTACCTCCGTAGACCCCTAATTTCCAAGAACTGTATATGCAACAACAAGATGTGGATGAAGTATATAATTTTTCTTTGTGCAATTCCTTTAAGTTGATCCTAGTAAATCCAGCATGGATCATGTCAAGAATATATGATTTCATGTAGCTGTATCAAATAATTAAAAAAATTCAGAGGCTTATTGATTTCTCTATCATATTCTACTTACTTACTTACTTTTCAAACCCGCTTATCCGTTAGGGTCGCGGGGGCAGCAGCCCTATGGAGGATCTCCAGCAATCGCGATCTTCCGCCATCAGGCGCATGTCATCCCTGGTAATATCCAAGCGACTCGAACCCAGATTCTCCATGTAGTCTAGCCACCTGGTTCTAGGCCGACCCCTTGGTCTCTTACCCACCGGCTTGGAAAATAACAACTGCCTAGGAAGACTAGTTTGCGGCATCCGTATCACGTGGCCATACCAGCGCAACTGAGATCTCTCAATGCGGAGAAGTAGCGGCTCAACACCTAAAGATTCCCTTATTGTGCTGCTGTACACTCTATCTAGTAGGGTAACACCTGCCACACCTCTCAGGAATCTCATTTCGGCCGCTTGTACCCGCGATCGCACTCTTTCGGTCATTACCCAAGCCTCATGACCATAGGTGAGAATGGGGACAAAGATAGATTTGAAGACGGAGAGCTTGGCTTTGTTACCCAGCTCTCGTTTCGTTACCACGGATCGCCACAGTTCACGTCTGACACAGCTTGCTGCACCGATCCGAGCATCCAATACTTTCTCCTGCCGTCCATCACTCGTGAATGCAATCCCGAGATACTTGAACTTCTCCACCTGTCTCAATGAGGCTCCCCTAACATGGAGAGCGCACTGAGCAGGCTGTCTTGAAAGAACCAGAACTTCGGTTTTAGCCACACTGATCTTCATCCCAGCTTCTTCACATTTGGCTGCAAACCGGTCTAGTGCATGCTGAAGGTTCGCGCGAGAAGACCCAAGCAGGACAAGGTCGTCCGCAAAGAGCAACCTCTCCACCAGGCAGTCGCCCACACAAACACGCTCATCGCCTCGGCTGCCCCTGTCTATCCAGTCCATAAAGATAATGAACAAGATGGGCGACAGTACGCACCCTTGGCGGAGTCCAACACCCACGGTGAACGGTCTTGACTTAATGCCATTTATCCGGACACACATCTCAGAGCTTTCGTACAGAGACATGATAGCAACCAGTAATTGCCCATCCACTCCATACTCTTGCAACACTTGCCAGAGCTTCTCCCGAGGAACCCTGTCATATGCTTTTTCGAGGTCCACAAAGCAAGCGTAGACCTCTTTTGCATACTCCCAGGATTTCTCAAAGATTTGCCTTAGAGCAAAGATGTGATCCGTCGTGCTTCGGCCAGGTCGGAAACCACACTGCTTCCCCGATAGTTTGGAGTCGACTATTTCCCGACTTCTCTTCTCCAGACACTTAGCGTACACTTTCCCAGGAATGCTGAGCAAAGAGATGCCTCGATAGTTGTTGCAATCTCTCTGATCTCCCTTTTTGAAGATAGGGATCACAATTCCTGTCTGCCATTGCTTAGGGGCCTGCCCAGATATCCAAGCAACCTGACACACCCGAGTCAGCCACAGGATACCATCCTGATTTAAGGCCTTTAACATCTCGGACTGGATTTCATCATCACCTGCAGCTTTGCCAGTCTTCAGGGACTTAATTGCCCATCTGACTTCTGTTTCAGTGATACTACCGTGACTATTCTCCGCTCCAAGGTGCACCTCGTATGCCTCAGTTGTTGTTGTCACCGGATTAAGAAGAGATGCAAAGTATTCCTTCCACCTATGCAATACGCTCTCCTCCGTTTTCAGAAGCCTCCCATCTGAACTCTTAATAGTTTGTGATGAAAGAGACTTCTTTCCACAGAGGCGGCGCACGGTCTGCCAGAACACCTTGTTTGCCGAACCATAGTCTGCCTCCAATTTCTCCCCGAACTTCTCCCAGGCCTTGGCTTTAGCTGTTGATACTGTCTTTGCTGCTGCTTTTCGCGCCTCAGTGTACCGCACTCGACTCGAAGTTGACTTATTTGCAAGCCATAGCAAATAAGCTTCCTTCTTTGCCTTGACAGCTTCTTGGACTTCACCGTTCCACCATGCAGTCCTTTTCTCACCGCCCTGCGCCACACTCAGCCGCTTACGACCACAGCACAAAGCAGCCGAAGTAATCACAGCAGTTTTAAACAACTGCCACTCCTCTTCAACAGTACCACGATCACTGGGTAGTTCTTTGAAACTTGAAGATATGCTATCTGCAAAGGTCTTCCTCACAGCTCTATCCTCCAGTGCCTCCCATTTGATGCGCCAAGTTTGTCTGAACCTAGTATTCTATATATATATATATTTTTTTTATTTTGCATAATTTTATTATTAAAAGTACCATCCAATCAGCACCTATGGAGCACCTTAAATTTGGGAGTTAAAGTCAAATTTGAGTACAGCAATAAATTCCCCACGCTCCTATTATCTCACCTACCTGACAGCTTTGAGAAATCTGTCATGTTACCAGACTTTTTGGACACCCTGTATAGTATGCATTGGCTCGACCGGGTCGTATCTCCTGGTGCTCACCAGATGACGGGAGCATCGATCACGTCAGCCAGAGCCCCTTAGGCACTGATCTTATACTCTACTTACCTTGGTCTAGTCTATGCAAAACAAAGCCAACTAGCAGAGTATGAGCAGCTGAAGCAAGACCACCACATTGAAACTGAATGTATACAATGTTACATTAGAAGTGCATACTCAGGGCTTATTTGAGGTAGAAATACGAATAACAATGCACTATCTTCAGCTGCGCGTTCTCATCTAGTTGTCTTTGTTTTGCGCAGACCATACCTGACGTTACTACATTCCCGTTTTCCTTTGTGCATTCGGGTTGCAATGCCAGCCTTCGTTGGCTATAATTTTTTGTCTAAAAATGCTGTTTATTAATACAACCTCTGACAATTAAGTTCGTTGAATGACCTCATATTGCTAACAGTCGTAAGAGTGCGCTACCATCGTATCCTGCCCCAGACAGGTCAAAACATGTTTAAACAAATTTGAGAGAATCAGCGCTGCAAATGTGTTTATAGTGTTTAAACAGGACATTGAAGAGTGAAGGTGTAGTGCGCGTGGTCGAAACCCAAAATGTATCAGCGAACGAAAGAGACTCATGAAATGCTTTAAACAGTTTACAAAGAAAGTGGTATCACTTTGAAGTTTGTTTATGAGTGGTTTAAACGGTTCAGAGGAGGCCGGAACACCGTGGAAGATGCCCCCTGAAGTGGCCAGACATCCAACATAATGTTACGACCCAACTGAAGGCTATCCCTAAAAACGACTATGCCAGGAGTTTCCCGGACTTGTACAGCCGTTCCCAGAAGTGCATTACCATCGACGGGGATTACTTTGAAGGATAGTAACTGCTGTTTCATGTAAGCCAGCAATCCACTCGCAATATGAGGTTATTCACCGAACTTAATTGTCAGAGGTTATATAAAGATACGGTAGATAATATATTTTTTTCATGCAGGCTGGTGTTTTGAGATTTTAAGCAAGGCCATTTTACCAGCTGTTTTTATTTATTTATTTATTTATTTATTTATTTATTTATTTTAATATATGCGGACCTCCATAGTCCTATAAAGTTAAATTATTGCCTCGAGAGGTCTTTGATTTATGAAATTTGCACCTACTGGTTTTCAAATTACTGATTGCACTAAATTTCTACTTTTTATTGTATGAAAATTTTATTTTCATGTACTGAATATTTAATACCATCATACATTCCTGAGCCATAGGTCTTATATAAAACACAACACCTTATTACCAAACAAAATGAGAGGGTGCGCATGTGCAGCTTTCATGACTCGTAAATAATCAAATTTCAACATGCGAGCTTCAACATGCGAAAGATGATTTGAAAATTAGTTCTTATAAACTGGAACAAGTCATATTAAGATGCATTGTTTGATTTTTTTTTATGCTGCATCGCGATGCAATTTTTTGGATTTCCAGATAAAATTTACACCACTTTGGACTTAGATACTTTGAGATGATCACAACATTATTTCAAAATGGATTGCAAATGGGCAAATTATTTTCTTTCAATAATTTGTTTTACATAATATTCTCTACTGAACACACTTTTGAAATAAAAACAATACTGGGGCTCGATTGTTTTCTTTGAGGGAAAACCCACAAAAAACACACAACTGAATATGTGATCAAATCAAATTGTTGTCGGATTGGATTAACAGACAAGATACTTGACGTCTAATTAATTTTTTTTACGGAGCCGTGAAACTCAGTTCTGTGAAGATTGCACTTCGTTATAACAGGAGTCTATTGCACTGTGAAGAATCATATACTCCTGGCGCCCCTATCACAGCGTATTTTCGGCAAGTTAAGGTGTACGTTTCATCTGAACAGGTACAAATGAAAGGTTTTCTAATCATAAACTTATTTAAAAAAAATGCATAATGATAACAGGTGCTCAGCTGATAACCGATCGAATAAGCTGTTACGGTTTTAAGCTTCGTTTAAATAAAATTAAAAATAAAAATGAAAAATTCTTACGGTCAACACAAGAAACTATACATCGTGTACTTCCATGTCCTGATTGTAAGGGGACTGTTAATTTTTTGAACGATTTCAATAACTGTGAACAACTGCCGAGCAGCCTTCGTTGAGCCATGAAGGCTGACATTTTCCCAGCTGGATCGCGTGATCAATGGATTCACCAATCGCGTGCTCCAAGAGTACATCTGGAGCGACAAGGTCTATAAAAGACTGCTGCTGCCATCTTTTGTCTAATTCGTTTATTCTGGAGAATAAAATACTTTTGATTCTCTAGCCTACAAAATTGTAATTGATAGAAAAAATGCTTGTGCGTATTTAAAATTATCATAGATTAAAGTATGACTAAATCCTTTATTTTCATTTGCACTGTTTAAAGCTGAGGTAATGTGCTCTTTTTATATACAGGGTGTAAATTTTAAGTTGACAAAGCAGAATAACTCGAAAAATAAGCTTCACACGAAAAAATGCGTAGAATCCAAAGTTGATTATTTTCGAGGGGGCATCTGCTGGTGCTAAAATTAGCCCACCCCCCCCCCCGGCCCCTGGGGGTGGGGCGGGGGGCAACTTTAAAATTTCAAATGGGAACCCCTATTTTTTATTGCAGATTCAGGTCCTACATAAAAAACTACGTACATTTTGTCTGAAACATTTTTTTTATTTTTGGTAGATGGCGCTGTAATTCAAGAAAATCCATTTTCTCATTTTTGCGTGGAAATAACTAATTTATTATTCATTTCGATTCCTACATTGTTTTAACTACAATGTAATTTGAAGACATTTCGTCAACAAACAAATAACGTAAACATTGGCATTTTTTTCAGAATGTTTACATTTTAAATTCTGATCTTTAGAAGAAAAGATTGTAATTTTTCAACTGTTTTTGTGAGTGTACAACGCCGTATTGCTTTTGAATTTACATTATGAATTATCTTTCTGTGGAAGAAAAAATTGAGATGGTGTACATTTATGGAGAAAGTGGGAGAAATTTTGATAATGCAGTCGCGCTTTATGCTCAGCGTTTTCCTGGCCAAACGCGATCACGGTCTTCTTTTGTTCGAGTTATTAAACAATTTACTGCGGAAGGTAGTGTGAACCAGAAAAAAAGAACCCGTGCAGCTACTGTTTGTGGAGAAAACAATCAAGTGTCAGTCCTAGCTGCTGTGGCTCATAATCCACATGCGAGCACAAGAGAAATATCAAGGCAATCAGGAATTTCACATATGAGTGTTTGGAAAATGCTGAAGCTCCACAAATTTCATCCATATCATGTATCTATGCATCAGGAACTACATGGCAATGAACACCAAAACCGTCTAACGTTTTGTCACTGGGCACTTCAGCAGATGCAAACAAACCAACATTTTTTTGCACGAGTTCTTTTCTCCGATGAGTCAACATTCACAAACCACGGGGAAGTTAATCGACATAACATGCATTACTGGAGTGAACAGAACCCACACTGGATTCGAGAAGTCAACCATCAGCGACCTTGGTCAATTAATGTTTGGTGTGGGATAATTGGCGATAAACTTATCGGTCCATATTTTATAGACGGTAATTTGAATGGCAACAAATATCGTAACCTACTTGAAAATGAACTACCAGATCTACTTGAAGACCTGAGTATTGAACTTCGACAACACATGTGGTTTCAACATGATGGTTGTCCAGCGCATTATTCATTAGTAGCGCGCGAAGTACTACATCGACTTTACCATGGTCGCTGGATCGGCAGGGAAGGTCCTGTGAATTGGCCAGCCAGATCGCCTGACCTTACATTGCCAGATTTTTTCTTATGGGGTTACCTCAAAGATATCGTTTATAAGGAAACGCCAACCACTCGCGAAAACATGATTCAAAGAATAAGAGATGCTTGCGCTGCAATTACACCAGACATGTTATCAAGATGTGTTCAGGAATTTACAAAACGAGTCAATAAATGCATCGAAGTTGGAGGTCATCAATTTGAACATTTAATTTCATAAAACGGCGAGATGCAAGGGATTTAAGGACAACAAGCAGGCCGAAAGTGAGAGGCGAGGGGACTCACTGGAAATACAAGCACCCCGAAATTCATTTACTTGCAAGTATTTGCAAATAAGAAAAAATAAAACGAAAACAATCGGTCCTTTTAAGGACCACCAAATCTTAAACGGGAATAACTTCATCTTTACACAGTCTTTTACTTTTTTACTCTGTTAGTTAATGAGTTCACTCGTTAGTACGTAGGATGTTCGGTTAGTTAGTTAGCTAATCAGTTGATTTGTTTGATAATTATAAAGTTGTGTGGCCTCATGACCACGAAACAAAACAAAATTATCCTAATCCGCGGCAAAAAATAATAAAATAATAACTTTGCGGCAAAATTTACGAAGTAAATAAGTATTTTTTATTTCTCCGTAACCATTTCCACGCAAAAATGAGAAAATGGATTTTCTTGAATTACAGCGCCATCTACCAAAAATAAAAAAAAATGTTTCAGACAAAATGTACGTAGTTTTTTATGTAGGACCTGAATCTGCAATAAAAAATAGGGGTTCCCATTTGAAATTTTAAAGTTGCCCCCCGCCCCACCCCCAGGGGCCGGGGGGGGGGTGGGCTAATTTTAGCACCAGCAGATGCCCCCTCGAAAATAATCAACTTTGGATTATACGCATTTTTTCGTGTGAAGCTTATTTTTCGAGTTATTCTGCTTTGTCAACTTAAAATTTACACCCTGTATATATTTAATTGTTTTATTTTGGAGAAGCTGATTTTTCATATTACAATATATTATGTCCACAAAATACTTTTTTTCCTAATTTTGACATTTCATGATAGAAAATTTTTATGGGCTACATTATGCAATATTGTTAGGAGCAAATATGATAAAAAAAAACCTCAAAAATTTGAATAAATTAAATGTATGGAATGTATGGAAAAAATTAAATTAAAAATTCGTCTTGTTAAAGAACAATCAATGCTTTATCAAATTTGTAATATGAGATTCTTAGTGTTTATAATTAGCACTAGCGGGTAGTAGTCACTTTCATAAAAGCCCGTCCATAACTTACGTTACACAAAAATTGGCTCATTGTAACCGCCCAACTCCCTTGGCTAATTTTAACGCACGTCTGCACCCCCCCCCCCCCCCAATTAATAAATACGTTACGCTGCGCTTGACCCCACCACACCACCAATGATTTGTAAAAACCGTATGATTTTCAAACGGTTTATTTTATTAGCAAAGTATCAAAATTACAGAGGAAAATAAGAAACGCCAGGGATGGATGAAAGAGCAGAGCACATACGAGGTCTGTTCAAAAAATAACCGAACTTTTTTAATTACGCGGCAAAGAATCGTCGTAGCGACGAGCGGTTAGCAATACTGCAATTGTCATATCCTTCTGTCTAATGGACTATTTACAAGTTTTTACATGTTGTTTACTTTCCTAGTTATTGCCATTTGAATGCAACGTGTTTCAGTGATCGTGACGATTTTTGCAATGTCCGATTTACGAGAACAACGATGCAACGTGAAAATCGAAAAAAGTCGCAGGGAGCTAGGTCTGGGGAGTAGGGAAGCTGGGAGAAGACAGTCATCCGATTTTGGCACAACACTGGCGAAATAACAAGGCTGAGTGGGTAGGCGCAACCATGAAGCGCAACTCTGAGTCATCTTGCCACAACAGTGGTCTCTTTTTTCGCGCAACCTTTTCCAAACGTCTTCTTAGGACAGACGGTTGACTGTTTGGTCTTGAGGCAAAAATTCAAACTGCACAACTCCGTTGAAATCGAAAAACAAGAATGATTTTACCGCCAAAGCGGATAAAGGGAGCACATTTTCTTGTTCTAGCATCGTACATGGATATATAGAATTAACCAACATTTTAAAACACTTGAGAGTAAATAAATAAATATGAAAACTAAATTGTAAATTACTATTTAAATAGGCTAACGTATAGAGAGAATTTAAAAGAATAAACTTGAAGAATGAAAGGTAAATGGAGAGTGAAGTTATTCCTCATACACTTAAAAAAATCAAAGTTCTTTAATTTGTAAGAATTCTCACATAATGTTAAACGAAGTGAGCCTCAATTGCTGAAGCGTTATGTGTAAGCATCTATTAGATTTTCATATTAAATTACTAAAGTCTTATTGAAGCAAGCGATTAACTACTTTTAACTTAATTAGTAATGAGTTTTAGATACCATTAAGCCTAAGAGTACTATACTCTTGATTCAAATAAGCTATGGATAACAAAAGATCTAATAACGCGTAAGGAGTTGGTTGATATATTACACGCCATATCTTAGCATTAAAAGTTCTATAAATTCTGTATTGTACCATTAGGGCACGTGCTACAAAACCAATTGCCACTATCATTATTTACTCGTTATATTCACTCATGGCGCGTTGTTACGACTTGTTTGATATATTACATGCCATATGTTAACATTTAAAGTTCCAATGGTGCCATATGGTATCATATGGCACCTTTAAGGCACGTGCTACTAAGCCAATACAATTATCATTATTTACACGTGATATTCACTCATGGCACATTGTAACGATTGTTTGATATATTACATGCCATATCTTAGCATTGAAAGTTCCAATGGTACCATATGGTTTCATAGGGCACCATTAGGGCACGTGCTAGTAAACCAATAACCATTATCATTATTTTCTCGTGATATTCACTCATGGCACCTTGTTACGAGTCGTTTGATATAGTACATGCCATATCTTAGCATTGAAAGTTCCAATGGTACCATATGGTTTCATAGGGCACTATTAGGGCACGTGCTTGTAAACCAATAACCATTCTCATTATTTTCTCATGATATTCACTCATTACATGTTGTTACGAGAGGTTTGATATATTACATGCCATGTTTTAGAATTGAAAGTTCCAATGGTACCATATCATGCCATAGGGCACCATTAGGGCACGTGCTACTAAACTGTTAACCATTATCATTATTTTCTCGTGATAGTCACTCATGGCACGTTGTTACGAGTCGTTTGATATATTACACGCCATATCTTAGCATTGAAAGTTCCAAGGTTACCATATGGTACCATAGGGCACCATTAGGGCACGTGCTACTAAACTGTTAACCATTATCATTATTTTCTCGTGATAGTCACTCATGGCACGTTGTTACGAGTCGTTTGATATATTACATGCCATATCTTAGCATTGAAAGTTCCAAGGTTACCATATGGTACCATAGGGCACCATTAGGGCACGTGCTACTAAACCAATAACTATTATCATTATTTACACGTGATATTCACTCATGGCACGTTATTACGAGATGTTTGATCTATTACATGCCATATCTTAGCATTGAAAGTTCCAATGGTACCACTTGGTACCATTAAAACACGTACTACTAAACAATTCAGACATCACTATATACCGTTATATTCATTCATGAGACATCCTTGCACGTACACGTGCCATTAGACCGATACTTGCTATCACTAGTTACTCTTTTATATTCGTTCATGATATGTTGTGACAATTTGTTTGATATATTACATGCCATATCTTGTTATAGGAAATGTTTAAGAGGGTATCATAATGGTACCATTAAAGCACGTGCTATTAGAGCACGTACTTATTCCTGCTAACTCACGTTCGTACTTCTGCGTACTCTTTCCCATTTTAATGGATTGGTGAAAACAGACTGTGAAAAAGTTAATTCGTTTTCAAGTTATCGTAATAAATGCTAAGCTCCCTAGGAATAAAAAAATTCTCTTGATTTAGGGACCGAACTGCCCTTTTAATAATCGTCAAACACGTGCATCCTGCACGCACACCATCTCATTAAAGTTTAGAGCACACGCAGAACCGAACCCATGTTCTCAACACGCGTTTTACCAAATGCGAGGATAATTCGTTTCTTCCAGCAATTCAAGACATGATTGAATGAATTGTGAGATTGCAATACATGCAATTCAATACATGCAACGCAATGAATTGTGGGATTGTCTACAGACGGACGGACGGACAGCTGGACAAACCGATCACATAAGCACATTTCTATATATAGAAAATGTGCTAAAAAACGGTGAGCATCACCTTGGCAGAGGACCGAACCTGCCTTTTTTTTTTGCCAACCCACTGTGACCACTGAATTTCGGTCTCAAAGTTGTATCCGTAAACCCAACTCACGTTTCCGTGAATGTTTTCTCCAGTTTCACGCAAAATTTCACGTTGCATCGTTGTTCTCGTAAATCGGACATTCCAAAAATCGTCACGACCACTGAAACACGTTGCATTCAAATGGCAATAACTAGGAAACTAAACATGTAAAAAGTTGTAAATAGTCCATTAGACAGAAGGATATGACAATTACAGTATTGCCAACCGCTCGTCGCTACGACGATCCTTTGCCGCGTAATTAAAAAAGTTCGGTTATTTTTTGAACAGACCTCGTAAGTGCGATTTACTCCTGATAAGAGTATAAATTATAAAACTGAAGTACCCGTAATAACAAGAAATTAATCCTCCCGAGGAAGGTATAGGAAAGTAACGGAAGCTCCGATATCTTCTATTTTTGTCTGCACTTTTTAACTCTTCCCCCAATTTTTTAATCATAATATTTAGAAAAGGTAAAAGAGCTATATCTTCTTTCGTTTCTCATCATTTCCGATCGAATGATATATCTCATGCCATTTTTGGCCATAGTTCTAAAGACCAGGTGACTGCCACCCCACAACTCCGACCCCATTGGGACTTCATAGTAATGTAGATCTTGCCTAAAGGCCGAGACTTTATCTTGTCAAAATTGTTCCCACATTATGGTTCACGAGGCACCTTTAGAAGAGCTCTTACTCTTCTTTATTAGTAGTCAAATATTACATTTCTGATAAATTTTGTGGGTCAACCATTGCTTGTACGCAGAGGGGGGGGGGCTGAGGGGGCTGCAGCCCCCATCCCGAAATTTACTATCTTCCATACAATTCTGTTACGTGGGACCCCCTCCCCACAAGAACAATGCCCCCCCCCCCGAAATAAAATCCTGGGTACGATATTGCCTAGAGGAATCTACATATCAAATTTCACTCCTTTAGGTACCAATATACTATGCGGGCTACTCAAAACCAAACTCATTAGTGAAGGTGCACATGCCCGTAGTAAGCTAAGTCCGAATTTCAGCCTTCTACCTCAAAAAATGCGGTAATTATGAAGGGGACAGAAGGACGCGCATTGTGAAACCAATACTACTGACTAGCTCCATTCTTCCGCTACTTAATAATACGTGACATGAAAAAGACAATACTTTACAGGGCCGTAGCCAGGACATTGGAGGAGGTCGATTTTCAAAAATTCCGGACCTTTTTTCAAAAATTCTACTGAGACGGACCTTTTTCCATATTTGGGAGGCGGATCTTTTTCCATAATGGGTTGGTCGTCGACTTCCCCCCCCCCCCCCCCGACTACGGGCCTGCTTTATACATATGAAAGTTTTCAGAGCACGGATGTGCATGAAACAGACATTCCCAAGTGCCAAATTATATAAGACTTTCAGCAAGAGCAATAATTCTAATCCTTATGGTAAGAGGCATTGACCTGTAATGAGTAATAACCGAGAAAGATGCGAATTCTATACCATGCAGGGAATACGTCGAAGCCTAATCATCTGCAATGTATATTTGTGTCTAAACGTTTTAACAAATTTCACAGTATCCGAAATGTTCAATGTGAAAAACCCTTATGTGTACATTATGTTTGTGTTAATTTTTAAAATTATTTGTTAAATCTCCATGATCGCGTAGGCTTGGGACAAATACCTCCAGATATCGTAAAATTATGATATAATGAAATTCATAAAAAATATTCAAAGACCTGCCAACAATAATCCTGTAATTCAATTTTAAAAAACAAACTAATTTAGACTGCAAAAAGTTACACAAACTCTTTGCTAACATGATTTCTTGGTTCGTGGTTTTATAATTGTAACCATGTGTATTCTACATCTGCAACACTTTAATATTCTCTCTGAAACCGGAATTTTGAGATGTCCTGTATAAATGATATACGATGCTGGATCATCAGCTAAATTATACTGATCACTGAATACGTTGTTTTAGTGTGGTCCAGCATTCAAATAAAAATTCTAAAAATCGATTATTCTAACTATGCTATATACAGCCTTTAAAGTTAAATAATGAGCATCTTTGGGTCATAGTAATTGCTTATGGTAGTCGGTATACTAATAACGATGCTTAAATATTAGCCGTAAGCATCATGATTATATTCGAATTGTAAAAAGCATTTAAAATGAAAACGCAGCCTCATTTCCAAAATTTTTGAATCAAGGAATATTATATTTCGAATTTAAATGATTTTTCCCTTTCGCGGTTTTTCCTCTCTCCCTTAGAATCATTTTCCTTTGCACGTTAAGAATTAAATTAACGGTAAGCCGATATCTGCAGCATAATAGCTTCTTATAATTATTCTCGCACTATCCGACATTAAATTCTGAGGTATTGATAACGCAACCAACTGAACCAAATTTTTTTTCCACTTCTAAATTGAGAAAACGATGCAGACTTTCGAGTAAACGTGCATCAGCTAACCCCATATTGAATTTCCTTCAAAGAGATAAAGGATTTCATCTGCGACTGAAAGGATTTTTAATATTGATTTTTTTTTCATATCAATATTCTTATGGTGAGTATAATTTTTCAGGCTGGCTAAAATTTTTCCGGGTAAAATAACATTTAAAAACATCCACTATCAACTGCGAGAGCCAGTCTTGATATTATTTTTCTTTTTTATCCAGTAGATACCTTTATTATTTGGAGATGGATTTTTATTATTCGTAACTGAAAAATGATTTATTAGAAATCTTAAGTTCACTAGATATAAATATTCTTGTGTTTTATTCTATTATAGTTTATTTATTTCATGCTGCTCAACTTCCATGACCTCACATGATATTAAAAATTTCTAACACTTTTGGAATTTATTCAGTCTTAAAAATGGTAGAAGCTCAGCAGCGCATTTACGAATTACGACTTTTTTTATTTATTTATGAATTGGGATCCAATACGTCCCAATACGACGAGTTGGGCCATGGATGGACCTGGATTTACGGCTGCTGTATGATGGTCGCAGCAGCCGGGATATATACTTCTCAAAGATATTATTATTATTATTATTATTATTATTAATTATTATTATTATTGTTATTTATTTCATTCTTTAAATTTGCATCTATTTATAATTCTTTTCTTTCACATCTCGTTCGCTCAGAAGTTTTTCTGGTTAATTTCATACACTCTCTCACTATAAGAGTCGGCTTCACCGGGTTTTTGCTTTACACTGTACATAATCTACATGATCTACCTTAGATGATCTACATTAATTGTAGATTCGCTCCACTTGTAACAATTTTTCAAATATCTGATGATTCCTAAACCCTCCACAACTCTCTGATATCTAACTTGATTAGTTTGCCATTTTCATGTGTTAATACCGCCTCACCTCTCTGAAGGTGTAATTGAATTTCTCACTTTTAAATGCGCAGATAATCTCTTTTAATGGGAAATCCCTGAATTCACAATGATAAGAACATTAAATAAGCTTGAAAGTGTTTTCAAAGATAATTTTACTGTAAATGAATCTTTTCGATATAACTTAAAGATTAATTTATATACAGGGTGAGGCATTTATCTTGTCTACACACGCATAGACTCTGTCTCCATAGGACTGCTACCCCCAAAAGTTTACTTGTGGACTAAAAAAATTTGAATTTTTGAAATTCTGACTTCGGATTCTTTAAGACCATTAAAAAGTAGAATAGGAATGTCTGTAAGACCCACTTTCTATCTCTTTGTCTTCATCGATAAAATTGGGTTCAAAACTTTAAAAGTTCCACACTTTCAGGGCCTCTATCTCCTAAACGGTTGGATCAAAAACACCAAGAATAAAACATTTCTCGAATATTGTGTACAATTTGAATATACAATTAAAAATAGGGGTTCCTATTTAAGATTTCAAAATTACCCCGTCCCCCAGCCCTCCTCACAAGGGGGGGGGGGGGGTAATTTTTTAACTAATGCACTAATGAATTTCCCCCGCGAAATGCACAATATGGTGGTAGACCCAACTCATCAATGTTTTATTTACTATTTAAGATATATTGGAAGGCTATAATTGCCCTTAAAAGTCATAAGATGCTCTATGTTATCATTACTGATTTATCAAAAGCCTTTGATACAGTTCCTCATGATTTATTAATCAATGAATTAAAAGCCACCGGTCTTGATCCAAATTGGATGAAGTTACTTATTGATTACTTAACTTCACGAACAAATTTCATGACTTTTGGCAATAAAGAAGTTAGCTTAACCTCCTCTAGAGGTATTATGCGAAGGCTCGTACTTAAGCAGTACTTTATATGCAGTTGCTACTTCGGCCATCCATAAGATTCCTTTAAATTTTGAGTTAGACTCTTATGTAGATGATAATATCCTTACAAAAATGTATGATAAGCATGAAAACGTCTTGGCAAGTGAAGAAATAAATAGTGATATAAACAATCTAGAATGGTGGTATAAAAGTCAAAGTACGAAATTGAATAAGGAGAAAACACAAATACTCAAAATAACTTTTGATCAAAAAGCAGTTTCTACAGTTAGTAAAATTTTGGGAGTTTTTTTTGATACGAGGTTAACTTTTAAGGAACATATTGAAAACTTAATCAGTAAAATGATTAAAGTTACGTATTTAATTAAAAAATTGAAGAGAATATTAACCAAAAGGGAGGTGTCAATTAAAGCAATTATAATTTCGAAATTAAAATTTGGTGTCATTTTATGGTCTACTGCTTCTAAACATCTTTTGAAGAGACTGAAAATTAAACATAATAACATTATTCGAACAGCTTTGCCTTTAGATAAATTTACGTCTATTACGGAAACTTGTAATATGGTTGATCTGCCTACTTTCGATACTATTATTCTTAAAGTTAGACTTAAGGAAATCTATTTTGCTTTGAGCAATGATAAACATCCATTACATATAATTTCTCGCTGGCTGAATAATAAAACTTATACCCGCTCTTCTCAGAAATATAAACTTATTCCACCGTTTGTTGTTAGTTCAAAGTTGGGAAGATTTTTTCTATTTAATACTATTGATAGTTGGAATGAGTTACCCATGCAGATGAAATTTGATTAAATGAATTATTATACTCAAAATTGTATAAATCATAAACAACATGTAAAACATTTAATATATAATTATGTCATGACTTGTCAACAGGATGTATAATGTATTTCATTTTACTTCATCCCTTTGGGATGCAAATTGTGTAAATAAAATAAAATAATTCATTTTTGATTTTGGACATTTTTTCGTACAAATCTTAGTTTCCGAGATATTCAGTTGTCTCAAGATAAATGCCTTTCCCTGTATAAAAAAAAGAAACTGGGCATTAATTATTTATTTCAGCAAAGGCATGGAAATTTTTTAATAACTGTTCAGAGTAAATTCGATGCTTTTTTTTTTTAATACTTGGCGTATGGTTGTCAATTTTTTCTGTATTGAAGAGATTGCTAGACATCTTTATTTATTATCAGTAAAATATGAATAAGAATAAATTTTATTCGGAAAAATTGGCAAGAAAACAAAATGTTTCTTCACATTGACTTTTGCTCTTAAGAGAGTCTTCAAAGCGCATTCAGATTAATTCTTAATGGTTGTAACATAATCAATCTCAGAGTTAAGCGATTGTTTCATTTTTCTTTTTTTTCTTCAAGAAACTGTTTTCCAAAGCACACAGTTAATTTTTTTTTTCTACAGTTCTTGTTGTGCCGTGAAAGAACAAAACTGTAAACTTAGAATTCTTCACTTTTTGGATGTTCAGTTTAGCTTCATTAGTAAACCGTTTTTTAAACATTGTAATATTTTTGTTAGAACTGATGACACGTGGATGAGGTCACGAACGTCATTGACATTCGGATGTAGTAGGCATTCTAAACGGGTTTTTATTTTGTTTAATAAAACTTCTCGGCTGATTTTTCTGCATGCAAGGGCAGAAACAGAAAAAACGACATATGAATATCTAAACTTCTTCTCTTCATGTACGGAAGAAAATGTTACCTCACCATTTTTCATCCATGTTACCTCTTTGACTTGCCGTCTCGGCTAGAAATAGACTATAGGAATTGTAATACATTTGTATTTAACATACATCAGGGCCAAACCCAGAATTTTATCTCAGGTGGGGCTGAGGGGGACTGGCCCAATCCTGCTTGTGGGGGGTAACCATGTACCACATTTAGCTGCCCCCCCCCCCCCCCCCCCGGGCGGGGGGGCTGCAGTCCCCCTCAGCACCCCCCCCTCCTTGGGTACGGCCCTGACATACATAGTAATTCGAAGAAATTGCACTTGCACAACCTAAGGTGCGTTGCAAAAGTTTAAAGGCACCCTATTTTTTTTGCACATTCCTAAATATTTATTTCAAGTATTTTTTGCACATTCCTTTTAAAGATATGTGGGTAAGGGTAAAAGAAAGTGGTTATTAAAGCGAAAATAACCAAACATTGATTTAATAATTAGATACACCAAAAAATTAATATTTACAGTGTTGCAAAAGTTTAAAGGCAGTGCACAGTGTTCAACAAGTTATACAATTTTGTTATATTTAGTAACAGATACTTCAACCACATTTAGTAAGAACTTTATACATTATGCTTGGTATAGAGTTAATTAAAATTTCCAACGTTTCTTTTGAGATTTCTTCCCATTTTTCAATGATCACTTTTTTCAGTTCATCTACAGATTTATGTTTTCCCATTTGCATACACAGCTCTGGCGAGAATGCCCCATAAGTTTTCTATGGGGTTTAAGTCTGGTGAACATGCAGGTCATTACATAACCTGCACTCCGCTGTTCAGAAACCACTCCCAAGTAGTTTTTGCCGTATGGGCAGGTGCGTTATCCTGCTGAAATTCTCAAAATGGTCCTCCAATTTTTTCACCGAATGGCATTAAATGTTCATCAAGTAGGTTCTGATATCCTAAAGCATTCATTCGACCATTTATAAATGCTATATTCGTCTTTTTTGCCATCCAAAAGCATCCCATTTCATCACTGATCCTCCACCTTGTTGCCTTTTAGAAAAAATTGCTCCTCTTTGGTAAATCGTGCCAATAGTATTGCCACCCATCTAGTCCGTCTAAATTGAATATTTTTTCATCACTAATACCAATTTTTGCCATTCCTTGGTCCAGCTCATCTTGTCTTTGGCAAATGACAGTCTCTTTAATTTATGTTCAGACTTGATGGCACGTCTTGTTTTTCTCTTCTTATAAACAAGTGTATTGGACGAATTTGCAAGTCGTGATAATGTTGATTTTGATACATTAATATCTGGCCTACTTGCTAGTTTCCCCAATGAAACTGTGGAGTTACTTAATTCTTTCTAGTTCTTTTTGACGATTGGTCAGAGCTGATGGTCGTCCATTGCGTGGCTTGGTTCCATAGTTTTCTCCATTTCGCACACAATGTCAATAATTTCTTCCTAAGTTCTTTGCAAGTCGACGATTAGACAATACTTGGTCCTTCAAAGCCATAATTTGCCCTTTTTCAAACTCTGACAGTTCTTTTCCATGCCCCATGGTTGATTGTGATTGCAAAGTGAATGCAAATGAAAAGCAACCGTGACTATTGTCGTAAACAATGTTAATACACGTTGAAACACGTGACACGTAACATGAATGAAGATTTTCATCGCAGATTAATCTGCGATTTTCATAATTTAAAGCGTAACAATGAACTGCCTTTAAACTTTTGCAACACTATGTATATTAATTTTTTGGTGTATTTAATTATTAAATCAATGTTTGGTTATTTTCGCTTTAATAACCACGTTCTTTTAACCTTACCCACATGTCTTTAAACTATTTGAAATAAATATTTAGGAATGTGCAAAAAATAGGGTGCCTTTAAACTTTTGCAACGCACCTTAAACAGGATGACCTCAAAGTTTATTTTCAATCTACGTTGTTCGATATTGTGAAATGAAAAAAAAATTCTATAAAATTAATTTATTTAAAAATGCACCTTTAAAAGTCATGTGCCCCTTTTTATCTGCCATGCCGGTAAAATTAAAACTATACTTACTTATCGGTAAAATAAGTTGGCACCTCGGCTATTTCATTCTGAGAATTATTCTACGCTAATGGGGGTGATAGCATTATTAAGTAAGAATGCCATCGCATGTTTTGATACTCTGGCTAGGTCAGGAGTAGGAAAAGAAATATGAAAGTCATATTCAGCCGAGAGAAAAAATACAAAAAAAATAAGCTGACAAGTAGCCATTACGCACTTGGTGTACCGATTTTAATAAAAACCGCTAAGGACTTAGCCAATGGTGCAAATAAGCAGACGTGCAAGGTTGAAAAATGCGGCTTGTATTTTCTTTCCTACTCGAAAAATAACATGAATTCATTGCACTCCAAACCTATCGCCCAGTTTTCAAATAATGAGAACCATAGGCGCCGAATCTGGGAGGGCATGCCCCCTCAATATTTTTTCTATGCGCTATATTTTTTCTATATTTTTTCAAATTTCTCACAGTACCTTTCTTATTTTGGGCATTCTTCTGGATGAATAGACAAAAATTGCCCCCACCCCCAATATTTTCCTGAAGTCGGCGCCACTGATGAGAACCACATTTTTTTTCTTCAACTTTTAAGAAGAAATTTCTTTTACATTAGTTCCTCGTACTCGAATCACCCCCATGCAGTTTCAGTATGGAATAGCCGAGATGCTAACTTATTTTGCGTCGACAGTACATATTTATCAAAAAAAGTACCCCCCCCCCCCCATCCTAATTAAAAAAATTTTTCAAATTTTTATGTTTTGGACTAATATTAATTCTTTCTGGAAATTAATGTAAATTTAAAATGTTAATTTTATTCCCAACGTTATTTAGAAAATTATTCTATCCATTGTCTCTGCTCGGACACTTGCAAAATAAGTTTCGATTTTTCTTAGTTCCGTTATGCTGTTGCCACCTAGTGCCCAAAATTAAAAATTGTCATATTTAAGAAAACATTTTATATCTGGTATAAATAAAATAATTTATTTGCGAGAAGTAACAAATAACCCCCCCCCCCGTTGAATTGGAAACGTTATTAAAAATGATTATTATACATATTCTGGCTTAATTTAATTTTATATTTTTTATTGCAGTTTAATCCTTACACCGATTCAAAAGTCCCCGATTTCTAGTTTTTAAATTATTTTTAGTTTAGAGAATTAATCTCCTTACCAAGCCACTTCTTATATTTTCAAGCGTGGGCAGTTTATAATGATAACATTTACTAGTTATCACCACTCATCGTCTCCCTTATATATCCTTGGAATAATCCTTTGCAAGATGGCCTTTTGCCCTTCTCACCAAAGCACGTTGCTCTTTCGAGAAAGTATCGGAAGGACTTTAGGTCGATGGGACAAATGCATCAACAAAGGCGGGGTTTATGTTGAGAAATATGAAGATAATAAGTGCAAATCTAGCTATGTTTAACTTTCCTATCGCGCTTAGTATACAGGGTATAACAAAAAACTAGGCCAAACTTTCAGGAAACTTGCCTCAAATCTAGAGGGAGAAAATATGTTAAGTGGACATGCTATTTCCATGTTAGAACTCATTTTCTACAATTATAACATTTCTAACATGGAAATAACATTTCCGGTAAATCATTTTCTTCCTGTGTGAAGAATGTTTCCTGAAAGTTTGGCCATACCTTTTTGTTAGACCTTTATTTTAGATCACTATTTGCGAGTTACTTACAGACTTCCTCTCATAATTTAAGGGTATGGCGCGTTTTATGTTTGCGATGCTTTTAATCTTAATTATTCATGAGCTTGCTCTCTCGTTTTCCTGCCACAATACGGATGAAGAATTCGTTAATGGATGTCGATAATCCTGTGTTAATCGATCCACATGTTAAAGATTTCCAATTAAGTGATATTTCCAATAGCTTAAGATGAAAGAAAGTTAAGCTTCGAAAACGAGCGAACTTGTATACTGAAATTTCTAATTTGTAGATAAAAATAAAATCTTGTAAACATTCCAAGTAGGAGCTTTAGCAGTGAAGCAGAAATACATTTATACGTTTATTAAAAAGAAATTAATCCCCCCTCCCCATCGCCTCCCCGAGTAGGATATGGCAAATCATGTATTTTTAACCCTTTATCTGCACTTTTTACCTCTCCCCAAGTTTTTTTTAATCAATAAATTGATTTTCTCGAACGTAATATGTAAAAAATGTAAAAAACCTCGTATCTTCTTTCCTTTCTCATCATTTCCGAACGTTTGATGTATCACATGCCATATGTTGCACATAGTTCTAAGGACCAAGTGACTGTCACCCCCGCAAATCCCATCCTACTGGTACAATTGGGTCTAAACTTCATAGTAATGTAGATCTTGCCTAGAGGAATCTGGATACTGGATTTTTCGCCTTTACGTACAGAAGTAGCACATATATAGTTGTCCTCTCTGAATCCCACCTCCGTAATTCCGACCCCCGTTTACCAATCAAAACCAAACTAAATAGTGCAGATGGACATGCCCATAGTAAGCTACATTCCGAATTTCAACCTTCTACCTCAAAAAAATGTAGAAATTATAAAGGGGACGGACTGACATTATAAAACCAATAAGTAGCTCCATTCTGACGAGGGTCAGTCAAAAGAAAACCGGAAAAAAGCTTTTACAGCTCCTTTATTACAGAGTTCGTACACTATTTTTCAATGTAGTCCTCATCTTTTCGATGCATTTCCGCCACCGAATCGGGTAGGCATGGATATCTCGGGAAAAAAAACTTTTCATATAATGGAAATCTTGTTATAGGAATCTGCCGAATTTCACTCCTTTATAAATACACATAGACCTTTTGGTCCCCTCTAATTTTCACCCCCAAAACTCCGACCTTAGTGGGCTAATCAAAACCAAACTAAATAGTGAAGGTGCACATGCCCATAGTAGGCTACATTCCGAATTTCAACCTTCTACCACAAAAATGTAGAAATGATGAAGGGTGATTCAAATCGTGTGTAAAATAAAACCTATAAGTAGTTCCATTTTTCCGCTACTTAAAAATAAGCTTATAGATTATGAGCACTTGAGCAATAGTGCGTCGACAAAGCGATTTCACGTGCGCGCGGCGATGTCAATAATGCTTAAAATATGAACAGAAAGTACAATATATTCCTTCTTGACAAATCTATTGTTATATGACATGCCAGTATCTTTGAATTCTTTACACTCACTGTTTTAGCACGTGAATTCGACTTGAAGGGGTCCACGTAAAACTCTGAAAAGTTGATACGGCCGAGCTAAGACTTTGATGGCCATATTTCTGAAAACAGAATTTGAAAAGGTTAATCCGTTTTCAAGTTATCGTGCAAACGGCGGACGGATGGCCGGACGGCCGGATAAACGTACAGACCAAGGGCGCATTCTTATAAGTAGCTTTTATGCCAAAGCTCCTAATAAGTGCCATATCAACACCATTCTAACATAAGTTTTGAAGCTTATTCTACATTGGTGAATGTACAATAAGATTTTGTGACTTTATTTTCTACTTTTAATGTACTTCCACCTTGATGGAGCTTAGTTCGTTTTCTAACTTTCACTTCTATTACCTTAAATTGGTTTTCTTTTCTCTGTCAGTTTTTGTCTTAAGACGACTGAATTGCATTTTCAGGGAGCGCAATTACCCTATTTGCTTTTTATCTTTTATCTTCATTTTTATTGTCTTCTACGGATAATTTATTTCTACGGAGATGCAGATTCTTTCTCTTTGATGCCTATTGCAGACTCGTACTTTAAGTTCTCCTCAGAAAGTAGATTCGGCGCAGAGATTGTATTGAATTTAAAGCTTTTTTTTTTCTTTCTTAATTTGAACATTCCCTTGTTAATTTTTGCTCTTCCTATTTCGCCGTTTTGCTTTGTCTTAAAGGGTTTTTTTTCTCAAGTACTTTAACAATTTCATTTTAGCGTTTTCCGTGACAATGTTGAGATTTTTTTTTAATTAAATTTTTTTATTCTTATTTTAAAATTTATTTTCTGGTAGGTTGTAAAAGAAAACGCGTAGCTGTAAAGTTCAATCCAAGCACGTGGCTCAGTGGTTGCGTGATCGCCTCTGATGCCCGAGTACGTGGGTTCGACCCCGGCCGAGGACGACGAGGATTTTTTTCAGGGGGAAAATCTGAGATCACGCACTTCCTTCGGAAGGGAAGTAAAGCCGTTGGTCCCGTGTAGTCGTTTGCCGGCTGCACGTTAAAGAACCCTTGCGAGGCAAAATTTGCGGCCCCTATAACGCCGTCCTGAAATGACCATGGCAGTTGAAAAGGACGTTATTAAATAAACCAAACCAAACCAATCCAAGCACACAAGTTCTCTCTTAAATTATTTTTATTTGTTTATTTTTTCTCTTTTATTCGATTTATATTTTCAAATTAATTAATGGTTCCACTGTTCAAAAGCCGTTTAACATATTAATCGTAATGCTTTTTTAAAATTCGATATTTACTGCAAATACAATACCCTATCAAAAGTCATGGGACAACCCTGATTTGAATGAAAATGAGACATTTCTTGCAATTTCACAGTTGGCATTCTTCCCAACACTACACAACAGAGAGTATGCTATTATGAGGTGATGCTTGCGTGAATGCTGTAAGAATGTCTCAAGGAAAAGAGCTTTCACACTTCCAAAGAGGTACAATTGTTGGGTGCCATCTCGCATGCAAAACTGTTAGAGAGACATCAACCCTCCTAAACATCCCGAAATCGACCGTTCACAACGTCATCCGGGCATGGAAAGAGAAAGGCACCACAAGTGTTCCGCCTAGGACTGGAAGATCCAAGATTAAGTCACCCAGAGACCAAAGGGCTCTTCGTAAAGTGGTCACTGCAAACCGTCACACGTCGCTTGATGGACTGACAAGATCGTTCATAGAGTCGACGGGAACAACTTTGAGCACTGACTGTTCGCAGGGAAGTGCATGCAATGGGTTTTATTGCAGAGCGGCAGCCCACAAACCTCACATCAGCACCAGCAACGCAGCGAGGAGATAGCAATGGTGTAAAGAACGACGACATTGGACTCTGGATCAATGGCGAATGGTTAAATGGAGTGAAGAGTCCCGCTACACCATCTGGCAATCGGATGGACGTGTTTGGGTATGGCGAACGTTATCTGCTAAGCTGTGTTGTGCCCACGATGAAGTTCGGCGGAGGGTCGGTGATGGTGTGGGTGTGCATTCCATGGTATAGTTGGGTGCTATCGTTTCTGTAGACGGACATCTAAACGCAGAGAGTTCCCAAGACATTCTGGACAACGCAGCACTCCCACCTCTCTGGCAGCACTTTGGCAATAACCCTTTTCTGTTTCAGCACGATAACGCACCTTGCCATAAAGCAAGGGCTGTAGGCACATGGTTTGATGAAAAGGGGGTTCGAGAACTTGACTGGCCTGCCCATAGCCCCAATCTGAACCCCATCGAACATCTGTGGGACGTGTTGAAACGTCGCATAGTGGAGTATTTGACACTAAAAGCTGGTCATAACTGGTTTTTTTCCTATTTATATGTGACAATCGCGATTGTAGAACTGATACGTTCGCAGTTCGTAATTTCAAACACAATCTTCCAAATATTCCAGTTTTTTGTCTATATGCTTAATTGGACATTGAAGCACGACATCATACAAAGATTTTTTTGTAAATATCTTATTCTCCGAAGAAGAACCTAGAACAAAGTAAAGGAAACTACGAGATTAAAATAATTTTAGAGCGCCGAGATTTGCAACGTGCAACGAAAAATAAGACGAGATTCCGACTGGCAAAACAATTGAACCAGGTACAATGACGTCTTAAAGAGCTAATATTTGATGTACCATCTATTGTACTGTACCCTCATGTCATTACAATTGTTGAATTGTGAATTCAAGAAATGAAGGTTATGGCCAGCTTTTAGTGTCAAATACCCCACTGTGCGTCGATTGCGCGCTTGTGCGAAACGCCCGAAATCCGTGACAAGATACTTATGGCAAAACGGCGAAATTACCTGTCGAAACGTATCAAAAACGTGTGGACAGTATGCCCCAGACAGTAGAAACTAATATAGCAGCAAAAGGTGGACCAACAAGATACTAAAATATGTATATTTTTGATTGTTTCTATTAAAGTGATGGTGTCCTATGACTTTTGATAGGATAGTGTACGTGAAGTTGATCTATACATTATAAACTTTTATAAAGATTGTTTCAAAAATATATGTACAAAGGGTGTTTAGAAGGGGAGGAGGATATTTCTAGCATTTATTATAAGTTTATGTGTGGATGAGCTTCAATCACCTACTTTGTAAACTTTCATTAATAACTTCAAAACAAAGGAATTTCGGACATATGTTTATATGAACTTTTTTTCTTGTTTTGGTGTATGGAACCTGTCCCTAAAGTTTGTAAAAGTATTTTTGAAACACCCTGTATACAGAGTGTGCTTCAAAAGTCTGTTATCCTCAATACAATTTCAAAATGAGTGGAGATACAACAAATCTGTTGCAGGCAAAGTATAGGAAGTTAGGTAGGGGCTAGACAATGGTGGTGGTGTCAAATTTGACCTCTGACCTCAAATTTTGCACCATGCAATCTGTAACTTTCTAACCGTTACAGGTAGAGAAAAATTTCCAATTGTACAGTTGTAGAGCTCAAAGTAAAAACACTACAGCCGGCTTCAGGTGGCCAAGAGCGTTAAGGCGCAGGTGGTTTCAGCATGAGGTACCTCCCAGTGGCGGCTCGTAGCTAAAATTTCTGGGGGTGCTGAGTCAGAAAATTTTAATTTTTTCACGAACTAGAGAATAGCCAGTGACATTAAACTTAAGGATCATGTAATATACATGTATAAGAATAGTATTAAAGAAAAAAAAGACACATTATATTGAATTTTATCGATATCGAAAGTGAAACTGGGGGTGCTGCAGTGCCGCAGTGCCTATGGACGAGCCGCCACTGGTACCTCCACATTTTGCAGCCATTTCACGTCGACGGCTGGATGACATGTTTCCACATCGATGGATTGGCCGAGAAGGATTTGATACTTGATTTTTTCCTTTGAGGATACATCAAGGACAGGGTGTATACCACTGTACCAGCATCAGTAAATGATTTTAAACAACGAATTAAGCAGGCTTGTACAGATATAACACCCATCACATGTTAATGTGATGGGTTCTGTGAAATACAGTGCACAATTATGCATTGCTGCAGAAGGACACCACATTGAGCACTTCATTCATTGAAAAAACTCAATGTAGCTTGAGCACTGAAATTTCATTTTATTGTAGTGGGTTTATTTTTATGCTTAGTTTAAATCTTTTTTTTTGTTAAAATCAGCGTTTTGAGCTCTAAAACTGTATAATACGAGTTTTGCGCCCGTATTGGATTTCCCCATATTCGCCAGTATATCTTTAGCGTATATCAGGACACCATATTAAGAAAGGCCTCTGTTCAAAATAAGCAAATTCTAGAAGTCTGCTTACCATTTGGTAGGAGGCACAATGGCTCCCAAAATCCTTTAACTGAAAGAGTTAATTTCCATCTACAGACTCTCTAAAGCAAATTTGCCAGCCATTGCACATTCAATCCATATATATTGATTCCCAATATGCATTTGACCTAAGTCAAGATCTGCCGAAGAATCAAACATTAAAGGGCGAGTTGTTGTTCTCTTGAGATGTGATTTTGAATCAATTTGGGCGAGTAAATTAAAACTGAAAACCAATATCCGAGTTCAATTTACAAAGCCATAACTCTCTCAGCCAAATCAATGAATTGGTCAGTATTCCAATACAATTTTTGCAATTTTTTGGAGTCATTTAAATAATTAAAAAGGGCTTTGTTGAACGTGCTATTCGTGCTCCCAAAGATTACAGCATAAATGCCATCAACTTTCAGATTCAATAAGTCCTTGAAATTAAATGATATAGTGAGCATCATGGAGAAGCTACATCATACAGTTCCTTCATTAAACTACTAATCGAACATTTTAAACTAATTTATCAATGAGAACATTTTCAATCAAGAAGGCTTTTAAAGTTTAAGCTTACGGATCACGAAATTTTCTCTCGATAATCAATATCCTAATACACATTGCAGAAACTTTCCACACTTTTCCTTCTTCAAGCATGATGCACTTCATGTGTATTTGTAATTTGAATCACTGGGTTATATTAAATTAAGCAAACTTCATGTGTATTGTAATTGAATCTAGAATTGACGCAGACCAAATATACTGACCAGTGTTTGAAAAAGGAAGCTTAAATTTAAGCTTACAACTTTTGTCCTCAACATTTTTCCAGGGGAGATGCCTAAAAGCACATTTCAAATATTTATTTCAAACAAAGATAGAAAGTTCAAAGTTTTAAAAGCTCGCTTTGAAGTTCAGTCCGTACCACAGTGCTTCCCTGTTTGTTTTGTAAATGGCGATGCCATAGAAGAAGGGTAGTTTGTTTTAAGCGAAACGTGAAACACCGTCTACGAACTTTTGTGCCTAGTAAAGTTGCTTATGACGTTGGAATTCACATACGAAATCCAAGAATTATACGTAAAGTGTGATCTTTATTTTATGGTTAATGTACGAATTATATACAAGTATTTAAAATATACAACAAAAATAATAAGTCTTATGATTTTCTTAGTAAGCTTATATACTGTACTTATTGTAATTAAAACTGAATACCCCTAAAACCTGTCATGATTTAAAGTCGTCGAACTGCTGCTCATAAGCCGAAGATTAAAATTGAAAAGTTGTCAGGCTTGATGGAAAGAGACTTTGCTGGCACTACGAGTCACAGAAACGATTCAAATTAATATTATATTATGGCAAAAAATATTACCATCTCAAATGACTGAAATTGTATTTCAGGTTTATTCAAAGCAAAATTTACAAATAAATGCTTTATTTCTTTTAATTCTTTTACAGTGCTCTTGTATGTAACATATATATACAAATCCTTAATTCCCTAACATTACAAAATGATGAATGGCAATCTAATAGTCCAAGGCACAAATAAGAGCAACGCCACGTTTGATCCAATGGCTTTGAAGAAGATCGCTGGGAATCTCGACAGACAAAACATAATTCGTAGAATGGCCAGTAGTTGACAAAGTTCCTGTTAAGGATAAAATATACGTTTATAAATTATAATTTTCAAGTTGTTAATTAGGGTATTTGCAATAGATAGGTGCTTTTTCTTCTCAAGCTGAAGATAAAATTTCGTATCGAATTATTAGTTTTACCACTTTAACAGAAAAATATAGCAAAAGAAAAGTAAAGCTTAAGAACCTTATCGGCTTTAAGTTACCCGGATCTTAGGAGTGTAAGCAATGGTTTAATTTGCAAATTATGAAGATCTAAGCCCTTAGGCTGATAATGCGGCATGATATTTAGCATATTAAAGAGATCAGATAGCTTTATAAATATTTGCTTGGGTTCATCGTCACTTAATTCGAAAAGCTACACCGCTTTGTATATATTCGCAGAATTTTTAAATGTTTGCGTCAGAATTAAATTCATGTTTCTTTTATAAAAATTAATATTCTTTAAAATGCACCGTTCAAGAAGTTCTTTTCAAGCGAGAATAATTAACGCATTCAGGAAAAATTTAAAGCATTAATTTCTCTAGTTTCTGTGAAAATCACGTTCGCAAAAGTCATAATGTTTTCATATACAACAATTCATGGAACGTAAGATCAAAATTTAAAAAGAAAAACTGGAATACTAATGTTACTCAAAAGAATTTGGTAACTCGGCTCTAATAAGATCTGGGAAGTTGATGAACTTATTGAGATGGTCTCCATTATATGAAGAATCAACGAAAGTGACAGTCTAGCTGCAATGCATCGGCAAATGCCCCCTGGCATTCTGAACCCCCTTCATAAGCAAGAATTACCACTTGGATTATATTCGGAAGCCTCATCACTTCTTGAAGCATATTTATCCGTCAGCCGAAATCCAAGGCTGCGGCGAAATGGGCAGTTTCAACGCAGAAATTCTGATGGAAAAACTGCAAAAAATTGAAACTCGTTAATTTGTCATAATTTGGTGAATCTTGAGGATCCAAAAGCCTTCTATTTGACATACGAGGGCATACTGAAAAGTAATGTCTTTAATTATTTGTGTTACGCTTCGGAGTACCAATTATCACACATTCTGCTCACAAGGGAACCTCACGGAGTGATAATAAAATTCAGAACCGAAAGTAATATGGATAATATATTTTGTTTACTTAAAATAATTATTATTTATATCCAATAATACGAGGGCATATTGAAAAGTAATGCCTCTATGGCTGTAACTTTATTTAACCGATTTTCAAAAGTCTTTTTGTATCTGATACTTACATTTGTCCTCTATGTAATGCACTATTTACTTTTCGACATAGTCCCCATCCCTTTCCACGCATTGCGCCAACGCGTGACTAGTCGGGTGAACCCGTCGGAGAGGAATTCCGGGGTTGTTGTCGACACCAGGACTGAACGGCAGGCTTCACCTCGTCGTCAGAACGAAACTCATGCCCCTTAAGATGCTCTTTCCTCTTTGGGAAGTGGTGAAAGTCGCAAGGTGCAAAATCTTTCATTTTTTGAACTGCAATTTTTCATTTTTGAACTGTAGGCGCTGCAACCCCCTCTGAAGTGTGGCGATGGTGAGCGGACGGGCGTTATCGTGCTGCAGAAGAGGAACCAAAGCTGCCATTCAATCCTCGTGTCGACGACAACCCCGGAATTCCTCTCTGACGGGTTCACCCAACTAGTCCACGCATTGGTGTAATGCGTGGAAAGGAATTGGGACTATGTCGAAAAGTGAATAGTGCATTACATAGAGGACAAATGTAAGTATCAGATACAAAACGAATTTTGTAAATCGGTTAAAAAATAAAGTTACAGCCATGGAGTCTTTACTTCTCAATATGCCCTCGTATATTGAAAAAGAAATCACGTGCCAAGATTCATATTCAAAGATTTTACAGGACACATTATACCCATATAAAATGTCTAGAGGAAATTCAGGAAACAGTCGAATAACTTTAGATCAAAAGATGCTGGAGTTATAAAAGTCAGGTTTATGTATAGGAAAGTGGCCGTGCCCGATTGAATAAAAATATCCCCAGCGTCAATAGTGTAAAACGCTGAGAAGTTATGAAAATTAATTTTAGAACCATGTAGAACAAACGCACGAAGTCGCTCTTATTTAATACTTGCCACAATAGAAGAATGAATAAAATTAAACAAAACAATTACTAAATTTCAACATTTCACGATGCTCGAAACAAAGTAGGAAAAGGACGTCTAGGTAATTATTCAGGCAGAACTCGCGATGACGCCTAACTAATAATTTATCCAGGACTAGATGAAAAGTGCTGATGGAGATTCGCTTTCATCTATGTTGGCCGTCGTGCAAGAAATCATTAAGCCCAAGGATCCAAGAGAATATTTTTGTGGCCGAAAATATTCAAATTGAAAACTAGTTCAAGAAAAGAGACAAGAAAATTATCAAAAATTGGTTCACAGATGGATATTTTCCGAAAGTGAGAAATGAACACCCTCCTCCTTGATTCTTATTCAAGCTAAAATTTCGAAATTGAAGACCATATTTTCAATATACATGTTTTAAGAGCGGCTTTCTCGAAGAACGACCGACTTTTGTGTCATCTCTTCAATTTTGCTTTGGTAGGGATTTAAGACATTTTAACTTTAGTCAAAAAAACAAATTTATTTAATATGCATAGGGCAAAAGTGACTTATGTTTTGGACATTTCTGCTTTTTTTTTACCATTTTTGTAAGGTTTTTAAAGAATAAATTGTATATCAGAAATTACCAGGAAAATCGATGTACGGGCGGAAGGGATTGATCGGTGTGGCATGTAGTGATAGTTTTGTTTAATTTTTTGGCAAGGTATTAAATAGGAGCGATTTCGTGCGTTTGCTGTTCTTCACGTGAATATTCCAATGTATGGAATCCTGAAGGGTGTTCATTACATGGATTTTTCTTCTCCGTTTTACGCTTTTGTTTTCTTTACGCGAAGTGTGGATTTCTACTAAATCCGTAACACTCTACGAGTTTGTAATCTGGTCTTTTTCTCTATCTATCATGGTTCAAAAGTTAGTTTTTGTAACTTCTCAGCGCTTACACTATGGCCGTTGGAAATACTTTTATTCAATCGGGCATGGCCACTTTCCTATAGACAGACCTGATTTTTACGGTTCTAGCACCTTTTGTTCAAAAGTTATTTGACTATTTCGGGAATTTCCGCTAACCTTGGCACGTCATTTTTAATGATCAATATATTATTGGATATTGATGTTATCTATATTAGTTTCGGTTCGGAATTTTATTAACACCCCGTGAGGTTTCCTATCAGTTAATCTTCCGGCTTTACTGACGTAAGTTCGTACATCTGCTGTTAGAGATGCAAGCCAGAACATGGCGGCATGTAACAAGCACGATGTTGGCACGCATGAAGCATAATATATTAGTTTTTAACTGCAGACAATGTGCCACCGATAGACATTCATCGGAGCTTGAAGATTGCGATCAATGTGTCGACATCAGTACTGTACAATGATGATCTGTTCGTGCTCGTCATAAACCTGGCAGAACTCTCAACTTGCGTGCCAAACGACGAAGAGGAAGGCCGCTTACTGCAACTGATGACGCTCATCGGAATCTTGTCCATGAACTTATTAGAGCGAATCGTTGCATAACGCAGGAAAAGCTATCAATAATTGCATCATTGGAATTCCGGAAACTTTGTGCACGATGAGCCTCGCGAATGCTCATTCCTGACATGAAACAGAAGACATTGAACATGAGCCAACAATTGCTTCTGCGCTGCGAACGTTGAGGCAGTGGATTCTTAACCAATAGGTGACAAAGGCTGGGTACACTACTTAGAGCCCGAAAACGAGAGATTCAGCGTCATGGTTTCATTGTTGTTGATCCTCCATCATCCAGTCCCGACTTGGCGCAATCCGATTTTCATCTGTTCCCAAAATTTAAGGAACGACATCTGTTCCCGAAGTGAGGATGTGGTTTCACAGTCAAGGTAACAGATCTCGAAACTGTAGAAAGGTACCACTTTGTTTTACTCAAATAAGTATATCCATTTTCAAATAAAAAATTAGGAAGCATTACTTTTCAGCATGTCGTCGTAAAAACTTCCGGGGAAATGAAAGGAGAAGCATGGACTTCCGTTATGAAGACAGCAGTGGGCAGTGGCATGCAGCGGTTTGTTGATGCCTAAGGCTAATTCCATTATAAATTGGAATAGATTGTATGCCCTAGGTCGTCGTTTTCCACTCTTAGATCGGTGCCCAGAGCCGTTGCCCTTTTGCCTCCTCCCACACCTTGCACACAACTGGCAGTGGAGAAGATATGTTTAAGAAAAACTGATTACAAAGCAAACATGATCAAATTCGCTTGATTTTATGCTGAACTGATACAAGAAAAACGCTTGTGTGAGCATAGCCTTTTAAAGTTTAGGGTTTTCCCACAGAAATTGCCTTTGTGGGATAGCCTAAGAAAGCGGTTCTTAGTATTGCTGTTAGATATCAGAATCAGATATTTGCCTATTTCACTTGTACCTTTTATTAGTTTGAGTATTGTACTTATTAAGATTAAATTTTCTTTAATTAATATATTAAATTTTACCTGCTCTGGTGAGAGTTTTGTATACAGGGCACATATAAAAACCAACAGTGGGAGTAATTCTATGCTCGATAGGTTTCAACCAAATCACAGGCATTTCTGTAGAAAATTAAAAAAAATATCGGAAATTCATAAGAATACTCATGACATTAAGCAAGTAAAAAAATGTAAGTACCCTCTTTTTTTAACTCAATATTTTTGATCTCATTTCTCGGAATTTTTGAGAGGTCTGAACACTATGTTATGAAATCAAACTGCTTTTCATGGAACTACATCCGCAAAGTATAGCATAAGCAAAAGCCAACAAGAAATCTTAGCAACGAGTTAGAAATTTCCTCGAATTAGAATTTTGCTTGTTGATGAAATTTTTTAATATCCGAATTCGAGTTTAAGTACGAACATGTGAATATGCTTAGAATTAATAAAGTAAACTGTAACTTGTAAATATGAGCAATGAGTAATGCGCAGTGGAAAGGAAAACCACGTTGACAGAAGGCGTAAATGTAAATTTATTAAACACAATAACAAGTCAAAAATGAATAAGTAAATGAATGGCAAATGCTTAAGCCTAAAGCTTAAATGGGCTACACAAATAAAAATAGCAATTGAATAAAGCTTATGTTCTAAGTTGAAATACCAACTTAATTAGGAGTATCAAAAATATGCAGTAATTGGCTACAATCCTTAGCAACAATAACTTACGTAATAAACTCAATGACATAAATAAACCAAGCGGTATACCAAATATCGAGTAAACAATTAGGCTCAACTTGAACCAATACAACTCCAATAATTATTAAAGCTATGAGGTAAGTAGCAATGATCAATAGCACAAACAAATTAGCAGGTTCTGAATACATAATCAAGCTTATCATTAACCATCAAAGTTCAAAGGCTTGATATTTTAAATACGCATAAGAAACCGTAACTAAATGTACGTTGCTGATAGTTACACAGTTTCAAGTTCAATGTTTCGCAGTTCAAATTAAAGTCTTATAATTCCAAGGTCTTATAAGTAAATGTTAATACACATAAAATTCAAGTAACTTTAGCTACGCTATTAACCCAACACTTTCGTACAATAACGCACACAACTATGGGTATGAAAATAATTCGCACTTATGGGCACTAAAGTAATACACAATTAAACGCACCTCCAAATCGAGCGTTACACTGATGCACAATAATAATACGAGCACGGGAATCCGCGTCGTACCCTGGTAATAAACCTGAACATAACACATTAGCTCTTTTGTACAGAAAGATAAGACGCCAAACGACGAAAGAACTACACCGATGCACAAACGGCAATCATGTCCTAATCGTGGACAATTAGGAATGATGGTTTAAGGAAAACTGGTACCATCCCCTACAGGAAAGATGATTATAGACACACTGGCTTGGCGTAGGTAAAACCAAGGTCCCGCTCCAGCTAGACCGAAGGGCCACAGTCCCTGTACCCTCGTTTGCACTCTTAGCTCGCTATACCTGAGCTCCACTGCCTCGCTAATTCCACATTAAGGCCTAAAAGAAAATGGGCGCTCACCAAATGTAGAGTTCTCTGTTCCAGCGTCCATGTCGACAGACGTGTAGACCCAGCAGCTCTGGCTGAATACGGCTTTCCTTCGCGCCGGCCGCCGTTTTGCCACGTCGGCAAATTCGTTATGGCAGGGACTCTCTCACTCGCCACCGCTGTCGTTCCGCAGCTCGGGAAGCTATCCATGTAGAAACGGGTCGAATCTCGTCTTCCCTTCCTCTCTTTATGGCTAGAAGCATTCGGCTCCGCTGAGGCCTTTTCCGCCATCCAGATCTGCTATCTTTTGATCCGTCTCCTTTGGCTCCACTACAACGACAACTGCCTAGATCGTAGTTTTCCAGATCGCCACGACGAATCTCCCGCGGCTTCCGCCGATTGGCTCCTCCTGCGTGTTTTACCTGATGACGTCCTCGGATTTGTTATCCACCTTCCGCTTTCGATTGATGGAAAATCCCGGGTTCGGTATCGATGGACGTTATCGGAATTCCGTGACAAACATTCTTTTGGAAAGAATTCTTTAAAATGTTCGTATTGTAATTTTGTGTATAATTGGGTTTGGCCAGGAAAAGTCGGCATTGCATCCTTAAACGTTTTAAAATATCAAAGAAAGTTTATTTCTGTCTATATTAAAAAATACTTCATAAATGGATTGAAAGAATAAAGGCAGTCTGTTTAAAGCCCTATCAATAACCCTCCTTAGCAGCAAGGATTGCCCTGTGATCTTTAGAATTTTCTAATATGTTTATCGAAAGGTAACTTCTCTAAAGGAAGTTACTACATTAGAAACACCTTATGAAATACATGTATAAAATTTTCTCCAGTTATTGGCTCATTAGGCAAAGTATAAGGTCGTTGCATATCAAATGTCGGATTTCGAGGTGGGTTCCGCGCTTCAGCACGGTTTCCACGTTTAGTAGCAAGTATCCATAACAAAGTGGTTCATTACTAGAGATAAACCTATTAGCGACCAGCTGCCTGAAATTTGATGTCTGCGATGATATTTAATAGAGTTTTAACCCAAGCGAAGATAGTCATGACTTCATACGAATTGTGTGTGATAATGCATTACGAGTTCAGGTTGAATCACACTGCATCCAACGCCTCCCGAAACAACAATAAGGTATTCCGAAAAATTCGGTGTAGGCACCATAAACGAACGTACTGTCCAACGTTGGTTCCGAAAATTCCAGGCGGGAGTGACGGACCTGGCAAATGAGCCACGCAGCAGACCGCCCAACGTGTTGAATGACGCTGATCTGAAGCGATCTTTGGAAGAGGACTCAAAACTGTTCGGGACCTTGCAGGGGATCATGCTGTATCAACGTCGACTGTCAGTAGGACCATCGGCAAGGTGAAAAAGCAGGACAAATGGGTCCCACATGAACTTACGGAAAACAAAAGAGCGTCGGTTGGAGGCGTGTACGAAATTGCTTTTGCGCTATGAAGAAACAGGGATTCTTGATCGCATTGTCACCTGCGACGAGAAGTGGCTCCTATACGACAATAGGAAACTGTCAGCACAGTGGCTGGATGCTGATGAACCCCCGCGACAGTTCCCTAAACCCCCGTTGCACCCCAGGAAGCTCATGGTTACAGTTTGGTGGAACATCCGTGGTGTAGTGCATTACAGCTTCCTGCAGCAGGGGGAGACGATCACCGCTGCGACCTACTGTCGTGAACTGCATCGTATGCACACAAAACTGTCAGCAACAACTGCACTTGAGCATAGCAAAGGCGTCCTTCTGCTGCATGACAACGCGTGTACGCACGTTGCATGCGCTACAGGCTCTGGGCTACGAGGTGCTCCCCCCCCCCCCGTACTCTCCGGACCTCTCCCCTACCAACTACCATCTTTTCCAGAGCCTGGACAATTTTCTCCGGAGGAAAACATTCCTAACCCAAGCAGACGTCGAAAACGCATTCCGGGAGTTCATTGAGTCCCGTGACCATGGATTCTATCGGAGAGGACTCGAGAAGCTGCCAAATCGTTGGCAACAATGTTTGGATTGCAAAGGGGGTTATTTCGAATAGCACGTGTGAAGGTGTTCTATAAGGACATTAAAGATGACCTCTGCAATCCGACATTTGATAGGCAACGACCTGATACCATTACCCTTACAGCAAAAGCTCGAGCAGTTGCACGTCCTAGAAGTTGTATTCTCTTATTTGCTTAAGAGCATTTTCTTATATCTCTCCAAAGATTTAAATAAAAAAGAAAGTGATTTTTATTTATTTATTTAATACTTTTTATAATTATCGCTCTTAAAACGTGAATCATTAAGGCAAGCATCGTAGCCGACAAAAAATGGTTAGGTGATTTTTCAGTGCCGGGGCCTCTTTTTCGTCGGCTACGGCAAGCATTTTTCCATCATTGTGGTAGTATTACACAGCTGTGTGTTAAATTTCAACCTTAAACTTACTTCCAAGTAGCATTTTAGAACCGGACAAACATACATAGATGCATACAAACTTTTTGCTTTATATGTTTACATTAAAAGAGGGGGAGAATGAATTAAGAAGTTGCTTAGAGACTCATGGTTTATTCACGACTTCAAAAATTTCAGATTTCAAAACACTTTTATATTTTTCAAATATTTTCTGAAAGTTGAATTTCAACCAAGACTTAATTAAAAATATTTTTTCTTTTCAATATTTAATTTTTTTTTTTTTTTTTTTTTTTTTTTGCTTCAACTGAGCGAGCAAAAATTTGTATTTTAGGAATCTGCCGCAGCTGATTACGCTTGCTTTGCTCATCGCCAAAGGATAAGGAAAGGAACTTTATCCGCAACAAGGAAAATCCCCTGCAAAATTAAAGCGAAAATTAAACCAATGAAGGTGAAATGCAATTTTATGCTAAAATGATTTATTTAAAGGCAGTTTTATGTTGTATAGGAGCAAGGCCGTCTTAGCGCATTGAGTTCCCCCAGGCTAACAATACGCGCATAAAATTACGTTTCTTAAGCACAATTGGATCAATGGAACCTCTGGGCTACAGCAAATTTAGTCTAATGGATAAGGGCGAGCTGTATAGGAAATCCACTGCAATTTGCAGCAAAAGTAAAGCCAATTAAGGGACATGCATATAATATTTAAATACCCAGCAATTAGTTAAAATTTAATATAGCGCCTTAATTTAATACACTATGTTTAGTGTGAAAATCACAGCTTTTAATTACTTTATTCAAGAATTAAAGCTAAAAGAAATGTCGAAAACCAAGAAAAGCCATTTAAAATATACAGGGTGTCCGAAAAGTATCTTTACACTTTTAAATAATCATTAAAAATAAACAAGAATATGCACTTACGATTTTTTATATTTAATAAGTATAAAAACGTTTTATTTACGTGAGGTGAACAGTAGATGGCAAATTTGTGAGCACTGACGAACAGAAATTTGAATTACAGCGAGCATCGAGATGTGTCGATTCTCCAGCGCTTCACAGAATCTGGTTAGAAATCTATTATCGATTCTGTGTTGCGTACGTGTAATAATGGGCACTGAAATGTTCTAAAGATTGTCAAAAATTTGATACTGTATATTTGATCAAAAGTTTGATCTGTAAATGGTGCTCAATTTCAATGTGGTCAAACGTTTCCAGATATTTGTACTTTAGAACTACTTCATTATCCAAGGAGAGTCTTTCCACCAGATATGGTAGATAGCTTTAGAAATTTTCTTCCATTCTTCCCGAAGAGCATTGATGACTTCAGTCTCTTAGAATGGATTTGCTTAGTAACTAAAACTACCATGCCAAAAGTCATGGGACGCCACCAATTTAATGGAAACACTTAGAAAATTGCATGTGTTAGTATCTAATTGGTCCATCTTTTGCTGCTTTCACAGCCTTTAATTATGTCAGGCATACTTTCCACAAGTTTTTGATGTTTCCGCAGGAATTTTTCACCATTCCGTCAAAGTAGTGCATATGACAGTTCAGTCATAGATTTCGGGCGCTCTGCTCCTGCGCGCAATGGATGCTCCAACACATCCCATAGATGTTCGATGGGGCTGAGATCGGGGCTCTGTGCAGGCCAGTCAAGTTCTTGCTCCCCCATTTCCTCAAAACCATTTGCCTACAACCCTTTCTGTGTGGCAAATGCATTAACGTGTTGAAAGAGAAAAGAGCCATTTCCAAAGTGCTGCCAGAGAACGGAGTGCGTTGTTGTGGATGACTTGGTAACGCTCCGCGTTCAGATGACAGTCACAGAAACGACTGGACCCAGATCAAACCACGAAAAGCACCCCCGTACCATCACTGACCTTCCGCCAAACTTCATTTTGGGCACTACACAGCTTGCCAGATGTTCTCCAGCCATTCGTCATACCCAAATCCTTCCAGATGGTGTATCATGACTCGTCCTCCAATCAACCATTCGCCATTGCTCCAGAGTCCAGTAAGGTCTCTCTTTGCACCATTGCAATCTTCTCGCTGCGTTGCAGGCGTTAACGTGGGGTGTGTGGGCCGCAGCTCTGTCATGAAAACCCAGTGAACAGTCCTGGTGCTTACAGTTGTCCCAGTGGACTCTGAAGAATCTTGTCAGTCGATGAAACCGATCCCAGTGGACCCTTTTGAAAACATTGCGATACATCAGGCAGAGAAAACATCGATCCTTAACCTAGATATGGGGCCGATTAACGATACCTCGTTAATTCAATGGCTAACCCGAATAACCAACCAACAAAATTGATTTCTTACAGTCTTTCGATTATTGTCTGGATTGGTTAGTGTTCCTTATAAATACGTCTAGTTTTCACTAAACAGGCAGTTCACTCGTCGGTCTTCGAACTAGGGGACTCTAGGACTGCTGAACGATGGTAGCAATCGCTTCCGAAAAGATCTTCCAGTATAAGGTTCTATTTTTTCATTGTTGTGGCAAAAGAGTCATTCATTAATTCTTACATCACATTTATCCACATAAAATTTTAGTTCTTACTTAACCGATGTTTTACGGTTGGCAGTGACCACTCTGCGAAGCACCCTTCGGTGACATAATCTTGGGTCTTCCGGTCCTTCTAATCTTTCAACGCCCGGATGACGTTTTGAACGGCTGATTTGGGGATATTTTCAGAAATGACGTCTCTTTAACACTTCTGCCTACAAGGTGGCATCCAACAATTGTACCCCTCTCGAAGTCCGAAAGCTGCTTTCTTTGAGCCATTCCTACAACATGCAAGCGAACTCTTGTGTAGTGGTTGGATGAACGACAACATTTTAAATTGCATGGGAATGTCTCATTTTTATGCTCGTAAAATAGGGGTGTTCCATGATATTTGCTTTTAACTTTTGCTGTCATACAAGGTGTAAATTAAATATTGGGCGCTACTTGGAGAATCGTTTCCTAAGGACAAAAGGAGACGAAAATGTTCTTGGAAATTTTTTAATAGACTGCTTACGTTTCGAGAAAAATGACTGAAATATGATGCCATCATATCCGGCAGTGCGGTTATTACGTCACATTTTCTGCAGAACATTGGGTGTGTCCCTGGTATCTTGTTAGCAGAAGTACTGAGTCAACGTATTCGAAATGGCGGTCATCATACGATGTATAGACCCACTACGACGACTGTACGCAGAGAGGTTTCCACGACGACATCTCGCCAATGAAAAAACATTTCAATGGTTGGATCAACGTCTGAGGGAGACAATCGTTCAAGATATAAACGATACATGGCGGTAGTTCACCCTCGGTGCGAACTTATTAGAAGAAACCGTGCTGCGACATGTCAAAAGAACATGCTGGAGACACTGCAAGAAGAACTCCATTGAGATAAGGTTATCAGTCACATGATAATCTGGAACATTCTAACCTAGGGACACAGTAAACCTGCCGTGTCCCTGCCTTCTGCAGAGAGTCCAAAGTGTGCACGCAAATGAATTTAAAGTCATTTTTAACCGATTTCAAAAAGGAGGAGTTTCTATGTTCGTCTGGATGTATTTTTTTATGTATATTCATCGATATTTCCGTCATTTATAAACAGATTTTAAAAATTCTTTTTTCATTGGATTCGGTTTACCACCAAAATGGTCCCATATTAATTTCATTGTTAAGTCGGTTTAATTATTTTTAAAAATTCATTCAACTTGTTTCTCTAAACGTCTATTAAAAAGCTTCCAAGAACATTTTCGTCTTATTTTTTCTTAGGAAACGATCCTCCAAGTAGCGCCCAGCATTTAATTTACACCTTAATTGTTACACCAATTGAGAGCTCTCGAGTTCTCAACATATTTGGCTCTAATGAGAGCCCTAATTAACGTACAGGGTGATTCAGTCAATTTCTGACAATTTCAGTACTATGATTTATTGACCCATTAATGTTTACAAACTTAGCATTTCACTATGATATTTTAGGCAGTTCGGAGTTTTTATTCCCGTGGAAAAGTCTTGATGATATGCTCAATGTAGCCACCACGAACGTTTTGAACTGCTCGCAGCCGAATGGTGAAGTTGTTCATAACTCTGTCCAGGATTTCTGCATCCACAAGGGTGCAGCAGTCGACGATGCTTTGGTGCTATAGTGAACACACTGTCTTTAAGGAACCCCCAGAGATAAAAATCACATGGGTTTAGGTCAGGACTCGTAGGGGGCCAAAGAAAGCCACACGCGAATCGATCTGGAAACCTGTTTGAAATGACACGATTTCCGAATTTCTGATTGAAAAAGCCTAGCACTTCATTAGTGGCGTGAGGCCTAGCCCCATCCTGTTGAAACCATTGATGTCGAAGCGGTATACGTCTCCTTCGCAGCTCGGGGATGAAGGTTTCCAACATGTTAAGGTAAGCCTGTGACGTTACGGTGCCCTCAAAAAAGAACGGACCAATGATGCCTCTTCTGGAAATCGCGCACCAAGCCATAACCTTTCGTGGATGAAGAGGTGACTTATGGATCTCATGAGGGTGCTGGGAACCCCAAAAACGAAAGTTGTGTTTATTAACGTCACCTGAAAGATGGAAGAAGGCCTCATCTGACACCCACAGGTTGTCCACAATGTCCTGATTGGCTTCCATTTCTGCTCCAAACTCCATCGCAAATTGTTGTCGCTTCTGTCTTCCAGTGTCTGTTAACTCCTGATAAACATGGATCTTATACGGGAGCAGGTGTAAATCCTTTCTGAAAATTCGCCACGTCGTTGTATACGACAGCCCTTCTTCAATGGATAGGCGGCGAACAGATTTTTTGGTAGGGGAATCGACCAACCTTGTGCGAACATTTTCGACAACTTCGGCCGTTCGAATACGAGCTTCGCTCCCGCCTTTTTTCTTGCCTTTAACACATCCAATGGCACGAAATTGCTTGACAAAATCCATGATTGCTTGCCTGCCTGGTGCGTCTCGACACTTATACTCCTTCCGGAACTTTCTTTGTACGGTCACAGGTGATTTTGTCCTCGAAATACCATTCGACAACCTTGCATTTCTGCTCTGTTGATAAAGCGGGCGCCATCTTTCAACATTACGATTTTCATGCAGCGCCGTTGCAACAATACAAACTCCAACTATTTAGAAATTCGATATGACGCTCATATTCTTTCAATTGTTTATCCCTAATGCACGTCATTCGAGTGAAATGGTCAGAAATTGACTGAATCACCCGGTATTTGGCCATATGACGTTTAAAAATCGAAAAAACAAGTCAGAGTCAGAAAGGCATAACTTATATTTATTTACAGCATATGTTCACTATGCCCTCCTTCTGCGTCAATTACTTGTTGGAAGCGAATACAGCATATTCGATGGTAGCATGAAGCGATTCCCGGGGAATACCAGCGATCCGTCCGTATCACTAGCACAAGCAGATTCCTTACGCTTCTTTGATAATCACAGTCTTTCAGTAATCTTTACAACTGGTAATCATACGAGATTTCAGGTTCGGAGACCAGGTACGCCAAAATCACGAAAATTGGCTCGAAGCAGTTCCTTCACTTGTCGAGAAATTGATATGGCGGCTCCAGCATGAACACTGTGTCAACAGCCATCCTTGCCAATATTATAAGCAAAGTCGGCGCATTCATGTGGATCTTGCAGCTTTAACTGTTGCTCCATATGGCAATTATAAAGGTACTTTATTAAGTTTAGAATGAGATTACTTTATTTCAATAACTCAATATTATAAGCCAAGAAACTGAACAATATTAGAAAGAAAAATTGAAAACAAATCCATAAGGTAATTTTAATGAATATTGAAACTGACTATTTTTCCAGGCCGCGTCACGTTTCCACATCAAAAGCTGATATGCTTTTGCATGTATGGCAAGAATTGGATTATCATTTGGACGTTTGTCGCGTTGCACAGGACACTCTTATTGAATCGCTGTAATGGAAATGGAACTCTTTGCTTACCTATTGGTGCCTTGCAGAGTATTTTTTTTCGCAATAGATGTTTACGAGTAAAATGTTCTTTTCGATTCATCCCTGCATTAAGAAAGCACTCAAAAACTTTTTTGAAAGAGATGGATGCTTCACAATACATGATTTATTGATTTACTACAATACAGCCTCTGTTTAATTATAATTCCTGTATCTTTTTGTGCTATTCCTTCGCTGAAGTTTTCATTTTTTCATGCAACAAAACATTGACAATTAACTACTCTCCGTATTTTGGCGTGAACACAATCAAATATGTTTATTTTCTGTGGAAAGGAATATATTCACTTTTTTCTTGCTCTGTCGGATAACTTAATTAAATGTTGAATTGCTTATCATTTTTAGATATATTTAAAAAATTTAATTATTTTTGTACCAGAAAACTAATCATAATTAATGTTAATCATTTACCTGTAAATAATTCTTTTGGTTGTGATTCGGCCAACATCTTATACAGGACATCCCAGCGGGCACCTTCCAAAAAAAGTCCCCAAATAAAGCAACCATCGCTTGGTCGCTTTAAATCTTTCACGGGAATATTTACTACCTGCAATAATAAAAAAAAAATTACGAGCTAGAGACATCGACCTTAAATCAACTCGGACCAAGTTTCAGCTTAATAATTTAAAGTGTAGGACAGCCTATTTCAATATTATAATGAAATTTCATCTGTCAGACAAATTCCATTTTATGTGTAATCTTTATACGAGGTTCATATTAAAATTCTTGACAACTAGTTTTTTTTTGTTTTTTTTTTTACAAATCAGAATTTATTGATATACAAACGACAAGTATATCACCTTAATCTATATAAACTTTTCACTTTTAACATAATCTCCATTTCTCTGCACACATTTTCCCCATCGTTCTGCAAGTATGGAAATACCTTTGCGGTAGATCTCCATTCCAGCTGACCGAAGATACTGTGCTCTCTTCCAGATTTTGTCTGTTAATGACGGCGTCAACTTTTACTTGTTGCATTCAGTGGAGGCAGTTCGAAGGGCGTCCGCCACGAGGCAGATCTTGCATGCTTGTGAAACTGTTTGAAATGTTTTACCCATCTTCTAATACTGATATCAGCCACACATACGTGTCCATGTGAAGTATTCGGTGAATTTCAAAAGCGGAGATTTCCTCTTAAACAATGACAGCACGTTGACGAAATGAAACACCATTGCCAGTCATTTTACACACTTTTATTGAACTTCACTTGTTTGTGTATTTGTGCGCAAATTTTGTAATCAATATTTCGCCCCCTTCCTGACCACCTACGGGTCTGCAACTTCCCACAACGGCGCCTTATCGATGACAATGCATGTTTCAATCTTTAGTTTCACTAATGTTTTATTCATTCATAAATTAATATTTAAGTTTAATATGTATACAGTGCACGAGGCCAACGAGATAACAAGGCCTCTATAAAAAAATACTGCTTATTCTACAGAAAACGTATAATTATGTTAAAAACCCATAAATTCTCACTTTCTACATATTGTAGGCATTCTATGGTGTATAAAGAAAGCTGGTAGCATACAATATATACAGTCAGCTAAGTCAACACCAAGGTTTTTTTGGTTTTGTAATCATCATATGAAAACTTTTTTTTTAAAAAAAGACTAAAGAATAAACATAAAAATATATAAAATAAAATTTTTAAAGCACACACTTTCACTGTCACGTTTATTTTATTATGTAGTAATTTCTTTTTAAAATTTAATATTAAACGAGACGTATACCTACATTCTTTATAAAGGCACACATCTCGGACTACAACTGAGTGATGCATTCCTATCTACACAGGTTACGCCATGCAGCTCGCTTATATTCGTGTGAAATGCCGTCGTTTTTTTCGCCAAATACAACTCTACGAGCTCATGAATCGCAAGTATACACTTAAGTTTGTCATCATAAATAACAAACAATGATAGTATCGAGGTGGATGATAATGTATTGTCCGCTTCTCACGAAAATGCCCCCGAGTTTTGAAAGTGCTCACTGCGCATGTTGCAGTCGTGGATGCGTCCACAGCCAACACCTAGACAGAAGGCCTGATAACGGAAACGTCATATATTGTTACATCATTAGTTGACCAAATTTAGGGCTTGTTATTGGTAGAAATAGAATTAACAATGGTCGACTAATGATGACTTTTCCGTTATCAGGCTTTATGTCTAGGTGGTCTAGGTTGCCACAGCACTGATAGAGCTTCATTAAAAGACAAAAAGTCTTGGCTGAAGTTAACCGAAGATATGGTAGATTATTACCATCGAGCTGTCCGCCATAGACGACTTTCCTACCGGCTAAGAAGCGCACGAAAATATTCAGGCATCACTTGTAAATTTGAATATTAATCGTACCGATATTACACCATCGGAAACAGTAACTGCGAGAGTTAAAAGAAGTTCAAAGAATACCTCTTCCGAGAGAGTCGCGCTCGACAATTGCGAAAGCCAATACCCATATTTTTAGGTATAAAATTACTAAATTAATATCTTAGTGTTCTACTTTTTTGATGTAAAAACCAGTAAACTAAACTATATGTTAAAGCAAGTAATAAAGAGTCACCAATCTTGAAAAGAGTCTTGTAGATGGATGTAGTCATGTAGATGGTTGTCTTGAAGCTTGATGAAAAACTATGCCACCTTGTGAATTATGAAGAAAGTCTTATATAGATTATGGTAGAAGATGATGATAATAGTAACAGAACACAATATAATAAAACTTGAAGAAGGTAGTTCAAAATGATAGAAGTAAAATTGAAGAAAGTAATTCAAAAAAGATAGGAATAAAATTAACGTTTTCGAGAAACGTTTTCTCATCAACAGATTGAAACTATTTAAATTGAAATACCAGTTGAAATAAGAATTAAATAAAAAACAATGATAAATTTTATGTTGATTGTGATTGTTGCTGTTGGATGTATTGATTGTTGCTGTTTGTATTTTTTCTTTGTTATTTAAAAGTAGTGACCATTTGTTGTTTATTTCTATCGAGGTTTGGCTAAATTTTTCTTATTTGTAATGATATTTATAGTTTCTTTTATGAAACCTTTTTATAATTTTCTTCTTTTTCAATGATTTTTGTGTTATTCCAATTTGGTGTATGATTTTTATTGATACAATGATTAACTAAATGGTTGTTTATGTCTTTGTGGCGAAGTGCTCTTTCATGTTCTTTTATTCTTATTTGTAGTTGTCTTATTCTTATTTTTCATAATTCACAAGATTGCATAGTTTTTCATCAAGCTTCAAGACAAGCTTACATGACTACATCCAACTACAAGACTTTTCAAGATCGGCGACTATCATTTTATTATTTGCTTTTGTATATTTTAGTTTGCTGGTTTTTGCATTAAAAAAGGAGAACACTAAGATATTAATTTAGTACTGAACACTCCTCGATTAATAATAAAATTACTAACTTAATTGAATTTTTTGTTTATTTTTAAAAGAGTCCGCCGAAAAGGAAAAAGAAAGCCCACTTCAGAAAGTTAATCTTAAAGTCGCAGTGACGCTCGATTATTTCAAATTTTCTTTTCGAAAACGAATTGAGAATTCAAATTTTCGTTGAGTACGTTTTGATTTATTTGATAACGTTAAAAGAAAGTCCTCCAAAGTAAAATTTCGATTGCATGTCAAATTAACCATAATCTCTCTTAGGATATTCTTCATCTCAGCGACATGATTAAGTAGGTTTCGTAGCCTCTTCAATTCTGAATTTTTTCTTACTGCAGGAAAGATTATTACTTCCTGGAATGCTTTATAGTACCCTAAGAAATAGAAAAGGTCTTCTACGGTTGAGAGTTGGCAGAATAATTTTTTTTAAGCTAAAACACTAAATCCAAAAGAAAATCGACAACCAGCATCTTTATTTGGTGTGAATGATAATTATAATCATTATTGGTTATGAACGTTGTTTTTAATAAATTACGTATTTTCTATCGCCTATAGACGATTTTCATGGTCTAACGCGCGCATGCGCACTGTGCGGAAAAAATTGCCGGTCCATCGGTAAATGCGCTTGTAAGATGTAAACAAAGTTGTGATATAATTGGAAAAAAAATGAAAAAAAAAAATTGAAAAAAAAAAATTCCACGACCTGGATTCGAACTAGGAACCATGTGTAACATGCTCGTCGCCTCTACTTGGTTCGAGTCCAGGTTGCGGAATCTTTCCCAACCATGTCATCACTTATTAATATCTTGGTTTTGAAAGGAGGAATTCCCGATCTGAGAGCCGGGGATGCCGGTCTTATCATTGGGCTTCCATCATAACTAATTTATAGTCTTCAGAAATTGGAAACAGCCTTGCTGTACCAGGTCCGCGATAGCTCAACAGGTAAAGGCGACGAGCATATATTCGTAGTTTCTGGTTTGAATCCAAGTCGCGGAATTTTTTCCTTACATTTTTTTTCCCAATAATATTAATAATGGTGGTTATCCTACAACATTCGTTTGTTCATTTTCAATTTTTAGGAAAATGTAGTCCTAAACATTACCTCTTTGGATATTAAATATTGGATTTATTATGAAATTTAACTTAGCGGAGGATTAGCATACTAAAGCTTTGCTTGGTCTTCCAAGCTTGTTAATAAAGGGAAAAACACAAACACGCATATCCTCGACGGGATTCGAACCGGGATATTTGCAGATATAGAGACCGACAAGACCTGCACGAGCCGGTATTAAATATAATTTCTGTCAAAATTCCAAAGAAAGTAATTATAATTCCACAAGTTAAAAACTTATTTTCATGTTAATTAAAGTATCTACTATTATTCACATGTTCCAAACCATTTTCCTATACTTTGTCCAATGGCTTTGCTTATAAAGTCCTCGAATATTATCGTGCATCTATATCTGGTACCAGGCAATTCTTTGAACATGTGCCTGGGGATAACGCGTTCATAGAAGGGTGAATCCTGTTTTCATTATTGTTAACTTTATTTGTAAAACCGGAAATTTAGTCTACTCTTAGTGTTTACTGAGTTTACGTTTGTTTTGCCATACGCGATGAGGGTCCATAGCCATAGCAGTGTTGGGAACTCAGAGGTTTTACCTTTAAATCTGAAGGTTTTTTGGAATGGCTCAGGTTTTTCAGAGTTTTTTTTTTTTTTTTTTCTGAAGGAAAAACACTCATCACCGACCAATGGAAGACCAGAGGCGTCATTACGTCATATCATTGTTTCGGCTCCTACTTTCTTATTGTTACGGATACAGTAACCAATCCGGTTTCGAGAATTGGCGCTGGCCTCCCATTGGTGCTTTATATGTTATGCCTTGGATTATACAAGCTGATAAGTGGGGCTGAAGTGAACGTAGTGAAATGCAAAAGCAGAAATCGCCTTCTAGTAACAACTAATGAATCAATAATAAAAGTTAGACATGGACTCAAATTGAAAGGAGTGAAATGCTCAGATTTTGAACCGACTAAAAAGTATAATTAGTCATTTTAATATTAGCAATGTGTATCAATGTCCTGTCTCTGTTGATAGTGAGAATGAAGATGTTTGTGAAGATGAACTTTCTTGTTGATGATTAAAAGAGTATTATACCATAGTTGCTTCAATTTTTTTTTTTTTTGTTCGTTTGACATTTAATATGCGACTTTTTTGAGTGTTTATAGCACTAAACTATAACAGGGTGACTAGCGACTGGAAAAACCTGGAAAAGTCAGAGAATTTTACTAAATCAGCAAAAAAAAAAATGCGAAATAGGAACGAAAAATTTGAAAAATATCAATATTCTATCAAGATAGATATTTTTGCTGCTTATGGTCAGGGAAAATAACGTGATCAACCGGGAAAAGTCAGGGAATTTTACGAAATCGTTTTGCTAGACACCCTGCTATAAGTTTTAAGATTTTAGAGGTTTTTTCCCCGAATCTGAAGGATTTTGGGGTCTGTGATTGAGGTTTTCTGGTTTTCGACCTCCCAACACTGTGTCAAAGAGTTATCCATGAAAGTGTTCACAGGAACCGAAAGTTAAAAACGTTTGTGATTAAGGTTTGCAAAGAAAAGTTACTTGCGGAATATTTCACCAATTTATCTGTCAAAAGTTGTTTACACCGTATCAGTTTCTTCTTTCTTGTTCAATAGATTCATTTATTGATTTTTTTTTGCTCTTTTCTCTTTTTAGAGAGTTCGATTTTCCTTTATCCTGTAAAGTTTTATAATCCCATAACTGCTTTGATATTATTTATACCGAAAAATATAAGACATTCGTTATGGGATCTTAAAGGACGCCGAGATAAATGATAAATATCTTTCAATTTATCTAATTCCTAAATTATTTGCTCAATTCAATCTTTGTACGTACGAAAACAATTTTTAAGTTTTAGAGTCAGTTTTAATATTTCAAGATGGAAAAAAAGGGAATATATAAATGACATATATATTATTCATGAAGCTGTAAAAATTTTAAGATAATGAAACTAATTTTTTACTAAGAAATAAAAATTAGGCTCGACAATGTTCCTTGTCTCCTTCCTTATAAAAGAGCCGAGTAGAAGGGGAGGGTATCCTTTTTCACATTAACATAAAATTTTAATACTATTAAAAATATAGTAGATTAAACTTTCATACTATAAAAATGAATTCATGCTATAAAAATATTATGGATTTTTCAGCAATTAATAGATTAATTGGTTATCTTTAAATTATGTGCTAATTCATGATATGCAGTTATAAAAGAAAAATAAAGATATAAATTGTGCATTCTTTTTATTGAATGATCATTTGAAACTAGATACCTTTCGTGTTGAACACACAACATTTACAGCATAACTAACATTCTATTTTTTCCCGTAATGACAATCCGCAGATATCGCACTTAAAATCCACCAGTTGTCAGTATGTTTGTCCTCTCCTCTTTCAAAGCCTCGATTAAATGACGTGTTTCGGGAAATATCTCGCGTGCTTGCACTCGACATTCTAATTCATCCAAGAGGTTTTGTATTCGGTTAAGGTCGGGGATATGTATGTTCTTGTTTTCAAGCAGGGCAGTAACAGATCAAGCTTTATGAGATGCATAGGCAAATGGCTCTTAACCGAATTGCTACCATAATTATTGTTAGCTGCTGTTAACAACTTGATTAAGGTATAGCATCGTTTTCCTATTGCTGTAGCTTTCCACCTCATTTTCCGATAATACCACCCATTCTCGATCTGGGCATGCCAAGTTTACCCTACGAGGTACGCGCAGATCGCTGATGTGAGTTATGCCATAACACCTACTTGGCATGAGATTGCTGATGTCGAGTCGGAGCTATTTGGACGGCGGCATGCTCAGTTATGACAAATAGCAGCTACCAACACAAGTTTGTGTGTAATGCATGGAACAACAAACTTTCGCGGATGTCCGGTTTCAAATAATCACTCCTTTTATTTCAATTTAAATAAATTATTTCAATCATACAGGGTGTCTCAGCTAAAGTGAACCAATAGCCAACTTTTAAAATACAAATCTAGCAAAATACTTTATATTCTTAGTGTTTTTTTTCAATTGATCCAATCGTTTAAGAGATAAGAGGCAGTGAATGTGTGATGTGTTTGTACACCAAATAAACGTATACCCCTCATATAAAGTACAATAATAAAGTCAGATTTGTTATTTAGAAGTTTGCTTTTGGTTCACTTTAGGTGAGACACCCTCTATACAGTAAATAACTTGATTCTTTCACTCAAAAAACATTCCTACCAGAAAAACTAAAATATTTTAAATAATGAATGACCTAAAATGTAACAAGCTAACAGTTGCTTATACGAGATCAACACGAATTAAAATGTTTACAAACCTCATAGTCGAAAGAGATAGTATCGATGGGAATCTTATGCTTGCGAGCAAAATTCTGCAACGTTCCGGTCAGAAATGCTTGCGGAAAAAACAACCCCGAAATCCAGAAGGCCTTTAAAAACAAGATCAGAAAAAAAAAAGAATATGTAGTACGAATATAAGCGTTTAATTTTTAAAAGGTTGAACATAATTCTCAAATACAGCATAAAAACAAACAGAAGAAAATATTCATTCAATGCCTCTAAGGGCTATGTACTCGTAATGAAGAAAATGATTTTACATTTAACTCAAAATAGTAAAAACAATTTTTCTTGAATGATTTTAATAATAAAAGAATAAAGCAAAAAGAAAGCAAGAAACACTTACTAAAGTTGAGAGTTGAAGTGAAGCAAGAGATCGCAATAACTACAATAGAATAAATTCTAATAGAAATTGTATTGTGGATATTCGATATCTTGCTTTTCTTCAACTCTCCGCTTTAATAAAGGAAAGAACTCGACTCTCCACTTCCATTCTATTCAATTTTAAATGTCTTTTTAATGATACAGGATGAGTTTAAAGTCGCGCACGTCAAAGTTCAGCTGTCAGTAAAAGTAACATTTTAAAAATTTATGAAAGTATCACACAATTTCTTTTATTTTTAGCAGACAAACTTTAAGTGTCACAATAAATGTTGGAAATGACATCTTTCGCGAATTAAAAAAAAAAGTGTTCGTTTTACCAGATTTTGTGAGAGATTGCGAAGCTTGGCAGTATTGAAATGGCTATTGTGATGTTCATTTTCAGCTCAGCGATCGTGTGTGGACTATTCACATAAACCACACTTTTCAGATAACCCCATAAGAAGATATCAGGGGGTGATAACTCTGTCAAGCGAGGGCGCCACAATCCCCTGGAAATGATGCGCTGATCGAAAAATTCAAAAGATGCGTATTCACCATTCTTGGCAAAACAACATGCCGCGGCCTTGAACAACAAACGCTTCACAAATGAAGTCTCCGAGCACGAGAAATATATTCGAAACAATCTGCACTGCCGTCTTCCGGGAGAAAATCGAAACTCAATGCGTGTTCACTGAATTACCGCCATTAAACTTTGGTGTGCGCGACTTTAAACTCACCCGGTATAAATATTTGAGGCTCAGATGAAATTACTTGAACGCTTGAAACTCGTCACATTTCATTATAGTAGTTAGGTAGTGTTAAAAAAAATTACAATTGTTTAGCATCTATGACGACTTGTTCAAATTGAATAAAAGCTGCTCGTCCAGGTAATTGGAAAATTCGATTTGAATGTTAATAAACTTACTAATAATTCGAGTAGGAAAATTCGATTTTCTTGCTTTTGAAAACTGACCTGATATTGACAGAAATTCTTTTACGAGTAATTGTTAAATCAGGCTCCTTATATTTATCAAATACTTTAAAAACAAAACAACTATGTAAACAAAGATTGAGAATGTCATTTCTTAGTAATTTTAAATGAAAATTTAATTAGCGCGGCGTTTTCCTGGAGTTTCGTAATTAAATTGCTCATTAAGGTATTGAAAAATGCTTTCCACAACGGAAACGCCTACAGCAGAAATCAAAGTATCGTTTTCAGATTCCAGTTTAAGGGAAAGATGTTTAAACAGTTTACAAATCCAAATGCACCTAATCTTCAATTACATTTTATGCTTTCATTAAAGTTTCATTTAGTGATTACTCTGCATCTTTCTTTTTATTTATAAAAACATTTTTTAGGATCCTTGGTTTCTCTATGAACTGGCCTTCCGAACTTGTGTCAGACTTCATATGCAGGGCGATTTTCTGGGTTATTTTAGGAATCTTTTGCCCTTTGATGATTTTCGGAATGCCGCTTTGTTTCTGTTCAGAGGGGGGGGGGGGGAAGCAAAATAAATAGAATTTAATAGGTGGTACTTTAAAAGAAAGAACCCTAAAAACTTAAGAGTAAGCGTGGCTCGTTAAAAGACTTATTTTGGTTTAAAAATTGCGATATTTATTTATAAAATACAAAAATTCTGTACAAAAGAATGTTCTATACAATATGATTTAATTGAGGAATAGGCATTGCGATCTCAATTACAAAAGAAAATATTTCTCAGAATAAAATAAAAAAATACTTAAATCTACGTTAAATACAGCAAAACACTGTAACGAGAAATATTAATCGCTACATTGAGCGAATTGAGATTAAATATTAAAAAATTGAGACAGACCAATTCCTTATCTATCTATATATATAAAGAAGGATGTTTGTGGGTCTGTCTGTGGGTCTGTCTGTGGGTCTGTTTTTTATACAAATCTACAGTTTTATTCCGATCTTGATGAAATTTCGCATACATGACCTTCAAAGCATGAGGAAGGTCACTGTCTACTTCAGATTTCGAAAAAATAATAATTATTGATAAAAAATCGATATTCATGGTTATAGCAGGGCATATTAATGAGAAATATCGCATGACCAACAATGCAAGACAAAGTTTTTGCAACAATAGGTATCAACACGCAATTCACAAACACTCTGCACGGACCAACAATATATATCTCATGACCAACAATGCAAATAAAAGTTTGTGCAACAATAGGTATCAACAATGGTTTCAACACGCAATTCACCAATAACAATGAGCTCAAAATGATGATGCAATGATAAAGCAGTCCTTTCCAAGAATTATAACAATGCAATATGGATAAGTTTCAATTTGTAACAATGCATAGAATTCCTGTTATTCAGGCTTTTATTAGAAAAGAGAGTTCTTAGTACTTAACAATTTCTTGAAAATCTTTAAAAATGATCAGTAAATGGAGACAATGGAGAGTTAGCAGACTATTGAGAAAGAGTGGAAAGACGAGAGAGGAAGCACTCCTTTAGCTCCGTGATGTATTGAGCAAATGAATAGTTGAATTGGCGACTGCCAGACCACCCTAAATGATTAATGGCCAATTTTTGCTTCAAGTCATCGAGGAAAGAGCGGAAATTGCAAGAACATCAAGTATACATCTAAACTAAGATTATGTAATTAAGTATTAATTTAGACTAGCAGTGGCATACTTGGAGAGGTTCATACATTGTGAGACTTTAAATAAATTTTTTCCGAATTTTCATTAAGAATTTTTACGGTATTAATTCTAAGCGTTATCATGTGTTTAATTTTAAGATATTGCAAAATTTAATTTAATTTTTTGAGATTGTTCTGTTTACATCCAAGTAATTATCCCGGGCAACGCCGGGTACCTTTGCTAGTCTTCTATATATATAAAGAAGGATGTTTGTGGGTCTGTCTGTGGGTCTGTCTGTGGGTCTGTTTTTTATACAAATCTACACTTTTATTCCGATCTTGATAAAATTTCGCATACATGACCTTCATAGCATGAGAAAGGTCACTGTCTACCTCAGATTTCGGAAAAATAATAAATATCGATAAAAAATCGATATTCATGGTTATGGCAAGGCATTTTAATGAGAAATATCTCATGACCAACAATGCAAGGCAAAGTTTGTACAACAATAGGTATCAACAATGGTATCAACACGCAATTCACAAACGCTCTGCATGAACCAACAATCAATATCTCATGACTAACAATGAAAGGAAAAGATTGTGCAAGTGTAATTATCCCGGGCAACGCCGGGTACCTCTTCTAGTAAAGAATAAGGAAAAGAAATTTCAAATTCCCATTTAATGTCTACAGAAAGACTGAAAGATAATCAATTATTAATGGAGAATAAAAAATTGAAATGTGCAGCATGGCGTCCCTTATGCGCATTATTGTTGAAATAGCATTAAAAGAAATTTCATTATTACCTTATGGGTAAACCCGCAAAACAATGCTGCTCGGTAAAGAATCGTGGCTGCCGCGAGAAAGTGAGAAATTCAATAAGAAACTAAACATCGAATGGCAGGGTAGGAGTAATTTGCAGAGCATTGGAATGAAAATGATAAATGGAAGTTGAATGTCATGCTGCAGGCTAGTAAGGACGTGGAGGACCAGAAGGAGCTGTTGGAACTGGAGCTGATGTTATGGCTCCAGAGGAGCACCCTTAGTTCTTAAAGCAGGCAGGGTGCCCAGACGCGCATGCTGTAGGAGTACGGGCAGCCCTCAAGGGCTGCACCTCCTATTCAAACGCCTCAAAAAGGTTACCTGTGGGTCATCGATGTCGAGGGGAAAGGTTAAGAGGTACGAGATGGTATTCGTATCCCCCTTCGATGACCTTACAGAGACGCTGAGATGATGAATAGCGTCTCCGGAACGTAGCTGGGCCAAGCCGATGCCATTCAAGATGAAGGAAGGACCTGAGATGGATGGCGCCCTTCCTCCAGATGGCTGAGGCTGGCTGATGAACACCAGCAGATCGCTGCTGATGGACCAACCAAAGCTCTCTGTTCATAAAGGCGATGGAAGTGGCTAGGTCCAGCTTATACGCAGAACCGGTGGAGCAGTCCATCAGAAATCGCACTGACTGGTAGGTAAAGTCAGTCAGAAGATAGTGACGAGAGAGGCGATCCCAAATGGACTGAGCAAACGGGCACTCGTAGAAAACATGAGGAACTGTCTCAAGCAACCCGCAAAACTGGCAACCAGCAGATCTGACCACTCCCCATCGATGTAGACATTGGAGAGAGTAGAACCCATGGTGCAGCAAGCGCCATTGAAAGTTGAAGACCGCCTTCTCTAAGGCGAGAGACTTGACGGACTTCAAGATGGCTGACCATGGATATTCAGGGTGCCACCGTACGATGTCAGAAGTAGCACCCTGGTCAGACTGTTGGAAGAACCAAGATAGACGAAGGTCTCCCCAGTCCTGCGGGTCAAGCTGTCGAAGGCCAGACAGGAAAGATGACAAATGTCGCCAGACTAGATGGTAAAAGTCCGGCGAACGTGAAATGATCGTCACTGGCAGCGTGGACGGAAAAGGTAGCCTGTTCACTTTCAAGAAGAAGCGCAGATGCAGAAAGAAGAAGTTGGCCCAGATAGGGGGAGGAAGGAGGAAGGCACGAATCAAGGCGGCCACTCTGGCCGCAATGAGGTATCGTCGAATGTTTGGCAAGTCCAATCCCCCCCCCCCCCCCATCGAAGGGGATAAACAGCAGCGCCGAACGGATGGGATGACGGGCTGCTGAATAACCCCACACACAGTCAACTATCGCACTACGCACCTTCTTTAAATGAGATGGAGAAGGCAAAGCAAACAGGCACTTAGACGTCAAGATCGGTAGGACGTGCGACTGGACGAACCTCGCCTTGGCAAACATCGAGGTGGTGAAACGAAAGTTCTTGCCAAAGCGAGGGATGCATTTATCACTTACTAGCTGCCAGTGATGAGAGTCCATATTAGGTGAAAAGGAGAAAACATATCCCAACACTGTAATTTGCTCACACCATGTTATTGGGAAGGATCGAAGATAGTCCACTGTCCACTTCCCAATAGCAATGCCTTTAGACTTGACGAGATTGATGGAACTTCCCGTCGAAGTGCTAAAGAGATCGAAGGATTCTTTATAGATGCCCAGGGAATACGGATCAGATGCAAATAGCACTACATCGTCCGCATAAGCCAGCGTACGGATGTTGATGGAAGCGGCTGGCAAATCATACCCCCGGACATCTGGGTGGCGATTAAGATATTGTAAAAGTGGCTCCAAATAGAATATATATAACAGGGGAGAGATGGGACACCCCTGTCTGACGCCTTTGGACAGTTCGAAGAAAGGCGAATTGGAGCCATTAATCGCCACGCATTTTGTGGCAGAAGCATACAGTGCTGACGTAATCGTAGCAAATTTCCGACGATGAAGATGGTGAAACACTCGGAAAAGAAACACGTGATTCACCTTGTCGAAGGCCTTTTCCTGGTCAAGACTTAGCACGGCAAGAGTCTGACGGCGCACACACGCTTCCTCCATAACACACTTGATGGTAATGAGGTTGTCGGACATTCTGCGAGAAGGAATGGAGCAGGATTGTCCCGGATTGAAGAACTCGTCGGCGAAGCATTTGAACCGTTGTTGGAGCACACCAGTGAAGACCTTATACTCTGTGTTAAGAAGAGTAATAGGCCTCCACTGGGTGACAAGTTCAGGATCCGGTACCTTGGGGAGCAAGATTATTCTCCCCGCGGTAAAGTCCGACGTAATGGAGGAAGGGTCCTTAAGAATGGAATTGAACACTTGCACCAGGAAAGGCCCAAGAAGTTTCCAAGTCGCATTGAAGAACGAGTACGGGATGCCGTCTAATCCAGGGCTGGACTGATGACGGCCATCCATTGACAAAAACTTCTGGACTTCATCTTCGGAAAAGGGACGGGTAATTGACAGGTCAGCGTCAGCAGTGAAAGGTCTAAGTGTCTCTAAGTAAGTCCAGCGACTTCACCTGGTCGTGGCGTCGGATGGAAAGACTGGGTGGCCAAAAATGATGAAAAATGAGAGTAGAAAGCAGACAAGATGTCAGAGTCTGTTTCCACTGTCTCATTCCCCACCACCAAACGATGACACCTCTTCTTATTGGCGCGACGCCTCTCCTCTGCGAACGCAGCTGACGACATATTCCGGACGTCAGACGCCCAGGACAGTTTGGCCCTGAGAGCTGCGCCGGCGGCTTTGCGGATCATTAGAGTGTTGATCTCGCTCTTCACCTGGCGGATGTCATCAGCATATGCCCCCTTCGGGATGGAACAGCGGAGGAGGCGCAGAATTTCTTGCAGCATGAGGAGATGGCGCCGATTGCGTCTAGCAGCGTCCAACCCAATCTTTCTGAAAAAACGACGGAGCTTTGATTAAAAGGAAAGCCACGAAGCTAGTGACGGAGGCAGGTTGGGAAGATGTCTTTCCACAAACCGAACGAACATTCCCTTGTATTTATCGTTGTCAAGCAGAGAAACGTTCAGAAACCAATTGTTCGAAGCAGAGCCTGCAGAGGAGGCAGGGAATGGATGGTTCCAAGACCACTTGATGGCACTGTGGTCAGAAAAGGAGCATGGAATGACCTCCATGGAACCAGGAGCACCAGCGAAAGTGGCGTCTACTAGAAAAAGGTCCAACCTTGAAAACACAGAGGGCCCTTGGTGAAAGGTAGACCCACTTTGGTTGGAATTGGAAGAAGACGCCCACAGATCGAAAAGTGCATTCCGCTGGCACAACTGGTAGACACATCCAGACGAACAGATGTTCTCATCAGGATGGAAATTGAAGTCCCCAGCAACCACCGCAGGCAAGGACGAGCACAGTTAAAAGTCCAGGTCTTCAAAGAATGTCCGTTTTTCTGCTGATAAACACAGGGCGTACACATTAAGCAATCGGAATTTGAGATCAGATAGCAGGAGGTCCAAAGAAATTACCCTGCACTCACAGTCAAAGATGCAGTTCGACACCACAATGGAGGGGTTGAAGATGATGAGGCAACCCCCTGCCCATGTGGCGAAGATGAGTTGAAGAAATGCGCAGATGGATATTGACTGCGAAGGCCAGGGAGGTTAGCAAGCTGTTGCGAAGCAGCAAGCTTCACCTCTTGAAGAAGGAGAATATCTGGCCTGTACAGGGCAACGAATGATGACAAAACCAATTGCTTGAAGGACGAACCAAGGGAACGAACGTTTAGGGAAAAGATCTTCACTGCGAATTTAAGCTGACGGGGGCTGACCTGTATCTGAAGGAGACACGAGCACGTCCCGAAGAGGAAGAGGGGCTGCGATGATGGTCTACGCAGCTGTCTTTCAGATGAAGAGGACACAGGAATACCGTCCCTCTTGCTACGATGACGTCGGGCCTTTTTCTTGCGAGGGCTCTTAGGCGTCGCAAGAAGATCCCGCTGAGCTGGCGCTGATGGCTTTGAGGTCCCAGCAGAGGAAGAAATTTTTCCAGGCGTAGGCGCACAGACGATTCGCAAAGGCTGCGATGCCGATGAAAGCGCAGATGGAGGAAGAGATGGAAATTCCTCCGCAACAAACACCGACTCGGAATACAACGGGAACACAGATGACTTCTGCAGAGTGGCAGTCCTCCGCCATCGGGGAAACATCAGGTGAAGGTGGACGAGAAACAGTCTCTTGAACCACACGAGGCCGAGGAGTGGGAGGCGGCATCTCCTTCCCAGGAGGAGATGATGGTGGAGCAGTCTTCGATTTCTTTGGTGAAGGAGCCGACGATGGTGGGGCCACCTTCGATAACCTCGGTGAAAGAGGAGGTGAAAACTGTGGGACCGCCTTCCCTTTCCTTGGTGAAGGAGGAGCCGACGATGGCGAGGCCGCCTTCGAAATCCTCGGTGTAGGACGAGGCATAGTCACTCTGCTAGGCTCAGTTGACTTGGCCGGTGAAGTCATCAGTGCTGGCTGCTGGGACGACATCCCTCGAGGCGGTGGCGTTGGGGCTGCTGGTGGTGCACCTGTCCTCTCCGGACACTGATGGTATTTGCCCACGATTTTCCTACAGAAGTCGCACTTCTTCAGGAGAGGACAGTCCTTCCGGACGTGGGAGGACTTCTTGCAGTACCAGGAGCACTGCCTCTGGCCCTTGTAGAACACGAAGACACGTTCTCCGTGCAACACAAGGGAGTCAGGAATGTCTTTCTGAAGGCGCATGTCCAACAAAATGTCTCCATTTTTCTATAGGGGGGAGTCGGAGTGCTCTGGGTAGAACACTCGTAGCACCTCCCCGTAGTCGGACATGTAGTCCTTCAGGTAGGATTCTGCCATCAGCGGCGAGGAACAAGTGGATAGTAGTCTGGCCAACTATGACCTAGTCAGATTCTACTATCCGCTCAGCAACATTTCGGTTCCTGCAAAGCATCCTCCACTCAGCGGGGGAAAGCTTTTACAGAACCGAAACAGCGGGAAAACCCGACGGAAGAACAGGGGGTAAGCTTGTACGGGCATACAACCCCTTCATGAATGCGCCGGCGGTAAACGGACCGTCGGCGATCATCATCACCATGCTTTCCATGGTGATGATGGAAAAAAGTCAATGTTTTGGAAAGGAAGAAGAAGACCTCCCCCAGGAGACACCAGAGGGGGAGGGGGGGGAGGGCAAAAGCACTGCACAAATGTCTACAGGAGTGGAGTGGAGGACCAGAAGGAGAGACGACTGGTCAAGCCAGAAGCTGGAAGTGGTCTGTCTGAAATAAAAAAAACAAAACAGTAACCACGGAAAGAACATCAACAATAGTGGGACACACATCCTCGTGATCACGAAAATTATTCGCGAGGGACAACTAGCTGCAGACAGTGATAATCACGTGGAGATTTTTAATTAACATTTATTAAAACAATATATACTCAACAATCATTGTCTGCAAAATAGTAAAAAAAAAATTAAAGAATAAGAAAAATGGAATAATTAATTACAAATAAAATTATATCTATTTCTTTTACATAAAAAATCTGAGTTTTCCCGAACAGTTTCGAAGATACAAAGCGATACAGGTTTTTCGACAAAAACAATTCTGGTATCTTTTAACAGCATTCTGATTACTAAAAACGGCTGTTTTTTTTGCACTCATGCAAGGTTAGGTTATCAATTCACCCGTGGATTTCATACGTATTGTTGAAAATGTAGAAGGTTTGAAAAATCGTATAGTCGATGGGTGTAATGCAATAAGAAGCAACCCTGGTGTTTTTTTAAAGAGCTCGGCAGTCACTAAGGAGAAGATTGGATTCATGTCTCCTAGCTGGTGGTAGTCATTTTCAGCATTTATTGTATATGAACAAGCTGTACATGTATCTTCGAAACAAGGGAGACATTCCGAAAACCATCAAAGGACAAAAATTTTAAAATAACCCAAAGAATCATCCCTTGAATTTTTACTGTATGTTTACTAAACGCCCTGTATGTCATTAAAATTAAGAAAAAAAATATATACCCTATCATAGTAGTTAGCCCATGCATACAATGAACTCTGTAATACAGATAATCCAAAATTCAGGAAAAACTTTATAACTCAATAATTCGCACACGAATGCAAATAATAAGATTCTGTTTGTACAGAAACGATAGAAATGAAATCGGAAATTATTTTTCAGAAAAATAAATTAATTCTAGAATTATTCAGTTTGACCAACAGATGGCGATGTCAGGTTACAGACATCAGCTTATGCACTTTTTCAGACAAAAACCGAACAATTCAAGCATTAAACTTTTTTTTTTTTCCTGGAAAAAAATCCGACTTCATTTCAATTGTGTGTATGCAAACAATCTTTTTTCTGTGCATTCATGTGCGAACTATTGAATTTTAAAGTTGTCCTGTCTTTTGGATCACCCTGTACATTATCGCTCTTCTGTATATTTAATTAAGACTGAAAAATTTAAAACTTACACTTCATTGTAAATGCGTTTTCTCTTAATCCTCTTATATCAGAATGGTTTGTTCAAAACTTAGGAATTAAAAGAAAAAGTGTCAAAACAGTGGTGCACAACCCGCAGTTACATGCGACTGGTTTCCAATTTTTACGGCCCGCCACACAATTCAACAAAAATTAAACCAAATTCGAATACAGTTGGTATCAAAGCTTCAACAAGTTTGCAATAAGAGGACGCGTTTGATGAGGAGATCTGGTCGTTGTCATCGAATGGCGCTACAAAGTTTCATGAGGACGTTACAGTAAGAGTCGGTCTTTACATTCCTGCTGCAATATTGTAAGGAATATGCCCTAGTGATCCCAGAAGGCTGGGAGCATCACTTTCCCGGCGATGAAGCTCTACAAAAGTCACCACCTTTTTTAGCTCAAAGAATTTTAAGCTGCTTGTTTTAAGAGGCTTGTAAAGGACGGGACAAGTGCCTCATTGTACAGAGAGATTATGCGGAAAAATAAAATTAGTTTACATTTCTATATCCATTTACAACTTACTTACTGACTTCTCGTACATAGAAACAATGTTCCCAAGAAATACCCCAAAATGATATGACTTTATAGAGTATAACAAAGATGTAATAAAATCTCTGCTTATGATCAAAATGAATAAAGAATTACATACACATAACTATGTATGAGTTTTGATTTTTTTTTAAAAAAGTGTTTCAGATATTAATCGTTATTCGAATCATTGTTGTGAGCCTTGTCGCGATAAAAAATTATTTACCCTAGAAAATAGTTTTTGAGATTCTCAAAAATTAACTCAAAATAACTGCTCGTTAATAAGCAATGGTCGTGTCCTTTTCTTCTTTAATGGAAATGCAATAGAGGTGACCGAATTTCAAATCAACGATTTGTACAATAGAAACTTAAGCAAACCCCCAAAGATTGTTATGAATGTCCCCATTATACGTTGAAGCAAATCAGAATATTTAATAGCAAAACATTAATTCGTATAATTAAGTTGAAAAATTATCGGAACATTAATCCCGAATATCGTTTCATCATTTCTACCACAACATTAGAAAACTTCAATATATTTATTGCTTAAAAATCCATTGAATTTTCAAGCTTATGCGAATAAATCGCCGAGAAGAATATTCTGAGCGAAATCGAGATGTTCAAAACAGCTCGGCTGGGCTTCTGGTTTATTGAATTTAATATATGGAAATAAATATTGTATCTAAGAATGAAAACACTGTATATACTCCATGTATACCCTTTAAAGACTTGAAAACCCAATGCATTTAAATGCCTTTAAATATCTGCCCATTCGGGTCCTTGCAAACTGCTCTACGGATTGTGTGCCCTTGAACAGACTGAAATCATTATACGAAAAATCATTTCCCTGGAAAATTTCAATTAAATTAAAACAATAGCGAAACAAAACAATCACGAAATAATATTAATGGAAGTGGGTTCATTTAAGAAAAAAATTATCGGTTTAAAACACAAAACATCCAAGAATGTGTGTTCGTGTTTGCATGCACTTTATTATACGCTCACCATGGTGAAGTGGAAAAATATTATGCCAAGATTTCATTTCATTTCAGTTGAGCAGCAAAATTGAATTTGATTTTTATCTCTGCGTGTTCCACAAAAATAAATATGAACAAAATTGTTTTAGTTTCATGTGGCCAGACAAAAGGTAGTGAATAAGAAAGAACAGCCGCAGAATCCATCAAATTACACGGAGGAATGTTTTTTGCTTTCCGAATGCTGCATGCTTTTCTTATCTATGTAATAGTAACGAAATGAATTTTCCAGAAAAATATTAATTTCCTTTTGTGTCTTGTTTTTTTATTTGACCGTAAAAAAAAAAAATGACATGAAAATATTAAGTTACAATTTTAAAAGACCAGAATTCCAAGAGAGAAATTGACCGATAAATTTTTGTAATATCAAAACTGGCAAGTTGTTTGTGAACGTTTACTTATTTCTATATTAAATGAAGTTCGAAACTGAAAAACAAATTCAATTTTTTGCATAAGAGAAGAACAAGTTGCATATACGGCATTTATTAAACTCTAATGTGCATTCATGGCTGAAAAGGCAAAACTTTATAACTTTATTGAAAAAATTAGGAGAAAGGACAATTCAGTGTAAATTTAGTGGTCGAGAGCAATTTTTCAAGAAAGAAAATTCTGCAATCATATCTTTCTATATAAGAATATATACTGTATAAAATTAAACTTACGTCTGGTGTTCCAAAGTTCACCCAATTCGTAAGAAAGGACATTCGGGCCTCCAAGTCTGTCACCCAACTTCCTAAAGGCTTTAGTGATGGATAGGCCTAGATTAAAGAGACAATCAAAGCTTGTTTTTATCAGTTTTCATTCTAAATATAGGAAAAAAAATTATATAGAAGTTGAATGGCCTATATCCTCTGTGCTCTCATTTTCTTTTTCTTCTTATGTAGAAGCTCCTATTGTTTTTCAGTTGAGATGTCATTCTAACTTCCGGACTTTCCGTAATCACGGAAATTGAAGAGAAAATGGCTTTTCCAAGAAATCCATAAGAATTTCAGTGTTCTTTAGAAAGTGAATTTCTTCCCACTTCTTTTCTTTTTATCTTCCTCTTCAAAGTTCAACACTGAAAATTCGCAGCTCGAAGAAAATTTAATTAAAGCCAGTTGAAAATATCCGATTCAAATTAACGAGTTCGTAGAAAATATTCCTTAAGTGTGGGAGGAATGGAAGATTGAAGCCAACGTAATTATGACGATAAATTCCTTAACCTATTAAAGTTCACGATTCTCTATGTAATATGATAATAAATATTTTAATGAGCTTGTAAGAAATTTAAGTCTCTCGAGAAAGCAAAATTGAGAGAGGGGGGGAAAATTCAGATTTTTTCCTCCACTTTTTTTTCGATATTTTTTTCTCTAAGATTTCGGTTAGAGAAAAAAAATCATCAATTAACATCCTTTAGCTGTTATGTTTATTTTGCTGAACCAAATATGTCTCCGCTGTCTTCATATTCCACGAAACATTAGAATAAACAAACAAGTCACTAATAAATAATATTAACAATATCATTTTTTTAATTCATAAACAATTATATTTTCTCGTAAAACACCCTATCTGGCCATTCGTCACCGGAGACCTCTCTAAAAGCGCATGGGATCGTCCGTACACGTCAAACAATCTATAAAAGACCAGCTACATTCTGATAAGATAAAATTAAAAAAAGACTCTTTGACCACAACAAAAATATAAAAGGAGAAATACGACCTTATCCTGTAAGTGCTGTTCGAGGGCGAAGCTCTCATCATTCAGCAGGTAAAACAGGTTAGAATACACTCATAGCAGCTACTGTAGACAACGCGGACTTTGTGCAGAGGAAAGAGGGATGATCATTGTGATCATTGAAGCCCACAGGTTAGGGCATTCGATCCGTGAGATGTCCAACAAATTTCAGATACCCGTTGACAGTGAGTGATCTTATTTTGAAGTGGAACGAGAGAGGGTTATAACAAGCCAACCCAGACCCAGTAAGCCGAAAAATTGGCGATGCTTGAAACGTGTGGTGATGTCAAACCGGAAAGCTTTGTTAAAAACGTTGGCACAGGACTTTCGATCGGCGTCGTTTAGTGATGCAAGTGATCGTACCGGCCGCCGGGAGATCGTCGCCCTTGGTTTTCATAGACGAGCAGCAGATAACAAGTCAATTATCACAGCCCTCAATGCGACCCGTCGGTTACAGTGGTGCAAGGAACGCCTCTACTGGACTCTTACAGTGAAATTTAGGAGTTGGCATCATGGTCTAATCCTCCTTTTCGTGGATTGGTAGTGGTCCTCTTGTTTTAGTTCGCGGAAACGTACCAAACAGTTTTGGTACAATTTTGCGCTACCGACAATGTGGGAACACTTTGGTAATGGCCCATACCTGTTTCTGCACGACAATGACCCCTGTCATATAGCAGGCGTTATTAACACCTAGTTTGAAGAAATGGGTGTGGGAAAACTTGACTGGCCAGCCCAAAGTCCAGACCTCAACCCTATTGAACACCGTTGGAACGAATTGGAGCTCCGGCTGTGAGTCAGGCCCTGCCGCCCAAAGAACGCCACTGAACTGCTTGCTAATTTGAACGATGAATGGAGCAAGATTCCCGCCGACACGTATCGCAAACTAGCGGAAAGTCTTCCTCGAAGGGTTGCGGATATCATTACGGATAAATTCATCGATGGCCAGATAATGTATATGGATACATGGGTTATTCTCCAGCAGGATATGCAGGCATGTTAAGTCTTCGTTTTAAACGTGCAACATCAAAAGGAAACTATACCCATTTCAAATTGCTTAACGTACAAAATAAAATTTACGCAGAAGCAACAAACGGAGAGGCGAAAAAGTTTATTAAATTCAAATATACAGGATGATTGAGAAAGGTAGGTCAAGAATGAAATACCATGTACAGTTTGTAGCGGGGAACAATATTTTTCCTATAAAAATGGGTCCAGAAATGCATCCTTACAGAGATAATGCAACTTATACGAGGTAGGAATAGATGTGCGTTACCCGGACGGCAATGGTAGGGTCCATGTAAATTAGGATCTAAACATGTAAATTGTTCATGTTTTCTCCTTTAAAAGAGAAGAAACGAAACATGTAACTCCATTGTCGTACGAGGTGCATTCAAGTTCTAAGGCCTCCGATTTTTTTTCTAATTAACTACTCATCCGAAATCGATGAAACTGGCGTTACTTCTCGACGTAATCGCCCTGCAGACGTACACATTTTTCACAACGCTGACGCCATGATTCCATGGCAGCGGCGAAGGCTTCTTTAGGAGTCTGTTTTGACCACTGGAAAATCGCTGAGGCAATAGCAGCACGGCTGGTGAATGTGCGGCCACGGAGAGTGTCTTTCATTGTTGGAAAAAGCCAAAAGTCACTAGGAGCCAGATCAGGTGAGTAGGGAGCATGAGGAATCACTTGAAAGTTGTTATCACGAAGAAACTGTTGCGTAACATTAGCTCGATGTGCGGGTGCGTTGTCTTGGTGAAACAGCACACGCGCAGCCCTTCCCGGATGTTTTTGTTGCAGTGCAGGAAGGAATTTGTTCTTCAAAACATTTTCGTAGGATGCACCTGTTACCGTGGTGCCCTTTGGAACGCAATGGGTAAGGATTACGCCCTCGCTGTCCCAGAACATGGACACCATCATTTTTTCAGCACTGGCAGTTACCCGAATTTTTTTTGGTGGCGGTGAATCTGTGTGCTTCCATTGAGCTGACTGGCGCTTTGTTTCTGGATTGAAAAATGGTATCCACGCCTCATCCATTGTCACAACCGACGAAAAGAAAGTCCCATTCATGCTGTCGTTGCTCATCAACATTGCTTGGCAACATGCCACACGGGCAGCCTTGTGGTCGTCCGTCAGCATTCGTGGCACCCACCTGGATGACACTTTTCGCATTTTCAGGTCGTCATGCAGGATTGTGTGCGCAGAACCCACACAAATGCCAACTCTGGAGGCGATCTGTTCAACAGTCATTCGGCGATCCCCCAAAACAATTCTCTCCACTTTCTCGATCATGTCGTCAGACCGGCTTGTGCGAGCCCGAGGTTGTTTCGGTTTGTTGTCACACGATGTTCTGCCTTCATTAAACTGTCGCACCCAAGAACGCACTTTCGACACATCCATAACTCCATCACCACATGTCTCCTTCAACTGTCGATGAATTTCAATTGGTTTCACACCACGCAAATTCAGAAAACGAATGATTGCACGCTGTTCAAGTAAGGAAAACGTCGCCATTTTAAGTATCTAAAACAGTTCTCATTCTCGCCGCTGGCGGTAAAATTCCATCTGCCATACGGTGCTGCCATCTCTGGGATGTATTGACAATGAACGCGGCCTCATTTTAAAACAATGCGCATGTTTCTATTTCTTTCCAATCCGGAGAAAAAAAATCGGAGGCCTTAGAACTTGAATGCACCTCGTACAATGGACCGCTTGACTAATGCGGAGCTGGCGGACATGCATCTCGTCTACGGCGAGGCACAGGGTAATGCTACTGAAGCTGATTTACCAACAGCCAGGGCTGTACCCAGGGGGGACTGCAGCCCCCCCCCCCGAAATTGGCCACGATGTCAACTAAATCTGTTACATGGGGGAACCCCCCTCCACAAACTGGATTGGGCCAGCCCCCCTCATCCCCCCCCCCCCGAAAAAAATTTCTGGATACGGCCCTGCCAACAGCGTGTGGAGAAGTCATTGATTCTGCGGACATCTTCATCAGAGTTCGCGAGAATCTCGTCCGCAGACTAAACACCTGCATCGAGGCTCACGGTCGGCATTTTGAACACCTACTGTAAGGTCATTCCTATCTCGTACAAGTTGTATTATCTCTGTAAGGATGCATTTCCGGACCCATGTTTATCGGAAAAATTTTGTTCTCCGCTACAAACTGTACATTTTATTTTATTCTTGACCTACCTTTCTGAATTACCCTGTATAAATTGCTGGGAATTAATGAATTGCTAAAGGTATTGGCGACAATCAAAAAGTTAAATGTCTTTAGCAATAAAAAGACTAAGGCTTTACAATACATGTATTAATTTAAGAGAGATCAACAAGTTTCAACTTTATTTCCCTGTATCGCCTCAATTGTGGTGCTGGTGGTATCTTTTATAATGGTCTTTCTCAATGAGATTCAAGGAACTTATGTCTAATCGAAAAATCTAATTGGATATCTCTCAAATAACATCGATTATGCCATAGATGGAGAGAACTTCATAATTTCAATACTTGAAAATACAGAATTTTTAAGGCACAGTATGCAGACTAAATTTTGACGTCTATCAGATCCCACATTCCATTTCTCATTTGTTATGATATATTCAGTCTTTGTTTACACCTTATTTCTTTTATATTTTACAATTCCATCTTTTCAGTACGCAGTTGATAAGAAACAATTTTATGATTTCGTTAGTTATTTATTACATCACTATTGTTATCTCAGCAATTTGAAATGAAATTTAATTTGAAAAAGTCGGGAATAAAGGCAAAGCCGATTGGTTTTTTTAATTAAAAAAAGCGCAATGTATGTTTTCATCCTTTGTTTGATTGCTATTTGAAATATTTATTAAAAGTTAATCATATAATAAGCAAAAAAAAAAAAAAAAGTCTAGAAATGTCATACGATCTTCTTGGGCGATTCCGGAATTCAGCTGCATTCACTGTTGCCAGAAGAAATCCACACAAAGCTTCTTTAATGCAAAATGATACGGCCCAGCTAAGACTTTGATGGTCATATTTCTGAAAACAGAATTTTAAAAAGTTAACAGTTTTCAAGTTATCGTGCGAACGGCGGACGGCCGGATAAACGTACAGACCAAGGGCGCATTCTTATAAGGAGCTCCTAATAAACACAAAACAAGGCAATATGCAGTTAATTATCTTCTAAGACGCTTTTTTGCAGACGATAATTTTGGTTGCTCCGCCAGCAGACTAGATGAAAAGGTTGTCTGAGATCTATTTAGGGTTGTCCATGTGAAAGGCACAGATATAGAGGAATAGATCGGCAATGCCATTGTATTCGTTGAAGCCTCGCTTACGTTCCGCCGCCATCTTAGGTCACTACAGAATACGAAAAATTACAACCAAATACCACACACGTATTCGCCATTGTACCTTGTATTTTATTCTACTTACTTAATGTCACGGAAATCGATTCCAGACGTGATTTCCGGCGACACTGGCTGTTATTACCGCTCACGAATATTCACCCGTTCGAAGGCGGGGGAGGAGCGGGGCAGACAGTGTCGTCATACCATCCACCACGGAGGAGCCAATAGAGACCAGACGGAACTCCGTGACGTCAAACCGAAGCTTTCTTGGCGGGAGGTTTCGTCGGTGAAAAGGAGGCCGAGCCGAACTTCAGAAGGAAAACATCCAAAGATTGCCAGCTCGACACCGGGAAAGAAAGGGCTCTACGCAGTCGCCCGTGATGGTCGGAAGCCCCTGGATCCTCAGCCTGATAGAAGCGACGACGTGGTGAGTCGTCCGCATCCCTTGCTGAAGCAAGGCGTGTTCGGCAGAGGAGCACCGCAGGCGGCGTTTCCACTGGCGAGCGACTCCGGCAGCGAGAACGAGTCAACGTGCTCGAGCGTACGGGGAGCAGCCGGGAGATTGACGCTGTATCGTACGCTCTCGGTGTCAACAACGGCGAATGTAAGTGCTTTTTCCCTATTGTGCCTTAATCCATGTGCGTGGTCGTCTGTATTAAGTGACCTACACGGACGAGAGTGCGACGGGCGTTCAACTATTAGAGGCTTCTTCCCTGCTGGGCTGAACGCCTACCTCTCAACCCAGTACGGTTTTACGTATTTGGCTTAATACGTCGAGACGAGTCGCAGAAGTGTTTCCCCTGTGTTGAAGTGGAAATCTTGTGTAATTTAGCGTCTTTTGTGTGGCTTAGAGTTGGAGGAAAGGGCTTTATAGGTGTAATGCCTGTATGTTAAAATTTTCAATTCAGGCCTATTTTTATATTTTTCTCCCTACTTTAGTGACCAGCCCTCCTGGCAGCACTCGTGCGGCCGCTTATTGGTAAATGTGTAAATTACATATTATCTTCTATATCGTAGAAGTAATTCACGATTATTCTACGTGTGTAGTGAACTAAGGTTTTTGGTTGTTTAGTTGTTAGCTCGGTAGAATTTAGCGTGTTCGGCATGAACTTTATCCGTGCGAACTTTTTAGTATATTCTATTCAAACTGTCAGAATTTGTGTGTTTGAATTTCTACCGAGATAGACTCAATTAATTTAATTGGACATTGAATAACTTAAATTCCCGGACTCAGACTATAATAAATAACTTGTGCTTGTGATTCACTTTCCGTGTCAATTAAGCTCATCAGTTGTATTAAAATTTGGCGCCCGTAATTAGGCGTAATTATATTTGAGAGGCCATACCATGTGCCGTTAATGAATTGTATTACCCTATGGGCATACTGCCATATTTTTCATGTGGTTAATTATTTGATAGATTAAGTAATTTAAGACATTGTTGACCAGGTTAAGTTATGAACTGGTCGTAATATTTGCCTTAGAGAATAAGATTTGTATTGGATATTCTCATTTTGTGTTGTGTTATTACTTAAGCAAGTTGCCTATCAGAATTTGTTCAGGTTATTTAAATTTTATGTGTATCTTGAATTAGCCGCTTAGCTCGGTCTTATCTTTGTAAGAATTTTATTGTGTGTCTACTCATTTATTTTTGAGGCGGAAAGCTAATTTGTATTTGTTGAACCGTAAGTTGTCAAATTTGTAACTTTTGTGCTAAGCTTTGATTTGAGTGTCAGCCCTATTATTGATTCCGATTTCAAGTTATACATTATGGTTTAACAATCATTCTATTTTATTAGAGCTAGGAACTTAGCTCTTTATTTATACCTACCAAGTTATTTATTTATTTATACATATATATTTTTGTTATTGGATTTTCCTATATTAAACTTTATTTTTTTTCAACCTTACCCTGATAACGTGCTTCATTCATATTTCCACTGCGTAATCATTTTTACTCTGTTTTTACACGTTACACTTAACTTTATAACATTAAATATTCTAAGAAAAAGCATATGAATCGAGTACTTGCTGCTTAAGATGGCTTAAGTCGGCTTCACTAGCGCCAATGAGAAAGGTACGGGCATTGCCGATCTATTCCTCTATATCTGTGGTGAAAGGTACAGATTCTCCAAATTGACTCCTGCTACTTTAATGACTACCATAGCAAATGCAAGCCGAACTGTTTATCTTTAGGAGCTTCGTTTGCTCTAAAAGCTTCATCTCGAAGGCGGTCTTGTCCTTGTCTTTCTTCACGTTGTTCAAGTGTTTCTCTTTGTTCTGCTTCAGACATACTTTCTCCATTCTTTTGTTGACGAATAATTCTTGCTTCTGTTCTCTCATTCGCTCTCCATTCTGCTGTCCTCTCATTCTCTGTAGACTGCTTGTTGTTTCTTCCAATAAATTGTTGCTTGGTTTTGAGCTGCACGCCTCGCAGCTTACTTTCTCTATGTCGCACCTGAGGTTCTCCTTCCAAGAGCACTTCTTCATCCAGGGAGATTCGCTAAACAACAAAGAGGAAGGTCAAAAATGCAAACACCGACTTGAAGGTCAATATGAATACCCTATGCAGTTAAAAAAAATTTTTTCTATAACAAAAATGCTAATGTTTCTACCTTATAGAATACACTCCACTGATCGTAAAATGTATTCAGGTTATTTGTTATAACGCTGAAAAAATACGATACTCAGGACCAAACGTAGGATTAGGAGAACGTTCCACTACATTAATTCTTCAAATAACTGTTCATGTATGGTTATTGTAGATGAAAGTACAATCAAACAGGTATTTATAAGTTAGATATAGCAATTTTACACGCAATGTATTTCATTCTGGTTTACTTTGTGTAAGCTTGCTGCATTGCATGCGGTATGTTTTAGCTAAAACTAAAAACCGACATTACAAAAAACCTGACTTAATAGAAACATTTGGTTTGCATATTTGTAATCAGCTCACTTAGTACTACTATACTTTATCCAACGAAAATTGGAGTGGGTGTGTCCAGTTAAACTTCCTATTTCAATTGGACACGCCCACTCCAACTTTTGTTGGACAGAGTATAGCAACATCCTATCTCATTTGTTATAAAAATGATGTTGCACGGTGTTATTGCTCGATTGTTAACGTATTGTTGATTATCGTAGCAACAATGATTTTCTTCACTAACTCAACTCGCTGTTAGCAGTTTTGACCTCGCCCAAATAAACTCGAATCCGATGACAAATTTTTCTTATGACTAATAATTTTTAACACGTGCTTCATTGAGAAACCCATTTCAGTGTTAATGTTCCTCTTAAAATTTCAATTTGCTGCAACAATTAGAGGCTTATTATAAAAATTAATCTGCATCACGCAGTTTATTGAGAAATGAGTTATAATGTAAATATCGATGCTCCCCTTTTTAAATTTCTTATTGTTGCAACAATGAGAGACTTAATACAAAAAAAAAAAATTAATATTAATTCCAGATAACTCGACGTATACGTAAGTTTAAAGGGAGGATAAAACTTGAAAAAATAAAGGGAGCGTTAAACGGAATAAAAATATAAAACAGGTGTCGGTAATAACTGAAAAATTATACAATGAAACCAAAAATACTAAATCATCTGCGCCTGGATTCGAACTTGCGGCCATCAGATCCAATGGCATCCAGTAGTATGGGTAGAGTTCATGGCTATCAGTCTCTAGGTGACTAACTGGCCACAAAAGCTTTCAGGTAATTTTTTGTAAAACTGTTAAAAATGTGTAAAAAGTTACAGGGACATAAGCACTTAATCATTTGCATCTCAGGACTGAACAATGAAAGGCGTAAGAGAGTTTTCCCAAAACCAAATAATGGGCCTGTGGATTTCTGCGAAATGGTGCCATCGTTTGTTGTTGACAAATTTTTTCCGGGTAATACTAAAAGTTTAATAACCATCAGTGGCTTTGTGAATGCACCTAAGAATGATAAAATGAATAACATTAATAATCAGATACGGGAAAGAATTCCTAACTCCAGACAGTTCATTGACACAGTCCTAGAAAGTAAATAAGCTGCGTTTTATCCCATGAATATTTTGAATTCATAGGAAGCCCCTGAAATGCCACCACGTTAAGTTGTTATCAATGTTGTTACGTAATACTGACCCAACGGAATAAGGATATTACGAGGAACTTTATGCCAAACGTGAAATAAGCAATGCAAGAGGTAAAATGTCTTTATTCCACTTATTCCTATAGGCAGTGCAAGTTTGACGCCATTCCTGGGTGCTCTTTAGTCACTTGACTCGGATTGGCTCCAAATACGCCTTCTAGAATCGGGACTACACATATCATTCCAATAAAGACGTGGAATAAAATCGCTTTGTATAAACTCAGTGTTTATAATACCATCAACTGGTCTGGGAACTCCATTGTTAAGTCGGCCAAAGCTTGCTTTCCTGTCAAAGTTGAAATTCAAATGGCGATATTATCTGCGCTTCAGTAAATGTAGCAGACAATAGTCTAGAAAAACCTATAAATTGTTCAACGATTTAACAGATGAACTGAAATATAAGAAAGTTCTACTTTTGCTACAGTGTCCAAATTTGAAAATAATGCAATTTAAATTCTCTCTAGTATAATCCAACAAAGATTTTGAGCGGAAATTTAGAGTTGGTGTAGAGCTCAGTCTTCTTTGAGTTTGTATTAGGTTATGCAAAATTAATGGTCGATTGCATTTTGTAGATGTAGACGAGTCGGCATGCAAATTATTTCTCGACTAATAAGCAATGTGACATCATTTTTAAAGGTGTAGTTCTTCTCTTTTAATCTGATGCTAAAAACTTGGGATGACAGGATAATTTCTCAATGTACAAGGCGCAGATGGTTTGAAAAAATCCGTTGTCTTCTTTGATAAGAAGGCTACGTGACTGTTTGGTGGTCTGCAACCGGAATCACAGCTTCCTGAATCAGAGTGAAACCATTACTACCCGGCCTTACGATAAACAAATCGCGACATGCACCAGAAGCTTCAACAACAACGACCAGCATTTGTCAATTGGAAAGGTCCCGACAACGCTCTGACGAACGTCGCAATGCTACCCGACAGAAGTGAATGATATTGGCTACAAAAGTCTTGATCATGCAGCATAATCACCTAATCTTTTGTCAACTGACTACCACTTTTTTCAAGCACTCGACAATTTCATGCATAGGAGACACTTCGAAACCCACGACGATGCGAAAACTGCCTTCAACGAGTTCTTCGCCTCCAGAAGTCCAAAATTCTGCGCCACCGAAATAAATATTCTTGTTACAATAAGTAAAATTAAAATACAATTATGATGGCAACAGAATAAAACAAAAGTCGCAATTACAAAAGTCTAAAAAACTAGAAAACAATATGGATAGAATAATTACATAATTGAATATACTCTTTAAACACAACAGTAAAGAATTGTGGTTAAAGAGTTTATTCAATTATGTAAATATTCGATTAATAAAGTGTTGTTTGAAACTACTTATTGCACTTTAAAGTAATCACTACACATCGGCCATTAATTTTGCACAAACCTAATAATCTAATTATCTTACATATTTATGTATTTTTTAAAGTACAGTAATTATTTATTAGGACTTTTATGAATTAACATAAAACAGAACGTATTTTTAAAATATCAATTTAATATTTCTCTCATCAAATTATACAGATAAGATACAGTAAAATAGGTTTAAAAATACTATACGTGAACAAATGTGTAAGTACGAAATGTGTTCAAATGGAACCCATTAGAGTTAATTAAGTGTTATAAGAAGAAGGCAGAGAAGAGGAAAAAGGCAGGCAGATAGAAAAAATAGTATTTAATAAACAATATTGTACACACATTTCTCAAAAGCAATCACCCATGGCGTTTAGGCATGCATCGCACTGTTTAGGGAAACGGGAAATTCCACCCGCCAAAAAAGATGGCTATAAAAAAACAAGCGCCCCGGAATGCTGTCTTCAGGAGTGATCATTCTCCACCAACAATGCACGCCCGCAAGTCGCAAAAGTTTTTGTGGATGCCTTAGCTAAGAAGAAATGGTAGTTCTCGACATCCTCCTTACAGCCCGGATTTGTCCCCTTGTGAGTTTGCTATCTTCGTGCCGTTGAAGAAATTCCTCAAGGGACAATGACTCAACACCGATGAGGAAGTGGAGGGAACAGTTATGAAGTGGTTCAAACAACAACCTACATCTTTTTTCGACGACGGAATTTTCCGTCTCCCTAAAGACTCGGGATGCGTGCCTAAGAATTTGCCGTGTTCCTCAAATACTACTCTTTCTAAGTCATTGCTGCATATCGAAAAATGTGGATCGCGGCCTGGGATTCCGCTAAAGAAAATAGTTGCCATGACTTTGTAAGTGACATTATATATTTCACATCGAAGAGTATTTTCAAAAAGTTCTATGTTTTTCCCCCCTGCCCTCTTCTTTTTACAACACTTACATGACGCCCTATATTAGAGACTTATTGCAGATGTACAGTCATGGACAAAAAAAAGTTCCCTCACTCGATGCTGCTTTATTTTAAATGAGCGTTTTCTACTTTTGCCACTAGGAGTCTGATATCGTTTAGTTCAGTCAGAAAATTATCTAAATTTTTTAACCAATAAAATCATGCCATCCTATTTTCTTCCCTACTGACTATTTTTCTAAACAGTCGAGGAAAACATTTTAAAGTTAATAATAAAGCAATAAATATTGTTCACAATCATTATCCAAAAATCAATTGAGAAGAAATATTAAATCAAAATTTTATCATTAGATTACAGTGTGGTGCATTTGTAATCAAAATACAGCAGAAAAACTGACATGCTAATCGATATCAGATCCCTAGTGGCAAAAGTAGTAAACGTTCATTTAAAAATATAGCAGAACAGAGTGAGGGAGCGTTTTTTTTTTGTTCATGACTGTACAAGTTTCCAGGATTTTGATGTAGCCTTTATACTTTTTTGCATATCATTTGTTAGCCTTGTGATAAAATGCAGTCGACATGAGATAAGAATTAATTGCTTGACTGGTTAGGATAATTCTGTGCACTTAATCTTCACATAATTGAATCGGTTATATCAGTCATGATGTTGTTAATGTGAAAATATAGTTGTTTTTTTTTCAATTTCCAAATATATTTTCAAATAGCCCTTCAATCCACAAAAGCAAACTTTGCTGTTGCGTGGATAGATGAGCGATCCTTTTGATTCACATTGAAGTCGCACACATGGCAAGCTATTCTTCTCTTTTAAATTTTTGGCTCCACTGCTGGATGCTCCTTTCTTTTACTTTTAAAAAAATTACGCTTGGGTTTATCTTTTCGACATTGGTACCCACTCTTGCATCCAGGCACGTAACAAGAAGGCATTTTAGTCGTATTCACTGCCACTTGTTGCAAGAAATAAGTAGCTGCCTATGGATTTACTCTATTACTTAGATTGTACCGCGGATCCTAACGCCATCTGTAATTGAACTTTGGCGGGAAGCCGACCCAGACCAGTTGATAATACTTATGAGATGTTAAATTGTTGCACTAGAGGAGAACGAAAATATTTCAGGAAATAGCGACTACGAAAAGAAAAGAAATTCCAAGAAAAAAAAAACTTCTATGGTAACAGCTAATTATTGTTGTAAACTTCTGGATGCTCACTGTTTATCTGAACATGAGGTTCATACTAGTTCATATTTACCAACAAGTATCATTTTCATATGGCCCTGATTACCTTTTTTTGCGAAAGGGGAATTTCAAAATAATGAAGTTCGCTTCTAAAGGGACTAATGGGCTATAAATAATTTTAAACTTAGAAGTCTCATCAAAGAGTTAAACGTTTCTTATTATTTCCCTTATCCTTGGAGCAATACAAGGCGTTTGGTAAGGTCTCATCAACTTTAATATAAATGGATAGCTTTTATAAAGTGTCAGTGAGTAGATCACTTCTTTTTTTCTCCTCTCTGGAATTGGGAGATCATGTTGCGTCGTCGAAAGGAAAGTGGATGTCGTAACCGATTTAACTAGATCTCTTTCCATGGAGAGGGCCGCTCACTTTGCGTTATCCTGCGCCCCTTCCCCCACTCCATTTCATGATCTCAGGGTAGACGTGTGGAAATGTCGATGACGTTATCGTAATCCTTTAGGCAGAACAGATTCAACATCTTTCGAAGCTACGGTATTTTGTCGGATTGAAACCCATGAATTCGTAGCCTCCTCCTGAGGGTGAACCAGCCTAAATGGCTTGCCGGTAGCAATAACCGATTTTATTGTAAGCACAGTACTAATGTGTATGGAAGAGACTTGCAAGCAAGGACTCAAAATTTCATTTGGGTTTATATTTTATTTACACCAAAATCTCTACTTTTGCTCGAAATCGACCTTCTTTTGAATGTTATCCATAGTGGGGGGAACCTTCGAAAACAATTCAATTAAATGTATTCAATTTGAAATCGAGCTTCTTTTGAACTTTATCCATAATGGGAAAACTTCGAAAACAATTCAATTAAGTGTAGTCAATTTGAAACTAATGAAAAGATCCTGACAAGTGAAGATTGAAGCAAACGACAGGAGCAGACCCTGACTCACACCTGGGATTGTGATCTGAAGAGTTTTACGGTTGGCCAAAGCGATGGACAACGACATTGTATGTAGTCAGTTCCTAAATTAATTACTAGGAAATATCATTAAATTCTTGTGAGCAGTAGATTGAAATGTAGGCCTAAGGCCCGTATTCAGAATCATCACGAATCGCACTCAACATATTTATAAACCTTAAATCAATATTAATATTAAAAATGGCATCGTGAATGCAATTAATATTAAGTGACTATTTACATTTGCTTATATTTAATATTATAATTTAATATTCACGACATCAAAACAACTTATTCAACGAATTTCGCATTTAATTTAATCTTATTTAAACCCTAATAGCAGTTGATTAAATTCTCAAACTATTACTAGAAAAATCTTATTAACCTAACCTAACCTAACCTAAGTATTTTTCATTACCCGTCCTTGCCACAAGCCTGGAACTATATTATCGTACAAACTATTGGATACTGCTTCCAACTCCTGAGACATAACCATTAAACCCACAAGAGCTTTTAAAAGATCCTTTAAACTCTGCTGGATTACTGCCAAAAGTTTGTTATACCTAATGGGAAAAAACACAAGAAAATTTAAAATTATATATATTATCACGTGGAAACAACAAAAAAAAAAATAATAAAGTACCTTGTTGTTTTGCATGGGCACTTCATTAATGATTAATTATACCATGGTATATTAATTAGGCTATTCTGAAATGTACTTTCAATGGAAGTATTATTGTACTTTTATGCGAGGGGTTTTTATGTGTATTACATTTCCAAAAAAAAAAAAAAAAAAGACACCATTTCCGAATATGGAAGTCATCTTTGAAATGTGCAATGGAAACTCGTATTTTTAATGGTATTTTCAGTTTATACGCAACATTTGAGAAAAGTTTTATTCTTGGCGTTTTTTCAATTGATCCAATCGTTTCGTCATCTCCAGCAACGCTTCCTCCTTTACTTTCAGTCATCTTCCTACCTCGTGGACAACTTTATTGTAAAGACGAACATTCATATCTACTTATTTAAACACAAGTTACAAAATTCCACGCGACCGAATTTTTAAAATATTTATAAAAGTTTTTAATATACAAAATTATTTTTTATAATTTAAGGAATGAGTTGAATTTCCTTCTGATCTCCATTTCTTTAAGAACATTAACTTCATTCTTCAAGATATTTCTTAAACAATTCCTTCAGCATCTTCGACTCAACTCTCATACAATATTTAAATAGTTTTTATTTTAAACTTTCCCGATTTAACCATCTGTATTTGCAAAGCGAGTGATGGCACATATAGGAAACGTAATATCAACATTGTCAAGGACATGAGGAAGAGAAATAATGACAAAGCAAGTCCAATGAAACAATTTAATGTTTTGCAAAATCATACAATATGCATGTTTCCGTTATAAAATGTGCTCAATATTGCGTCCGTCAGAGTCCAGGATAGTCTAAAGCGTAAGAGAGCAAGCATACAGTTGCTTTGCACTACTTCATGTTCCGCAATAGTCCAGGAGCCAGCGACACTGTTTTTTGAAACATTTGCTCAACAATAATTTTTTTACTGTGATATATTAACGCTTTATTAACATAAAATCAACTCCTGCCGGCGCATCAGCAGGACAACCCTTATAAGCAGACTGGTAATTTATTTAAAAAAAATAAATCGGTAAATGTTACAAATGTTCAAAGCTGAAATTTTACCTAATGTTTATTGACATTCCATTAAGAAAAAAAAAGTTCCTGCTACCTCTATTGTATAACGATGTACTCCTGCCGTCAACACAAAGATGTGAGGAAAAAATCAATTGATTTAAATGTATAGAGCTAAATTTTTTTTACCATTAATTTAATTACTAAGATAGTGAAAAAAACTTATGCTGCCAGCCATTTGGCAGGAGCAAAATAGTCGCCCAGGAACATACAGTATATCTCATAGTCAAAATTGTTAAAATTACTGATTTTTTAAATCCAAGATGAAAAGAATGAAGGTTACATTATTGCTCGGACTAAGATGGTCAGGAACTAAACCGATTTCTCAGATGCTATAGTTCGGTCAATTTGTTTTTTGTAATGCAAAAAAGATCAAATATCTCCATTCACCAAGAACGTTCAGAAATATGTGCTGAAATTTTGAAAATTCCTCAAGCGAATAACTTGCAAGGGAGCAAGATAAAATTGCCATCAACATTAAGCGAAAATCAAGCTACCATTCAAAATATTTGAGCAATTTCACTGCATTAAAAGAAAATATAAACAATCTTATAACGAATCTGTTAGCTTCGGAAGTGAACATCAACCGTTATGAGAGCCTTCAATATCTGCAGTTACGAAGTAAGCATGAATAATTACTCAATTTATTATAGTCACACTATTAGTCACATTTGTGAAGGTACAAAATACGACAATTCAGTTCCATGCAATGTAGAATCGACACTACTACTCTCCTTATTATCGCAAGGTCACCCCATTTTATATTACCACATTTGTAGTGTTCAATCAAAAAGTCGATTTTGATCACATACGTGGTATATCTGAAACCCTATCACAAACTTATGGTGGTAATTTGTACCCTAACAGCTAGATGAAAACAAAAATTCATATAAACATGGTTCAGAGAACGAACCGTTTATGAGATTTCCGCAGTTACAATTGAAGTTTCAGCAGCTGTTTTTGTACTCTGTGGATGGCAGGTGTAGCTTCTCCGCATGTTATCTGCCATCCACAGAGTAGGAAAACCAGTTGCTGAAACTTCACTTTTAACTGCGGAAATCTCATAAACAGTTCGTTATCCGAACCATGTTTCTATGAACTTTTGTTTTCATCTTGCTGTGGAAAATCACCACTAGAAGTTTGTGACAGGGGTTTAGATACACCCTGTATAACTGTGCAAAAAGAGAAGCCTGATTGGCGCAAGAAGCCCCATTTAATCATTAATCATAATAAAAAGAAGTGTTATTATGAATCATAAGAAAAAAATGATAAAAAGGAGAAGTATCATTAAAGAAAATATGGTCCTACTACTTACAGCAGTTATTATACAACTGTTCTATTGACTGTTATGCATAAGAAAATATAAAGATTCCTGAACTTCTGTTCATTTATACAAAATGGAAAGTTGCACTACAATAATATTTCCCTTCAATCCATCCCAGCGATGGTTTTATCTGAATTGAGTGAGACTAACCGTCTTTTTTTCCAGTTAATGCAATCGGCCGACTCGTTAGTTTTAGTCAACTGAACAATAACTTCCGATTTTATCCGCGTCGACAGTCGGCTGCTGGCATTTATGATCGACCAATCGCCGACTGCGTTGAACCAACTGAAAGCATTCGTGCTCTTTGACCACATCCATTCTTATCAAACGTTGTTTTCTTTGGGCCTCATCATCTCAGTGGGACACTCATAAATTAAGTACGACCAATTTTATAGATTCCATAGCCTCGATCTGCAGACATCAAACTTCCAACGACAGAATATAACTGAAATTGGTTTAATAATTTCACCGACTTGTGCACTTCACTATCTATCTCTTCCTGTGGCCTTCATCAAAGATTGGTTAATAGACTTCTTTACTTACCGTCCGACGCGACAGTTTTAAGTTCGAACTCACGATGAAGGTTTTTTTTTTTCCCCGAGACATTTCTCTTGCAATGGAATTGTTATGTGGAATATGCTCTTCGAAAAGATTCGATCAAAAGTTTTTTTTTTTTTTTTTTAGGCCCTCGGGCTTTTTGCCGGCTTCTAGAATGGTATTTCTATAACAACAACAACAACAATAATAATAATAATGATGATAACAAAGCCCTGTCAACACTGAATATGAATCCCCAAATCTACAAGCCCTATAGAAAGCCCATAATCGTAACCGCATGATATATCGTAAGAAATTCCTACAGCAGACATTAAAGGGCAACTCTATGGCCACACAAAACTTTAATTAAATCTATAGATTAGCGCATTAAGAACATTCTAGCTTATTTAATTCGAACCCTAAATGTGCGTAAAAGCGAAAATTCCATATGCAATTTCCATTGGTGACGTCAACGGAAACATGATTTTGCTTCACAGTGTAAATTAAAAAATAAATCACACGCGAGATTAATCCTCATCAATGCATAAATAAAATTAAATTTGTTGTAAATCCAGCGAAACGATATCCATGCGCGTGTATGACGAGAACTGGATTATCGTTTGGACATTTGTCGCATTACATGCGACTCTTCTGTTACACAATGTCCCGCGCCTTGATTTCCCGGTATAAATATTTATAAAAATGAGCCCCACGTGAGCATTTTGCACCAGTGTTCGCTTTTTCTTGAGCCAGCCCTGGTTATTTTGGATATAAAATTTGAGTTTTCAGATTGGATTCTTTTTAGTATTTTTTCTGTTTTCACTTTTCTATTCTTATATTTTCTTTAATCGACTCTTTTATATTATATTATGATTGGCTGTCATTATTTCTCACTCGTGTATTATACTTGCTTTCGGTTTACCTTTTCAAAATGTTAAACGATCATCTATAAAACATCATCAACTTAGTATTCACCTCATTTGGATTAACAAATGCTACTATGGTGATGCAGCCTCCTTCTATGGAACTGTTCACGATGTTTTTATTAAAATTTTAAAGTCAAAGTTTAAAAATTGCCGATAATTTACTAGTAAACGGGTAATGTCTTAAAAAATTTACCGGTAATAAAACCAATAAATTTCAGACCCCTATGGATAAATTATCCACTCCAATGGGTAAATCGCTTCAGTAATTTACCCATCCAGATTCTGAAAGTGGTCGCGATTGTGCCTTATCGATCAGCCTTCTTCATGTTCACACTACATCAGTCAATAGAGAAATCTCAGTTATTTTTAACCTATCTCACAGACAATGATAAATGGGCTGCAGGAGTTGCAAATGATGTCATAGTTTACACTGAACTTTTAAACAAGCCTATGCAGACTTCAGTTTATGGGAGCAAACTTCGACGGTTGTATTTTGAGCCTGAAACTCATAACTAAAATTACAAACAATAAATGTTGCGAAAGATGAATTGCTACATATACAACAAGACTTCGTGACTTCTGCTTTTCCAGACTCAAAATAGATGTGAATTTCCAAGTGTGCCATATTATACATGTGTTTCTTATAATCGTCGAAAATGTAATGCTCATTTTATATTATGAGGGGCGTTCATAAAATCATTACTTAAGGCAGAAGCATAAAGAAAGATTGATCCTTTGCGTTAAGATTGATGAATTAGTGTTTCCTGTATGATCCCTGTAAAATGATAAATTTCCCTCACTGCCGCACGACTTGTCAAACAAACTCAGAAGTCCGAACTTTGTCGTTGAAAAAGTTTTCCACTTCAATTATTATTTCTGAAACGTTTCCTATGCAGCAGCCCTTTCAGTCGACGAAAGAGAAAGAAGTCACTACCTGTCAAGTTTGGAAATGTCATGTCATGCCCCATTTGGTGGGTGACAATTTTCCACAGAGTAGCCAGTGCTACGGCAATCTTCATCATCAGGGGGCCAGCGTCATGTTGAAAACCAGTATTGAGGTTTGGCAGCCTAGAAGCGCCCAATGTCAATGAACGGATTTTACAGTGACAATTTAACACTTACGTGAGACAAATAAACTAGAGGATAAAATTCATGCTGGGTGTATTTGAACAATCAAAGTGGAAGTAGTCATTATTAAAAAAAAATCTTGTATTATAATGAGTTTCATTTAGGTAAAATTAAAAACTACCTAAACTCATTACAGAACATTTAGACATACACAGCCATAAATCTATTTTCCATTTTAAAACTTAAATGTATAAAAAACTTCGTTACATACGCTTCTAGAAAAGTTTAATGAAAAAGGGACACAGTTTTGAAAATTTAAAATAATTTTTGTATGTATAAGCTTAATTCATTCGTGAAGAGTAAACGTTTTACCTTAGCAATTCTTGTACCAAGACAGTATTCATGGACTCTTCATAAATTATGGGAAACATTTCCATAATTGGTGCTATTTGAACTGGCGGCGGAATACGTTCTAAAATATTTATGGCTAGATCTTGAACTACCTATAAAAAATAATTATTAAAGTCTAATTAAATTTGGAATTAAAAATATAAAAATTCTGTAATAGCATAAAAAAATTTAAAAATTTCCAATTTAAAAGAGAATTTTAATAAAAATCTCAACAATAGTTATATTTTAATTCTCAAAAAATTTTATTACTTAAAGAATCCGGATCTACTCAAGCAGATTTATTATTTTTTTACATGCATTAAAAATATCGGATACCCATAGCAAATACACGTCATTAAATGGTAGGATAGATGTACCAATAATTGAGAGTTTAAGACATTATAGTGAAACGATATTGTGTACTTAGATCAAATTGCATTTTGAAAAACTTTTCTACTTATACCATTAAATTTTAAATATAATGCAGAATGTATCAATCTCTAAACAATTATTACATTTTTAAAGCTGTTATTTTTTTTTCTTAACTAATGCATGGTTTACCTGAAGTTGACAGTGAACAGAAGTTGACAAACAGTTTCACTAGTAATTGACAACATTATAATTACACATTTTTATTATATATTTTTGCAAAAAAAAATTGACAGCCTATTAAAAGTAGCTTCTAATGATCTGATAAAATCAAGCATTTTTAACAACGTGTAAAGTTTATAACTAAAATTGTGCTTTTTAAAATTTAAATTGTTCACATAGATCATTTATCGTTTCCCCCCTTGAAAAGATAAATTAAATCGGTCCACGTCGTGTAGAGTGCAAAGACCATATAAAATAAAGGTGTTTTCCACTTATGCAAAATCATCAGATCTTGGCCAGGTATTGCCCAACAAATTGTTCATGAAAAATCTTGGTTCTTGATGATTGTTCTCCTACTTGCCAAATTCATCTAATTTAGTACTTCTTATCATAATAAACAGAATAGTAGTTTTCTTTTTGCAAGATAACTTCTTCTGGGTATCTTTTGATCGTCTGTGACAAGATCAGAACCAACAAAAACAATCAAGGCCTAGAAAGACGTATCAAAATGGGTGATCATCTTTCCTCTAGTATTACCTATACTCTACATCGCATTAAAATACAAACAAAATAATATCCTAAATATAGAAATTATCAAATTCTTGACAGGTTATATCAATTACTAGCGGACACTGCATTTCTGGATTCTAGTAGTTGACCGTGGGTTAAAACAGTTAACATATTGGTCATCTGAAATTCTGTTATTACTAGAAGTATTGTTCATTGATATCACAAAAAACCCACGTAAAACTAACAAGTACTACATAACATTCTTGAAATAAATTCAAATGATCAAACCCTCGCCTAGTTAGGTTTTTCGACTCAGTTAAGGCATTGACCAATCAACACATGGTTGCAGCCATGATAGGGAGCAAAGTTCCTGTAGTCCATCCAACCTTAGTTTGCGCAAAAAGTGATGGACATTTCAATTATGTATTGTTTAATTTTTGTTGTGACAATGTCCAATAATTTCGCGCAAACAAAGGCTGGATGGACTGTATTTGTTTGCTGTTCTGGGAAGCCTAATACATTGTTATACGTGGAGGCAACACTCGTCCATTTTCTTGCCAATACTGGCATACTGTCAACTACTAGTTTATTTACCCTATATGCACTTTGGCTATTATACTCTGTCCAACGAAAATCTGATTGGGCGTGTCAAGTTAAAGTCCCGAATTCAGTTGTTGGACATGGTTGCAAAATAAAATTAACAATGTCTAACACTTGAGATTGGAAATTCGTTTGTACACGCCTAAATTTCCTTGAACAATGTATAAAAATATTTGGACACCACAATGTTTTGGGGAAAATAATTTTATTAGTAATTATCCCATCAATATTTTTTTTGAATGAAAGCAGCAATGTGTCGAAGCAAGCTGTCAACAAATTTTGTTACATCTCAACAGGAATGGCTCGCTTTACGTCTTCAAAACTGCTAGAGGTGTAAGCGAAAATGGTTATTGTGTTTAATTTCGTATCTGTCGCTCCAGTTGATTCCAGAAGAGTTCGATCAGAACTCTTTAGAGCAGGCCCACTTGAACAATTTCACTTCATTTCCAAGAAGTAGCTTTGTACATTTCATGCAATGTATCAGGAGCTCGATCATGTTAGAGTTGACAACTGTCATTTCCATAATACTGCATATTCGTGTTATCTGATTGTTCTGAACGTTTAGGTATACTTCATACCCAATGCTTTTTGTACAAATAATCAACAGCTCAAGTCCCGTCCACAATAATAAGAGGAAAATCATACGCCGTGCTGTCGCAAGCACAAACAAGTTCATCAGATCAAAAGAATATTTCAATGAAAAAGTTCATCCTGGGCGACTCATCATGCCAAAGGGTTAGATTTTCACGCGTACAGTCTAGGAATGACGAGAAACTCACCGGTACAAATGACATATTGCAAACTCTCTGAGAATACTTATGATACTAAAGTGAACCATACGATGTACCGAAGATCCTATAGCGTAGAAAATGAATAAGAAGAACAAGATTTGAAGAGCAGGGATTTTTAATGTTTCTTATCAAAGCTCTTCTATCATGTTCTTAGTTTCTTCTTTGGCTTTCAGAATAGCTTAATATGATGCCGAAGAATGTTGACATTTCTATTCTATTTCGCTTAACGCTGTCCAATATTAACACCGTTCCGGTATAACGCGTTTTGTTTTGTTTTTTCGAGTTATATATTTTCTGCAAATCTAATAAAATGATTAGAATGTCAAAAATATCGTCGGTAGAGACAAACTGAAATATTGTAGAGTCAAAAGGTTTCGATTTTTAACTACCCATTGGTAAAGACAGTCTACTATTTAGACAAGAAAATTTCTGTAAATACATCATCTGAATGAGTACAACACGAGCTCAGTGGATGCCGTCCTTAAAAAGAACAATCGTTTCTTCCATGACTTTATTTCTCTTCCAATCGAAAAGATTCTACGTTTATTTCTTTCGTTCCATATGTGCTTGAATAGAGTTCTACGCAGTATTTCTAAAGATTATAAATTTAAACCTGAATTCATGAATCCGAATGCCATAAAAAAACTCGGTAATACAAAAAATTTAAAATCGAATTTAAAATCGAATATACGAAATGACTTTCTCCACGAATTCAGTCAAAAAGATGCGCTCAGAAAAGAGAGAAAGAGCACAAAATCCATATCGAATATGGTAGAATAGAAAAAAAATCGACTACTCCTAAATATATTAGGAGAGAGATGGACCATACATATCTTTCAAGTGGGAGATTTCAGATTAATTAAATTAGTTCAAAATTGCCGTCTTTTGGATTCTTTTGAAAGCTCAGCTATAAGAAGCCAGTGGATTCCTTATTAAATTTAGATTGATATCCCTGAATAATTCGGTGCTTTTCGATTTGCTTAAGCCTTCATCAGTCTAATTACACTTTTCTGCTTATCTCATCTCTAGGCAATTCCTTGCCAGATAATGGGCGTTTTGCATCTAAAGTGCGCATCCAAGGTTTCCTTATGTGAAAAGAGGTAATTATTTTTTCCTTTTTCTGGTTTCTGTCTATGCACAGTGCTTCAGTGTTACTCTTTGCAGTCAAGTATAATTTGCAAGAATTAAGAAAAATGTTTAAAAAAGAAGTTTGAATTCTGGTTATTAAAAAATAACTTAAGCTTTTTAAAACTTTTATCTCGTAAATCATATTACAGAATATTCGTTGATTAAAAATTTCTATGAATTCACTTGGAAGATACACTTCTTTAAATTTTATTTAATAGCTATGAGCTTGACGTTAAGTTCCATTTGCCTCCCCTGTTTAAATTATTCAATATATAAGGCCTAAATTTTAAAGACATACGAGGATATTCCAAAAATAGTGGACTAGCAATACTTTGCCGATTTTGTAGAAGCAATCCTGTGATTAATCACTCGTGAAGATGTCTTGTGGTGTGCTTTCTTTATGAGAGTAAAGCCAATGCGCAATGCCAAAACCACCTTTAGAGCAGGCCTGGGCGCTTGGTTTATGACGCTACTTCGAGTAAAGATTTAATCATAGGATCATGCAGAATTAATATTAAAAATTAAAAATACACAGTGAAGATGATCGCAAGCTAGTAACCAGGATAACCGCCGTCTGCAGCACAGCCACTGGCCATCAGGAATTTCTTAGACCACCGCGGTATTTTTTTTTGGACACAGTGTATTAGTACGAGAACAGATATTTTTCTGAATATAAGCTACTAGAAATCAACAGGAAAAAAAGCAAATTTCCCAAATAATTTTTAATCCACGAATGTACATGAGGGGGGCGGGAGCTTCCTTAATTTGCGTGATACTGAAAAAGACGAGAGAAATGGCCCTGTCTAGGTTCGCCACTCGCTTCCGAGTTTGGTCTTTCCAACTAATCAACAATAATATTTAAGGAGGTGTCTATTTTATTCTTAGCTCTAAAAAGTAATCCCTAATTATTAATGAAATTTGGAAACAAAGAGACAACAAATCAAAATGAACTCAGCTGACAATCAATATCTTACTCTTTTAAAGTAAAATTAATCTTACTGAATCGAATTACGTATTTTAGGAAGTTCGTTAACAAATGGTTTTTAGAACTTTAAGACACCGATTGAGTAGTGGAAAGAAATGAATGCAAAAAAGACTCTTTGCCCTTTTGAAAATCAGTAAAAAGGGCTTGCCAAGAACTGACGCGCAAAAACGAGAACGTAAAACAGCGACAATAAAAAAGGAGAACACTTTTCCTCCCATGCGTTTGTAAAGGTCTCGAATTCCTTGGGGAAATCGAAATATTTATGATTTCAAGTTTAGTGTCTTGAAATAGAATGTCTTGTAGGTTCAAGCGTTATTTTTATTTACTTTTTGTGAAGATTTCACCGTGGGTTTAAGGGAGTAGGAAAATGATTTTTCACCTACCATAAAACGAAAATCGATAATTTTGAATTTTCACTTCTGAAAGCCCATCTGCCCTTTATTTATTTTTAATGGCGTGATCAATCCAAGCCAGTGATCAATCGATGTGATTGTCTTTTTTTGTTTGTTTGTCATAGACGTTCAAATAAAAAGAGCATTATTATTTTAGTAATAAAATGAAGCTCCTTTCTGAATATAAATTCAGACTTTTGTTACAATTACAGTAATAAATGTAGCGTTTATTTCAATTTTCTTTACATGAATATCAAAAATTTATATACAGAGTGAAAACAAAAGAATCTTCCAAATTTGTAAGACTATGTCTCTGCAACTAAATACCTTAGAGCATCGTTCTACGAATCGTTGTAAAGAGAAAATTCTAAAGCTATATTTAGATGCTGAGAGATTTCGCTAGGAGCACTTTTATCACGTAAATGAGAGTTTGTTGGGTTTTTTTTCTCAGTTTGCATAATGGCAACCGCGTAGGAGAATGTGAACGCATTCTGTGTTACTGGGTTTTCTAAAACTGAATCGGTTACTAGTGTTCAACGTGCATTTCGCCGCAAGAAGCACTGATCTAATCCCCTGCAATTTTTTTCTGTGGGGTACGTAAAAGATCAATTGTGCTTTTCAGCACTGCCAGCTATCATTAATGAACTCAAAAACAGAATAACTTCAGGCATCCAAACAGTAACAGGCTACAAAGAGCATGGGATGAGCTTGATTACCATATCACAATCAAGGTTGAAAGTTCTTTTGTTTTGTAAATATGGCCTTTTAAAAATTGGGATATTCTTTTGTAATCACCCTGTATATTATTTACAGTGGTTTAACTCTCAAGTCTTATTAAAAATCTACTTTGTTGATAATTGAACCTTTACTTTTATTAAAGAAAAAAAAAACAACCTCCAACTGCTTTAGAAGACCAAATATTTATTGTAGGAGAGTGAGAGCTACAAATCGATACCTCTTCGAGTGACTTTCCTCCTGCGGCTGCTGCCGTCTTCGGTTGGAGGCTCAGCAGATTGTTGAGAAGAGAGAATAACTCATTCTGAGCAAATGTTATGTTGGCGTTGTCATGGAGACCGAAAATCTCAGGCGAATCGTTTATAGGAAGAGAGCGAATATACTCCATATACATCTAGTAAAGGAAAAAATAACCATGAAATTTATTAAAAAGCAATATAGGGTTTTAAATAATCACTAGGGAGTTTAAAATGAAATTATTCATTCGAGGAATACGAAATTTATTATTTTGGTAAAGCGTTATTTTTATTCTTTAGTGAATGCATTTCGGAAAATTTCAATTTTGGAAGCATAACTTTCACTGGTGCAAAGTTTCATCTTATTGAATAGGTTTCTAGCGATAATATTAAGGAAAAGTCCTAGCTAATTGTGACACAAATTTGAAATTATTTTCCTTTTTTGACTTTGATTTCGAATTGAAATGAAAGTTCGCATTGAGATCCTAGTAACAAGTTCAACGTCTTGATGCCTTACAAATATCAATCAGCCACCTAGGTCGTTGAGCCAGATCTGGAGACTCTTTCAAGTCACCGATGCAGCCGAACTTCTAATCTGATAGAAATCGCCATGAAGGAACACATGAAAAGTTACGGCACGCAAATGCAGAATAAGACAATATTATACTGGTGGTGTGGTGCTTTTGCACGGTAACGCGCGCCCATGCGCAATGTTCAGATTCATTAGCCTTGCTTCAAATTGAAACAGCTGACCCTCCTCTTCCCTCCTACAATTTCATTCCCTTATATTCACTGCTAAAAGAGCGGGATTTGTTTGAACAATTTCCGAGAAAGACAAATATTTTTAGAAGTCATGGAAATGAATTAAAATGTTTGTCGAGGAAATTAAAAACTAAACTATTTTATATGCATAATTATGTTCATTTCTCTTTTTAATCCAATTAGAATGTTCGGAAACATAAGCACTATTTCATCCATGAAGAAAGCGACACTTTTTTGTTTGTTTATGATAAAATAAAATGTCAATTTACTGCTAAATTGCTCGTTTCGGGGTCCAGTTGATGGTAGACACCGGATTCATCGTATGTATAGCTCGGGTCCAAAACATCGGGATTGTAGTAATCGATGAGCACGTTCATCAATGTACGCCTGTCCCAGTCATCGGTCACTCGACCTCCATAGTTTATATGTCCAGCGGTATACCGCAACACCTGCCAAAAAAGAAAACTTACAATAAAAATTTAATAAAACAATGATAATAAATTGAAATGACGGAATGGTACGAGGGGACGTCAGTAAATAAGCTTAAGTTACAAATGGATATAATCTCCGTTTACAAAGAGGCACTTGTCCCACCATTTCACAAGCTTCTCAAAACCAGCAGCATAGTTTTTTTTTGAGCTGCTGTTTGAACCAGGCAGTAACTTCCCTTTGTACAGCTTGAAGCCGAACAAATGGAAGTCGCTTCCCAGTTGAACTTTCGCAGCATATCATTTTTCTTGCTTGCAATATGAGGACGCGCGTTATCATGCAATAACAATACGCTTTTGAAGAGGAGTTCTGGTACCGTCGAATGGCATTACAAAGTTTCATCAAGATGTTACAGTAGGCGTTGGCATTTACAGTTTACACTAGCTGACGGAACGTGGTAAGCAATATGCCCTAGTGAGCACCACTTTCCCGGCGATGGAGCTGTACAATAGTTACCGTCTGGTTCAGATAGCAGTCCAAAGAATTTTATGCCGCTGGTTTGGGGCTGGTGAAACGATGGGACAAGTGCCTCATTGTACAGGAGATTATAAGGAGAAATAAAAATATCTTTCAAGTCAATGCTCTTATTTGTTTCATTTCTATATCCATTTGAACTTACTTACTCACTCTTCCGCCTTATAATGAAAGTAAAGAAAAAAATGTGAAAAAACTTTTTGCGGGGGTGCAGAGTTTTAAAATTGGTTCATCAGAGGCAATAAAAAATAGACCAAAAATAGACCAAAAATAGACCAAAAATATTAGACTCTGTGGGAGGAGTCCGCCCATGTAGAATTAATTGACTTTGACACGCTGATAAGAATTTTATTTTAGAAAAAAAATAGAGAGTTAGTTTTTTTCTGTTACGAGAATTCAGTTACGAGATATTCAATCAATGTTCTCGTGTAAAAATTTCTCGTTAACAACAAATCTGCAATCTTGTGTTTTTTTTCGAATCGAAAGCGAATCGTAATAACCGACGAGATTTAATACTAGGGTACAAAGCCAACTAGAAAGATAGGCCCTGACACGGAAAAGTCATCTGACCATAGAAGTCCGAGGAACAATATAAGTGCCATTGTTAACATCTTGGATTTAAACAGTCAGTATTTTTTCGTTTGTTGAAAACAATGTAGCTTGGATTGTTAGTCGAACTGCTATGGTCAGGTGACTTTTCCGCGTCAGGGCCTTGTATTTGAGTGCCCTGGCCTCGTACCCTAATCGAGGCCAACGAGAGACAGGCCAGGGCACTCAAAAGTCACATGATCATCGGGGTCCGGGCAACAATTAATCCTTCATTGTCTCCATCTTGGATTTTAACAATCAGTATTTTTTCGTTTGTTGGAAATAATGTAGGGTGGATTGTTGCCCGGACCCCGATGATCAGGTGACTTGAGTGCCCTGGCCTGTCTCTCGTTGGCCTCGCTAGGGTACAAGTGACGTCATCTAGTGTCAGAAAGGGAAGTTTTTTTTTACGTTACGAAATACACAAAGTACGCTAAATTCAACTCTAGGCGGAGTAAAAAGTACTCAAAGGAATTCCATTTTCCATAAATAGATCATTGAGGGTGATAACCGATTGCTAACTGACTCATGTTGGCGGATAACAAGGCACAAACAGGCACTCGAGTAAGCGAGAGAATTAAGATGGCGGATTTTTGGCCGGATATTCTCGCTATGCACAAACTACGCATGAACAAGGATCTCGTTACGCAATCGACATTTGCCAACGAGATCGAAAAATTTTTGCGTTAATTTTTTTCGTAACGTACGAGAAATTTCTCGTAACGAAAAACAAAAACTAACTCTCTATTATCTCTAGAACGCATGCGAATCACGAGAACTCTCAATCACTGCGTTACTGTGGAAATCAGCTGGGGTAAAAATTTAGCCTCGTACTAAGGTTGCTGTTAATGAATTACTGCTAAATTTGTGGCTCTTAAAAAGGCCTTTTTGTAATTAATGCGAAATTAATTTTCCTCTGAGGAATGGTAATATTTTCTTTTTGACATATTGTTAGAGCAAGTGTTGAATAAAGCAAATTTTAAGCAGGAAATCTGAACGATGAATAAAAGACCTGTGCCACGAGGCTAAGACAGCTGCTGATTGGCTGATCAATTTAGCCAACATCATGACCATGTAATCTATTGCAGGAGAACCGATTCTCAGTTGGCTATAGTTTAAGGAATCCTCTAAATATGTATTAATTTATTAAAGAATAAAAAATAATTTTTTTCTGTTGGGGGAGGGACTTAAGAGGGGGGGGGGGTGCATTAATATTTCCAAAATGGTTCATTAGAGCCACACATTTACTAAAAAATATTCGTCTTCATGTGAGGAGTCCCGTATGTCGCATTTAGTGAGTTGTTCGCTTCTATTATCGCTATAGCAATTTCTTCATCTTTAGAAAAAAATTAATATCTCTAAAAAGGCTTCACCAACGTGAAAAAAAATCACAGTTTAAGGTACCCTCTAACATTGTATTTATTTCATTTGGTATCTTTTTGCAGTTTCGGAAGATTTAGCTGCACAAAATTGGTCACATACGCATAAAAAAAAATATTTTTTTTTTCAAAATTTCAACGTACCTTCTCAAATCATGAACTTAAGTAGATTTCAGAGGGAAAAAAATGGTGTTCGGGAAATTAATACATAGGCGGCCGATTACTTAGGTTACGATCTAACACACTAGTAAACAATTCTTTTCTTAATGGCGTTTTGACGTATACTTAAATATGAAAGCATTTAAACTTTAGGGCGTTTTCCTTAAATGTAATTATTATAGCTTCATGTAACTACCTGTTAAAAATATACAAAGAGAGTTTAACACATGCATTATTATTTCTATATATCTCTAGGTACTCTCTATTCAAATTAAATTATAAATGAAGACATACATACAATCCGGATGGAAAGAACCTAAAGAAAAAAATCAAAATATAAAACAAGATTACTTGCATAAAACTTTTCAATTTACAAGAACTCCAGTGAAACAATCCCAATAATTTTTTTCGAAACCTATACTTCTTTTTAAACTGTTTTAACGGCGAGCTTTAAAAACACTTTCCATGGTTGAGGCTCTTATCAGAGAAAGCATTCTCATTTTTTCTTAGGAATCCACCTACTAAGAAGGAATTCAAAAATTTTTTATGCGCGTTCCATCCATTAAAGTCCTGAACTGTTACTTCCATTAAAGTTATTTTCTTGGATCTAGAGGGATTAAACTCTGACAAACAATGTCACAGCAGGATTTATCAAATTTTTTCGATTCACGGTGCCCGCCAAAATTCTTAATATCAGGAATTTTCCGCCGCGTTCAGAACAGATGCTTACTTATACGTTGCACCACGCGAATAGATTGTTAATTTACAAAAATTAATGGAACTGCATTTCAAATTCACAAAGATATTAAGATGCATTAAATAATTACATATTTGAAAGTTGAAATATTTCTTTGTAAGCCAGTTATGGCGCCGCGGTGTACGGTTTGGGAACTATCATAAAGAAAATGATTATTTTTGACATAAAAATGTCTCATTGCCAGAGGGATAAAAAAGAAAATGAGCGATTAACGTTTTTCTAAATACAGGGCGTCTCACCAATAGCTAACTTCTAAAATAAAATCTTAAATTATTATTATACTTTTATGTGAGAGATTTATAGGAAAGGCAAAAATAAAAAAATTCAGAAATTGTTCCTAAACAACGGATTATATCCAAACACACCACACTTTCACTACCTCTATCTCCTAAACGATTGAATCAATTGAATAAATATCAAGAATGAAACGTTTCTCAAATGTTATGTGCAATCTGAAAATACTATTAAAGTAGGAGTTTTTCATTGACCATTTCAAAGATGACTTCCATATTTGAAAATGGCGTCGGTGTTTTTGGAAATGGAATATACATAAAGAACTCTCCCCCATAAAAGTACAATAATTCTTCCACTGAAAGTACTGTGTCAGATTTTTAGTTTAGAAGTTAGCTATTGGTTCACTTTAAGTGAGATACTCCATATACAGGGTGAATACAAAAGTCTAAACCCCCCCTTTTATTTTTTGAACCGAAGCAGATATGTCAATTTTGATGAATAGGAAGTTGTGGGTGGCCTTCCCAAATATGCACTTTTCATCATCCCAAATATGCAAATTGTGACACATTCAAAATTTATCTCAAAAACCGTAAGGGATAGAGAAAAAAATCCAATTGCAAACTTGTTCAGCATAAAAAAACAAACAAAACAAAAACAAAATCATCCAAATCGGACCAACCAATCACCCACAATCACGTGTTGTTGTATCCTCGTCGCCTTGTGCTCTTGGTTATCCTCGTTCTGCATTAACGTTCTCTGTAGCTTCGAATCTTTGAATAATGTGACGCATTGTTTGACGAGATGGATGGCGTTCGTTAGGGTATCTGTCTCGATACAACCTAACTGCAGCATGTAGGTTTCTCCTTGCCTCTCCGAAGCAGAAGATCATGTTGACCATTTCCGGAATAGTGTAGCTTGCCATCCTGGAATTGTTCTGTCTTGAAACATGCCTTTTATTTGCTTTTCCGCATCAAAGTGAATGTGAGTTTGGTATTTTATGTTAATTTTTTGATTTGCATGCTTTACATGGTGGAAATATCAACATTCAGTTTTCCTTGTGCAGTCTGACTGTTTGTAAGCTAGAAACAGTTCACCACGTGATTGTGGGTGATTGGTTGGTCTGATTTGGATGATTTTTTTTGTTTTGTCTGTTTTTTTTATGCTGAACAAGTTTGCAATTGGTTTTTTTCTCTATCCCTTACGGTTTTTGAGATAAATTTTGAATGTGTCCTAATTTGCATATTTGGAATGATGAAAAGTGCACCATGGGATAGGCCAACCAAAACTTCCTATTCATTGGATTCATCAAAATTGACATATCTGCTTCGGTTCAAAAAATAAAAGGGGGGTTCAGACTTTTGTATTCACCCTGTATACATCATCTTAATATGAAAAGCGAAAGGAGAAATTCTGCGCCTAGATTCGAGCCAGAGACCACGAGTATCCAGCTATCTTGGTGATGAAATCAGTCTTCTACTGCTTAGATTGTTGCTTGCTTTCTGAAACGTACTCAATAACACCACGATTCGTCGCCTGTGATATTTGACAGAAAATCTGGATCGATTTATGATTGCTCTCTCAAACCCTGGTACACATTCACATGATTGGCATCTGGTCGTCGGAAAGCACACGCCGAACAAATGCGACAAGTTTCATTTTCAAATCTTCAGACAAAATTCGTTGGCACGAGCACTAGGTTATTCAGTCAGTTGCTCCAATCTATCAATTGTTCTACGACAATCAGACATGGTCAGATTTTTCATCTTTAGAATGTGTTCTGGAAGTGGAGGGACGTTCCAGTCGGCGCTCAAAAACCGGTCATAAACCCTTGCCTTACTCAAAGCTTCCCCCCGAAAGCCCTCCCAAACATTGCGACAGTTTCCGCTACCGACTTCCATAACAAGAAACAAAATTTGCTGTTAACACATTGCTCTTTCATGTCCACCATTGAAAATTCGCCAAACACGTCCAATAGCGCTTAAAAAAAAACGCCACACTGATCGTCGCTCAGATGGTTCGCCAAGAATAAAAGCATATAGAAACATAACTTTCACAATTTAAACTCAAAGATTCCCTAGCAACCCATAGTGAGTCCAAGACGAGTCTGCCGGAAGCCCGCTGTCTTTGAATGAAAACAACACATTCAAAGGATAAGTTGAAATGGATAAACGTTAACAGTCAAAATTAATTAAGCATAAGAGTTTTGCACATTCTCAATATGCAATCTGGCGTACGTATGAGTGCCTGAATTTTGTAAATATTATTTCAATATCCTCAGTTTTAAGGATAACCCCTAATGAAAGCAATTCCTTTTAAGTGATGCTTAAATTGCAATATTTTTCTAGGCAGCTTAAGGCCTTGGAATTCATTAGGAATGAATAGCGAAAAATTTATTTACCAGGTGACTTGCTTGCGTATCCAATTAACTCCTCGCTTTCCAGAATCAGCTTGCCAAAGCGAGGTCCGGGTCGGTTCGTCATTATCGTGCAATAATTCGCTGTAAACAGAGTTTACTTTACAACAATAAAGGTTTGCATTAAAAGAAGGCTTGCTTACAAATTTCAGTTTCGTTTTTCAAAAAACTTAATGAACCTGCTTTTGGACGGGAACAACTGTCTCCTTCGCTATAGGAGTTTTCTTAACGTTCGGCAAGATTGTTCTATTGACTTTTCCCGGGAGTCGGCATGAAGAGGCTCTTTAAAACCTTTTCTTTCTGCTACTGGTTTCCAAGTGATGAGATCTCCTGTTCGCCTCCTTTTCGTTGAGATGTTGTCACGGCGAGCGTGTTTGCATAGAAATGTCTCAATTTTTTTCAATTTTGAATGTGACACTTATAAACAGTCTATAGAGCTATATAGTTGTTAGGATGATTATAATGCCTATTAACCCTTCCAACATTTCTCCATTGGCTACAATATATTCGACTCCGACAGCTCGAAGCGCCTGCTGATTATCTTAATGGATATTTAGAACTTTTCCATTATGTAATGTTTAGTAATGAATAAAGTCTATTGCTCACGTGTCATTTCAATTTCATATTAGGCACCAGTACATTTCATTCTAACTGACTATATCTTATGAAATAATCCTTGCTAAAATACAATTGTTTAAAAATAAAATCTAATATTTTGATTTAAACAGCAGGGTCTTTTAAGCATATCTCTGTAAGTCGTCCTGTCTAGAGGTAACCCCAAACTAAAAGATACACATGTGGACAGCTCTAAAATGAAATACATACTTTGTATTATTACTATTGTAGAGTTTGATCTTATTTATATTTGTTTTGTTTCAAACATTAAAGAGCATAAAAATGATTAAATGACTCGTTTTGTAAAAAAGGAACAATTTAATAATACAAACTTAAACGGCATTTCTTGAGTCCACCTTAATAAAAAGAAACGACGACATTACTAAAATGAAAAGCAATAATAAAAAGAAAGTACATGACAAGAAAAGCGAGGGGCCTGACTCTTATTGCAAACGCTTATTAAATGCCTGTACAGCCAGAGAATTCAATTTGTTTCATCTCAGAAAATTCTGGAGGCAAACAATTGTATAAATTCTTTTCGGTTTGTCCTCTACTGGCCATGCATCCTCTTTCTCAACGTTTAAAAATTTCATATTTTCTTTAATGATTTTTTTGAACGCGTTTCGCTGTATTATAGATACAGATGAAAATAGGAAAGAAAATTCCACAGCCTGTGTTCGAACCAGGTACTTCGTATAACTGTTTAGAACCAAATATAGATATGAAAGAACTGCACGTCTATAAAGGTGCTTCACAGTGTCTCAATAATGAAAAAAAAATATCCTTTAAACAGAAAAAGATTTTTATTTCAAATTTTCAGGATTTCTACAAGAGAATCAAGGAAATTAAAATACGAGTTTCTCAAAATATTTGCCATTTCAGGAGATTACGAAACCAAGTCTTAGCTCGAAATTCTTGATACCCACTTAAGTTGGTCTACTGAAATCGACCTCATCACATTTGTTATCGCCGTTTTCCATTCCTCTATAGTTTTTGGTCGATTTCTATAGATTTTATCTTTAATGTAGCCCCATAAGAAGAAGTCGAGTGGCGATAAGTCAAGAGTTATAGGGGGACCAACTAAATCCGTCACAAAAGCTATTTGGGAAATCTCTCACGATGACACGAATGAATGTGAAAGTGCTCCATTCTGCTGAAACCGTGTGTCTTGGGTCGTGTCCGTAGTAGGCATCAGGAATGGACCTCTTTGTCAAGAACTCTATGTAGCGTGATGAATTCACTGTTTGGTCAAAAAATACAGGGCCAAGATGCCATCAGCACACAAATCGCACCAAACAGTGATCTCTCGTGGAAGAAGAGGGTTGACATCGACCATTTCAGGCTTCTCGCTGTCCCAAATCCCATAAATTGGCGTGAATTTTTTTTCAAAGAAGATAATCAGACTCTGAAAATAAAGGTTCCTTTGGGCCCTCGCGCATGTGCACGACATTTGACGATGCTATTCTGCCCGTTGACGAGTTATTTAACTAATAGAATAGCGAGACCCATTGAAGGATCGTTTACATATCTTTTATACTAGAACAAGTAGCCTAGTCCGTTGGTTAGGACTAATTTCTACTGTCGAATAATCATGTAAGATTTGAAAATTGGTTTTTGGAGAACAATCTCACTCCACATCTCTGGATATCGATGTAAATAGTAAAGAGAATTTTACATCCCCCCAAAGTTGTCACACCAACTTAGAGTGTTCTGACGATGCATGCTTTCATACTGTTTTCTCCATATCCACACTTTGCCGTCTGGATGATATGATTGTAAATGTGATTCGTTGAACCTAAAATATCCGAGAATTTGAATATTCCGCCCAAACCAAAAACACTACGAGGTTCTGCCGCTAGATGCCTCTTGGTGCACCTTTCAGCTGCTGCTCTGCCAAGTTTAGTAATCGTAGGCGCATTTCTTTGCGAGTTATTGTCGTTTGTATTGCAGCGTGTTCTTGTGCTTCTGCGAATTTGCAAATGTCTAACGCTAAGGAGTAACAGATTTACATCAAATTGTTTCATGCCCAAGAAAACTGCAGCCGAAACCCACATGTGCTGAAGGAGGCTTTTGGCGAGCAAAGCAAGAACATTTGAGTGGTTCAAGCGTTTCCAGGAACGCCGAGAATCTATGGAGGATGACAAAAATTCGGGTCAACTGTCAACATGCAGGCCTGTAGTCAGGGGGAAGGGCTCGACGACCAACCCATTATGGAAAAAGGTCCGCCTCCCAAATATGGAAAAAGGTCCGACTCAGTGGAATTTTTGAAAATCGACCCCGCCCCCCCCAAGGAAACGTCCTGGCTACGGCTCTGACATGCACAACATATGAAGTATTCGTGAAAACAGACAATTCATGACATTTGTATAAGAGCAGCTAACTTTCAATTCGAAATCCGAAAATCCCGAAAACCATAACTCAGCTGATCCCAAGGATTTCGGAAAAGGGGGCTAGAAGTTGAATTATAATATGACAATTATAATGATTATGATATATGAAAGACTTGGACTGTCGTACGGAACCTGTCAACGAATTCTAGCGACCAATGAGACGTCCAGATTCAGGTGTGCACCGAGCCGCAAGAAGCAGTTAGCTTGATCCAAACTTCCTGTCCAGATTCATTCGATGGTTATGATCCTGAAACGAAGCAGCAATCGTCAGAGTGAAAGACGCGATCTCTAAGGCCGAAAAAAGCGCGCCAAATTCGCAGCAACTTCAAAGTCCATGGTGATAATTTTTTTTCGATATTCGAGGAATTGTGCATAAGGAGTTAATTCGACTGATCAGAATGTCAACGGGAAGTTTTAATTCGAGGTTTTGAAGAGACTGAGGAAAAATGTTCGGCACAAACGGCCCGAGTTGTGGAAGAACAGACAACACGACAACGCACCCGCACACACCTCCATCGTTGTGAAGGAATTCCTGGCAATGAACAACATGGCACCGGTTCCCATCCTCCCTACTCTTCTGATCTAATCCTCTGTGACTTCGACCTCTTCCCTAAAATGAATGACGACTTTTCACTCGATTGAAGATACCCTAGTGGATTGACAACTGGTCTTGACACTCTATAGTCTTCGGAATTCCAGGAGTGCATTCAAAAATGGGAAAATGGCTGGAATCGTTGATACTTGAGGGAGGTGATACTTTGAAGGTGACAGCAGAAATTAAGGTTTAAGTTAAGTTTACTGCTTCTTGCAAGAAAATTCTCGAAAATTTTGGATAGCATTTCGTATAGGGGTGGTTTTTCCTGTGCGAACTGAAGACATTTCTTATTGTTCACTGCAGACAAGCTTACGAGCAGGCCTTCTGATTCCGTAGCCAATAAAGCAGCGAACTCAACTTGAGAGGTCATCGGAGCTGGTCCTTCATTAAGGTTAACAATTTGACGTACCAAACAAATCTGGCAATCCTCATTTTAGCTCGAGTATCCGGTAAACACAAAATGTCTGTTTTTTCTGCTTCGAGTCAGCAGGATCATTCCAAGTTCAAAGTATGTCGAATGAACCGGGTGTCCCAAAACTGACTGATGGATTTTGAAAATCAATAAAAAAAGACGGAATGCGATAGATATGTATCGTTTGCAGCCTTATGCTTAGGAAATCGGGGAATTTTATCCCACCAAATTTCAAATTTAGTTAACATTTCTACCAAGAGATGGCGCTGCAGGCGATCTGTAACAAACTGATAGCGTATGCTGTTGAGATTGCAAGTCCACTCTACCAAAATGGTTTTTTCAAATGGGGGTTACATTGAAAATGTCATTGTTTAGTTTTTTGCAACAGTCCTTGCAACATTTTCATACCGGTTTTTATTTTTTCATAGTTTTCAGCGCCACCTGTGGGTGAAAATGTTAACTAAATTTGAAATTTGGTGGGATAAAATTCCCTGATTTCCTAAGCATAAGGCTGCAAACGATACATACGAGGTCTGTTCAAAAAATACGTAGACTGTTTGAATTGCGCGGGCCCTGTTGGTCCCAATCAAAATCGCTTGGTGTCGCCATCTTCTGACAGATCCGCTGATTACAAGGCAGTTTTTTGATTGCAAATATCAGTATTGGTTGATTAGCTATGCGGTTGTTTGTGAAGTGTGTTTTTTTTCGTTTGGCGGATTTTTAGAATGAGTGACTTGAACGAGCAAAGAGTTGCTGTGAAATTTTGTGTTAAACTTGGAAAAACTGCCACTGGACGAGTGGAAAAGGCCAGAAATGTGGACGAGAGGTGACTGGTTGTTTCATCACGACAACGCTCCAGCCCATTCAGCCCTCAGAACCCGAGAGTTTTTGGCCAAACACTCGATCACTGTTCTTCCTCACCCACCCTACTCACCTGACCTCGCTCCTTGTGACTTCTTCTTGTTTCCCAAACTCAAAAGACCTTTGAAAGGAAGGAGATTTGAGACGATTCCCGACATAAAGGCAAATGCGACGAAGGCGCTGAAGGACATCACAAAAGAAGCGTTCCAGGACTGTTTCCAAAAGTGGAAACACCGTTGGGATAAGTGTGTGCGTCGGGGAGGAGAGTACTTTGAAGGGGACCCAGATGTGTAACTTCTGAATAAAGTATATTTTGTTTTATGACGTCAGTCTACGTATTTTTTGAACAGACCTCGTAACTATCGCATTCCGTCTTTTTTTTATTGATTTTCAAAATCCATTCAGTCGTTTTTGGGACACCCGGTAGTTATTTTTAACCTGTTCTTCGACAAGCGATGCACTTCATTGGTCTCTTCTGCAAGTATCCAGCAATCCTTTCTTATATCAATGTCGATAAATAACTGCAACAGCGTAATATCAAAACTATTTTGAATAAAATAATCTTTTAGTCATAATAACTGACATTAAGTGTAAAATACTTTGTCACCTGCTACGAGACAAATTTTTCTTTAGGAATTCGTTATTTATTAGTCTACCTTAAAATTATTTTTAAAAAACATGCTTTGGGGAATAGCAAACAGTCCTAGCCTTTGGGAAATTCAAAAGGGGTATATGAATTATTTAAACTTTCATCATTATCAACCATCTTTCGCTAAAAGATTTACGAGAACTAATAAGTTAATTAATTCAAAAGATTCGAGGAAATGCAATTTGCATACTATAAAGAAATTAGATTTGCATAGGATTAAATTTTGGTTGGATCTTTGCCAAAATTCTGTACGTTATAGCTTTCTTATCACTACGTCGGACTCCCGTTATGGCATTATTAAATAAGGAAGGGGGCGGCTTAAACTTTAAATTATTCTCGTTATGAAACATCTCCAATATGGGCGAGATAATTTTTTCATATTCAGGAAGCCATTCACAAATATATCCTTCTAAAGAATTCACATCATCAACATTCTTCTGAGTTGCATCAGAAAATTGGAAGTTATTATTCTGCGTATGCTATTCCTATGTTAACAGAACTTTCCCTGAAGCAATTCAAGCTCCACCCCATCTAAATCCATTTAAGCGTTTCGAACAACCTTTTTCTAAGTTACAAAAACAGCATTTGGATGTTTACTTCATCTTTGTTGAGCAGGAAGTTTTCTTGGAAATATTTTTTTTTAGTAAATAATTGCACGACGTTTACCATTAGGACACAGGGTCAATTCACCTCTCTATGATGACATTTCAGGCCAATTAAGTTAATAAGACCTCTTGAAATTTCTGTTTGAAATACAAGACCTGTTTTTGTGAGAAACTATTCTCTTCCTAGCATTCTTATTTTCATGAAGCGTACACTATTTGAAGTCTCGTTACAAAAGAGCAAACAACAACATTTCTTATTTCTGAGAATAAACGAAACTAAATAAGGACTGGACCTGAGGAAATAAATTGCCTAATTTTTTTAAGTCACTTTATGTCAAGAAAATAATTTCAATGAATTACATTCTTTTTTATTTTTACTGATAACTTTCTTTTTCAATGTATCCAACATTAATGTTGCCGTTTCTCTTATCACTGAAAGTCTTTTTTGGCGTTTTTCACCAATGCAAACAATAAAACACTGCATGCGATTATAATGAAATTTATGATGACATAGATGGAAAATTTACCAACGCTTGAATAGAAAGGAGTCTTTCAGCGTTTTTAAAGTTTTTTCCCCCCTCTCAGAATAAACTACGTCAAGAATTTATGAAAATGCATTTTGTGCCGCATGTGGAAAAATAAGAAAATAAGTTTGTGTTTATTCAATTATTAACAAAAAACATTAAACAAATTTTTCCATCGAGCAACTGGGTAAGAATTCCTGAAATGGCACCTCAAAAAACAAACATGTCGTTAAAGTTTAAGCTTTTATTATAATTTGGTAGTGCCTAATGGAGTATTAACATTCCCAAAATATTTTTGAAAATTTGCATTTGTTAAAAAGTTATAAGCAAATACATGTTTTTGGTACTTTTTGTTTAAAAAGTCACATCTCAAGCTAGTTTTATCAAATCTCTTTGAAATTTTAAAGATAACAAGTAAAACGTAAAAGAATGAGAAAAAAATTTTTTTGTGTAAAAAAAAAAATAAATAAATTTTTATTTAAAAAAAAATGAATATTTTTCAATGTTCTCAATCGATTTAAACAATTTTGAAAAGCACATTGAATCTGTATTTATTAACGATTTAGAATTGAAAAAAAAATTTTGGTGATCTATGTTTTTACGCGAAAGCCATCAATTTTTGTCAACCTATTCAATCGTACCACTGGGCTGTAACCTTCTATTTTCATGCTCGAAGGCTGTAATGAAGCTGTTTAGATCGCATTGGCTTCGGTTGTAAAGCAACTGCTATGATTCTTGATTTACAGGGAAGCTCCCTATTGTTGTCAATATTGAAAGATGAAGAGCTACTTGCTTAACAGCCCAGTGGTTGGATTGAATAGCTTGACAAAAATTGATGGCATTCGCGTAAAAACAAAGATCACCAAAAATTTTTTTCAAATTCTAAATCGCTAATAAATACAGATTCAATGTGTTTTTTCAAAATTGTTGAAATCGATTGAGAGCATTAAAAAAAATCATTTTTTTTTTATTAAAAATTTAATTTTTATCCCAAATTTTTTTTTTCTCATTCTTTTATCTTTTTTCATGAAATATATACGCTTTACTTGTTATCTTTAAAATTTCAAAAAGATTTGAAAAAAATAGCTTGAGATATGATTTTTTAAACAAAAAGTAACAAAAAAATGTATTTGTTTATAACTTTTTAACAAATGCAAATTTTTCAAAAATATCTTGGGAATTTTAATACTCCATTAGGTACTATCAAATTATAATAAAAGTTTTAAATTTCACGACATGTTTGTTTTTGAGGGGCCCACTTCAGGAATTCTTACCCAACTTAAAAGGACTTTTCTTATCGAATGAGTTTATTTTTTACGTGTTTTTACAGGCAACTACTATTTTATCAATGTCAAAATAAAAGATTTAATTACTGAATACCAAAACAAATATATATCTATTTTCAAGAAATGAATTAAAAATCTTAGAATTCCATCTAACTGCTTGCAGATTATTTAAAGTTGAATTTAACGAGAGATAATGAAAGGGGAGAGGGTTGCCATTACCTTAAATGCTATTTCATCGTATTCCATTAGAAACATCAGCAGTTGACTGATACATATCTGTAGATCGCCATCTGTGAACTCGTAGGGAATATTAAAACCCAAGGGTCCAAATTTCTTTCTTTCAACTGTACAGCTGTGGAAAAGGCAGAGCGACAATAGAAGGTACTTGAATTCACTCACCTGCAATTACAATTTTACAAAGTTAAAATCAAATGAACATTGTAATATAAAACTTTCTTTTTAGATTAAAATAAATATTATTTATATTTCGAGTAAATTTATAACATAATATGGTCCAAAGGTCACGATATGGATAAATTTCATCTACGAATGTGAAAGTCTGATCATATCTTAGAAACAACAGAATCAACAGAAAATGTAAAGGCGAATGAGGTCTAAATTTTATTGCAATTTTATCCTTGAAGAAAATAACCACAATATCCTTAGAATAAACCACAATTGGAAACGGATCAATCCAAAAGCTTGCAACCGCCGAAAGCACACGGTTTTAATAGCCGCAGCTATTTGCATATAGATCATTATTTTGCATACCAAACATTGAAATATTTGTGCGTGTGCTCTACAAAATAAACGTTGAATGTTTATGTGAAAACGGATACATGTGCTGATGAACCTAATTAGTTAGCTTTTGTTATTATTTTCCTAGGAGCCATTTGTCCAGATTGGGAAAATCCAAACAAAAATGTAAATGCAAAACGTTTGGAAAATAAACTACTGTGTTCAAACAAAGTTAGTTAGCACTGCAAAAGAATTTCTTTTTATTTAGTCCGCTATGTTATGAACAATTAATTAACAGTTAGCCAATACGGTGGAGATATCTTTTTTGCAACATTTATCATGTAAACAAAACTCGTCAAAATACAAAACATATGATTTTATTTTTAAAACATTGCTTTGAAGTTCTACGCATTTTATATAACGCCATAAGCAATTTCAAAGTCAACAAATCGAGTTCAGAAAGCTTTTAAATTGAACATGATTAACAAATATAAAAATCAAAAATCTTTGATACGACATATTAATTAGATTATGTCATACATTACGAATGAAGTATGATTGGATATGTTTCGTGCCTTCAATTCAATAGCTTAATGCTATTTTTAAGATATGTTGAAGTAAAAGAATATTATATTAAATGTGAACAAACTTCAACCATAATGATACAAAATAAGAATAATCAAAAAAGACAGGTTTCTTTAAATAATACAATAAATGTTGAATTTAGACTAACGTTTTTTAAAGGTTTAAGCGAATTTTTCCAACAAGTTTTATCAACAATTTTTTTTAACCAATTTTAGGTGTCTTGGTTTTAAATTGACGAATGACTTTGCCATTTCATTCCTAATGAAACTCGTGATGAATTCGAAAGTGCTGTTGCTTTCTATAGCACTAAACTGGAGGACACGTAATATTGTGATCATACCTCTGCTAGTGAAGGGTTGGACATCTCGCTAAAGAAGGATTACTTCAAGCCATTCAACATCTTCACGACTGATGACCTTTCTTCTGACCTGTGGCGTTGAACTTTGACAATGTTGACACCAGTTTCAGAGAAGAACTCAAGCATCAGAAAGACTGGAAGCTCTTCAGAGAAATCCTCAAAGACCAGACGATACCGACGACATCGCTCAACGTGTTGAAAACTTCACCAGGCGTATAAATAGTGCTACTAAAGCTAGTGGCTATCCATTGGAAAATCAACCTCCTCATCGACTCGTGCTCACTCCAGAAATCCAACGCCTGGATAAAATTGTAGAAAGAAACAGAAACCGCAAAGAGTCCAAGAAGAAGTAAAAGAGCTTCGCGACGCAAGATGGAATGTCAAAGAGTTGGAGCATGGTAAGAATTTTACAGAAGAAGAATGATGAGCTTCCTAGACTTCGCATCCCTCAAGGTGATTACGTGCAAACTGTTCAGGACAAAGCCCAAATCATTGCAGTGTCTCTAGAAATGCCGTTTGTTACCATTATTAACAACCAACCCAAGAGTCAACTCATGACTCAAGAGTGTGGAAGATGGTCTAATTAACTTTGATGAAGTTCCACAACTTTAACGAAGATCAACATAGAGGCTGGAGAGATCGTTACCATCATAAGGAATCTGAAAAAGAAGAAGACCCTAAGAAAAGAAAAGGTGAATAATAAAGCCTTAAAAATATCTACCGAAGAACATTATTGATGACATCACGAATATCACAAGCGACTACTGGAAGTATTCCTACTTCCCGGCTCATTGGAACCAGGGACAAAATCCAGCAATTCCCACGAGCTACCGACCTATCAGCCAGCTCCAGTCGTTGTCTAAAGTTCTGGAGAAAACGATCCTCGCCAGGTTCAAAGACCACTGTCTCACCAATGGTCTAGTTCAGAATGATCAGTTCGACTTTCGTGAGGCCCACTCGTCTCAGATGCATATATAGGGAGGCTGGTTGAAGATCTCAGCCCCCCCCCCCTGAACTTTTCCAGATACTGTGGCGTTGTTTTTCTCGATGTCATTAAAGCTCTCGACCAGGTGTGGCACGAGGGGCTAATCTACAAAATTATTAGAGACGTGTTTCCTCCTGATTTAATTTCGATGGTGAAATCTTTTCTCACCAAGAGGTTTATCAAGTTAAGGTTGGCGAAAATCATCCATGCCCCTTAAGATAAAGGCTGATGTTCTGCAAGGTTCTGTCCTTGGGTTCGTTGTGTTTATTTTGTGCTCGATTTCCCAAAACCTGGAAAGTGTAATTTATATTTCTAAGCTGATAATACTGTTATCATAACATGGGCGCACCAGCCGTCTTACGTTATCACTCGTCTGCAGAACGCCTTGAAGAAATTTGAAGATTGGTGTAATTGCTGGAGGCTGAACGTTAAAGTCTGAAAATGCAAAACCATGTACTTCAACAAAAAAGCTTAAGCGTCGCCCAGATTCTCTTGTTCTATTCAATAAGAAATTCAAATGGGTTGAGAACTACAAGTATTTTAGTGTTATCTTCGATTCAAGCCTCTTCTTGAAAAGAGAAGAGGGCTAAATAGTCTCATAGCTCTCCTGAATTGAAACAGTGCCCTCAGCTACTGTACGAGATAATGATTCGGACCATCCTACTCTATGGTATGCCTGCAAGGGCGACTATGTGAAAGTTGTTTTCCCTGAGGACCACTGCGTAGCTTATAAAAAGGACTGAAAAATCGATACATCCACTCAGATTTGAACAAGACTCAAGTCGGAAAGTTTACCCAAGATCTCCTGATGAGTAGGGTGCAGATGAAGACCCATGACAACGACCTGGTGGCTGGAATATTGAAAAACTCGATGGAAATGAAGTGGCATACGAAGTATCGAAGCCGAAGCGAGGCCTTCTTGACGTCAACTTTGAAAACATTGGCAACGTCTCCTTCCCAGTTTATTGGAAGATGTGACCCTTCCTCCATAATTTTCTGACAATTGTCAATGTGGAAAACCTCTTGGGTTAATCAGGCTTCTTGCTTACCTCAGTGTATTTCATTTGATATTTTGTCTGGAAGGGTGAGCCTAGTGAAAGCACTGCTTCCATTCCACTTGAACAAATGTACACTTCACTGTTCGATTGTTGCTTTAATTTTTTTTAATTTTTGGCTCTTACTACTGAAGATGGCTACCTGGTAGCCGAAATACGTATCGGGTATTTCAATTCTCTTTGTTGATTAGAGATTTCATCTTTTTGGTTGTTCCATTCCACAATTTTGCTTAATTTTTGATAACTAAACTGACATTAAAATAAATAAATAAATAAATAAATAAATAAATAAATAAATAAAGCAGACCATGTTTCTTTAATTTAACTATTAATATTATTTATAAAATATATAAAATAAATAAATTCCCTAATTCATGTAAATATTTTAATTTTTTTTAAATTTTATAATAACTTTTTTACTTCAACAAAAAATTAATATCATAAATAAAAATTATTAATAAATAAAATCATTAATAAATAAAATTATTATAATAAATAAATTTAATAATAAGTTTAATAGAAATAAATATTAATACACAATATTAAATATAATATACTATTTCAATAATATAAAAAGTTATTTATGATAATCTATATAAAGGGTGACGAAAAACAAATGGTAGATAATGATACACATAATAGATCATGTTATAGTGATGCATTTTGTCCCTATGAACATGGAGTCGGAACCCCCCCCATTTTAGAGATATTGGGGGGGGGGGGGGGGAGAAAAGTGGGTTGCTTCCCCAGCAAGGTGGCTTCCTGGCATACAGGGAAAGGCTACCGCGCCACATAAGACCAACAAACAGGACATACCCGTACGTCCAGGAGAAAAGACAATTTAATCCACCTGTCTCTTACTGGTGCTCAAAATTACGTCCACCAGTCTGGATACAGAGATCGCATCTGCGAAGTAACGATTCAATTGCTCGGTGGCATGGGAAACGTTCACGATACAACCGTTCAGTTGCTGCACTGTTGCCATTAACAAAACCATACGTCAAATGCATGTCAGCCAGTTCTTCATGTGTGAAGAGGTACATCGTGCGATCACACGTAGAAGCGTTCAGTGCACGCCCTCTTGATTTCAAACCATAGAGTGGATGTATGGACAGTCGTGTGACTAACAGAAACTAAATGGAGACCTGTCCATTATGTATTTCCAGTGTGCAAGAATATACATACTGTATGCCAGCAAGCCACCTTGCTGGGGAAGCAACCCACTTTTCTCTCCCCCATATTTTTTAAAATGGGAGAGTTCCGACTCCATGTTCATAGGGACAAAATGCATCACGATACCATGATTTATTATGCGTATCATTATCTACCATTTGTTTTTCGCCACCTTGTATATAAAAGAGAAAATTCACTGACTGATTCATTGATTCATCATCGCGCAGCAAAATCTACTGGGGCCACCGACTCGAAACTCTGTGGGGTCATAGGATGGATTAGATTGCGTAGGGGCGTGCTATGACGGTGTTTTTCGAAATTCGGACCCCCCCCCTGGGGGGGGGGGGGCAGAAAGGAGTTGCACGTTAAATCGCCAGGCTCCGCCCCCAATAAACGCAGATCTTCGAAATTATGCAGGAAGGTTTCTCCGTACCAAAAGAAGTAGTTTCTCCGATTTTCGATATTCGATTTTTAAGGGTACGAAAACCGAAAAAAAATCGATTTTCGGGAGAGTTTCACAAAATTTTCTGATATTTTGATGCAACTTCGCGGGAAATAAAGATAAAGCAACGAAACTCGAAGAGATGCTTCTCGGGGATATTTCCAAAATATCATTTTCTGTTTTTTTCGATTTTCGGTTTCTGAGAGGGGTCAGAAGGGCTCAAGATTCCCCCCCCCCCCCACGTTTTGTGTTTTTGCTGCCTAACTGCAATGAGGAAATACAAAGAGCTTCAAAATTGCGCACGAGGATGTAAAAGATGTATATAAAAAGGGAGCATGCGTTGATTTTTGAAAAACGATTATTACGAGGGGGAGGGGGGGGGGGGGGCAGAAATCCAAAAAATGCCCAAATAGATCCAATTTTGACGTACGCGTCCGGTTAACCCCACTCTGTGGCAAACTCACGTACGACTTAGTTATTTGGACCAAGAATAGTTCACATAATTTGAAAAAAAAAATCAATTTCTGCTTTTTTTCTATATTTTACCCCTTTGCTCCCCTAAGGTCCTCCGTAAAAAATATGCGATTTCTCGCAGTTTTTCCAGTATTTTTCAAGTAAAATAATGAAATTTGGTACGGTGATGGCAATTAACGGGATCAACTATCTGCTTAGTTTATTTTTGATTATCGGGATTCAATTTTCCGGTATTTTATGTTTTCCGGATATTTTTTGGTTTTTATAAACTCGCATGTTTAAAGCTTAGTTTTAACATGGGTCATAAAATATGGATTTTGTTCTTTGATTTAAATTCTATTTCAAATATCTAGGACTATTTTTCGATTTATTTTGAACTAGCTGATATATCCGGCTCTTTTTGGTGGAAATTTTGCAATTTCTGAATGTGAATACACAGAAAATATGAATGTTATTCTCCATCTTTTTTTTTCTCCGGCACTGCTTCAAACTCACTCAGCTATAAACAACATTCCAAAACGAGGGAAGTCAAGTAGAACTGCCAAAGGGCCGTAGTTGGAGAGGTTATCCATTGGGAGCATTTTAAAAATTCTTTTCGATATTTCAATATGAATTTTTACTATATTAATTCAAGTTTTTTTCATGCAAAATTTTATCAAAAAAAAAAAAATTAAAAAAATGCCGGAAAAAAAAAAAGTCCGAGCAAGGCCGGGTGTGTATAGCTAGTATCAGGCTGTTGCAAAAGTTTCTTCCGGTTCTAGAACCCGTGCCCAAGAAAGGCTCATTTTCCGAGGGGGTGTTCATATGTTTTCAAACAAATTACTGCATTCGATTCCTGAATATCTTTGCTATATTACATTCAAGAATCAACTTTCTGACTATACATCTGTGAGTGCCATCAACGGCTGAAATGGACCTTTCACGCGAGCATATTCTACGAGTATTCTGGAAAGATCAGTGCTGCGCAATGTCACCAACACATTTGCCAACGTTTAGGTGATGATACTGTTAGTTTACGTACAATAGAAGAATGGTATCGCCAGTTCAGACGCGGAGATAGCACTCTTCAAGATACACCTCTCTGGTCGGCCAATCATGATTTCAGATGGTGATCTACGCCAAGCAATTGATGAAGATCACAATGTAACAACGAGGGAACTCGCAGAACAGTTCAAGGTTCGCTTTTCAACCATTGCCCTGCGTCTGCATGAGCTGAATCTGTCATTCAAGTTCAATCGTTTTTGTGTTGGAATAAAAATCCGGAAAAAACTTTTGCAACAACCTGATATATGTATCAGCTAATGTATTATGTATTAATAGTGTTTATACATATTTATTTTATATAGATACTTATTTAGACTTTTTGATGTTCAATTTGGCCATTTTCAGGGACTGAAATTAAAAATCAAACTCGCATAAATCTAACGTGAGAAAATAGAGTTTCACGTCGAATTCGCTACGTTTTTTTCGTGAGAGGCAACGCGAATAACGAAATGGAAATGTTGCGGGCGTCAACGCGAAAGCATAATATAATGGGAAAGCTTTACTCTTATGGTGAAAGTTTACATGGAAGTGACGTTCTTACAGCGTCATTCGCGTACTGAAACATCCCTGCCGTTCCACGTTAACGTGCAACTTAAACTCTCTAATAACCAGATTGAGCTTCATTGCAAAATGCTTTTTATCCTGCTGATAGACAAATAGCCTTTCAGCAAACAGCTGCTACATTGTAGGTATATCCAGACAGTTTTGAATGTTTCTGTTCTGACAACTGCAGCGTTACAAGCCAAGATCATCCCATGAGAAAGACCAGATATCGCATTACCACATCGAACACCATTGATGATACATGTTATAGATGAACCCAATGATGAAGTGCTACAATAACACCATTAGAAATTGACTGCCTAGCTGGACGTGTAAATGAATCATTAAAGTAAAATGCTCTCTTGAAATACAGGTATTGCCTAACAAGTAATTCCATGCGTTATTGCTAAAAAACTGATCATTTCACAAATGATTTAATACATATCATAAATATCAAATGCATTAAAAGGAATCGCTTGTTCTTTTAAATATATGGTCGATATCGATCTAATAATGTGCTAAAACGATTCCTGCCTCGCTGTGAATGGTCATTAGTGACTATCAGCAGATTTACGTATTTTAAACTTGCAAACTCACGAAAAATAATAAATAAAGAGTCATTATGAAAATTTCCGTTGATCAAAATAAATTATCCGTAATCACCTATTAGGAGCAATAAATGCGAATGTCGAGTAGGCGCAAGAACTCGTACACAAAATTAATGACATTCTTTTTTTTCTTTCAGCCTTCTACATTTTACTCGGACCACCTGTTTATGGTTGTATTCTCCTTCAAAAATCACTTAAAGAGCTTAGTTCTCAATTATTTTATTCTTATTGCCTTTGAGCTCAAGATAAGCAAATATTTACATCGCTTCTTATTAATTATGCGATGCAGAATTAGGGGAAATTGGACAATTCAATGATATTCCATGGTTTCAAAGCCGAATCCCGTTTCGAAATGGGGCAGTCAGATCAATGCCAAAATGTCCATAGATGGATTGGTGACGAACGCATAATCACTTAAACCCCGACACGCTTAAATAGAAAGCACCGACTTAGATTATGGAATCGATTCAGTAGCTCAGCGACTTCCAAAGAGGCATTGGCATAGGCATACGGGGTTACAACGTACTGAATTCCACCTGCCGATATCCACAGTGGATGATGACATCCAAACTGTAGAGCGACAGATATATCATGGTATGGCAATGGCCGGTTTGTGGCTAGTAGATCGGCGCTCTATGCACTAGGTTGCCAAGTTCACACTGTCCACGAGACTTTGCTTCAGTGCAAGGATGGAATACGCCATACGTGTTTCCAAAGATAATCTCACACCTGTGTTGCGTAAAATAAAGAACATTTGTTTAAATATTTCGTTTCAATGATGAAATGCTTTATTATGGTGCATGATCTGTTTTGTTTTTTTTTTTGTCTCAGAGTTTGGTCTTTGTCCATTAGTTGTGGTTGCCAGAACCATGAACAACACCATGAACCATGGTTCACGGTCTGGATATTTTGAACATTTACGCTTCCTACATTGAGACAGTAGTTAGATGACGGGTCATTTGTAAGTCAGCAGGATAATGCACTTAGCCAGAAAGACCGAGCTGTTTCCGCCTTTATTGAAGATTGAAAGCTTCGATTTCAGTCCAATAGAACATCTCTCGAGGAATTAGTCTGTCGATTGCGAACACGAGACCTTTGAAGGGGAATGGGAACACCCTGCTATCAAACACTGGTGGAGAGCATGCCACGACATCTGAAAGTCATTGCGGAAAAAAGTAGCTCACCAATAGGTATTAGACACCTTATAAAAAAAGAATACGTACACAAACACTAGCGTGCGTTTTCGACTGATCATTCAGTGTATATCGCTGATCCTCGCATAATGCTCTAACGAGAACCTTCATGATCATAACACCAAATGGAATTTTCCATCACGACCATATGGCAAATTACATAGGATAAGCCTGATTTCCTGATTTACTTCCACAAAATATATTTGAAATGCCCGTGTTAGGAATAGAAAATTTTTTTATCGCGATGACATTCCTAGGTTTTATGCTTCAGTGCCCCCATGCATACGAGAATATGTATTCATTTTAATGGTGATCACACCTTTTACCATTCTTGTCATCGTTTCCGACTAAGTGAAACTTTAAACATTTGATCCTTATTAGCAGACAGTCACCAACAAAGTTTGGTTAACGTAAATGTCCTGCTTGATTGAGTAACATTTTCCAATTCTATCTCACTGCAAACAGGCTGCCGAAGAGAAAATCAAAAATTAGCCCTGATTAAACCAAGCAATGACATATTTACACGAAAGTTTCCAACTTTAAAACATTAAAAATCTTGTTCTCATTAATTACAGTGGCCACTGAAATTGCAAATTTATGAAAAGCAATTATTTCGAATCCAAAGCAGTCATCGACTTAATTAACTGAAATCGCTAAATAAACTGACACGATTTCAAATAAAGAAACTATTAATCACAAGGGTTATGATTTATTGAAATTTCACAGATAGCAATGCTAATCAAATTAAATAACGCTTATTTGGATGCACATGGATTTCTATCCATTTTAAATTCCAACGGCTCTATTTAGGGAATCAAAAATTAATTGCTTACCTTTTCAATATTCAAAGCTCATCGATAGAAATTACTTTACTCATAATAACCGATGTTACTTCCAAGAATTTATTTCGTTAACTCACCCTGTTTAGGCATGAATTTAGGAAGTCGTCCGACAAGCCAAGGTATACTTTCAGAAGATTAGCCTTTATCCCTCGAGGCGGTTCTACGGTCATTTTTGAACCTCTCTGCAGTATTGTTACAGGAAATTTCGGACTTGGCATGCTTGTCAACCAAAGACGAAAATCTCGGTGCACCTAATGATGGAAAGATTTTTTCAATTACTTCATTTCGAACAACTTTGAAAGATAATGGGATTTTAAAACTACCGGAAAATATACTCAGGAGTGGCTGAATTATATATACGCAAAATTTCGGAAGAGTGCCTTAACGATCGCCCGAGGCAGACTTTTTTTTTTATCCTGTAACATAAGAGGATTTCCTATTCTTTAACATAAAAGGTTCTCGCAAGTTTAAGGTTCCTTTAACATAAAAGGAAAAAAAAACGAGTTAGATAATTGATAAAAACGATTTAACATAACTCTCTTCAGTATTGTGATAAAACTTTTATTTTACATTCTAATCAAATTTAGGGGACAAAAAACATCAAAATTAATAATAAAAAAAAAACTTGATTAAGCGACACAAAATTGCACGTGCCTCGAGGCTTTGGGTCTCGTGCAATGGAGAAGGGGCCCATCAATAAAGCACTATAGGGGTTCCAATTTCTGTGCTTATGGGCCCGAGAAGATAGCTTAATCTAAAACTCCAGCGTTTAAAATGTTTAAACTTATACCTACAGGGTGTCTCAAACCTTAGAGTAAAATTGGTATTAGCTATTAGCGGGGTGTCTTTAATAAATAGTTCGTTCAGTGTATAATTCATTCTCCATGTTTCATGGTATATATTCTAGCATTGAAAGTTTCCAATTACAACACGTACCATTGAATCAATTTCCACCGATTTTCATCACGAAGGAAGACCATCACGTGTCTTAACTCAAGCCTTCTCTCTGCTTTAGCTATTGAAAGGCGAAAAGTGAAATACAATGATTGTATTGTGTAAAACGTGGTCCCCCCTGATATTTGTGACCTTTTGAACCGAACGTACTGTCCGGGACTCATGAGAAGACCTCCGAGTTGCACAATTCCACCACTACCCGGCAGAAACGTTTGGGCGAGTTCATTTCTAAAGAGGTTCGATATGGATATTGAAATTGTGATATTTTTCTCCGGCAATTGTTGTCTAAAGAACGTGCGCAAAAATAAAAACAACGCAGACACGAGGAGACACAAAATGCGACGCAGGAGAAAAACAAGACGCGTCATTATTAGTCAGTTGCTAAATTCGGAGAACTATCTTTTTGAAAGCAAACTGGCACTAACATGACCGATTAGAGCGGTCTTGGGTACATTCGTGTTGCAGCTACATCCTCTCGCGGACAAGATCTCACGGCGCCTGAAATATGCATTTCCGAGCATTGGTTCCCTATCTCAAAATATTCAGTTTACAATACTCTACCGTTTGCAGAATATTGACTTTAAAAGATGAGAAAACGCCATGTATCAAGATTTTAATCTCTAGAAAAAAGATTAAGAATGTTAAACGAAAAAATGAGGAGCCAGAAACTGTGGATGGACATCAAACAACAGAAGACAGAGAAACCACTAATTCACATAACGAATTTATTATGATAATATCGGATATTTTTATAGTCCACAGATCTAAATTTGGACTCTTTCTAGAAAGATAATTTTTAAAGCAAATTCTTAGAAACAACCAACATATTCTTTCATATTCTAGCCAATTTATTGGATTTTCATAAGCATTGGCCGAATTTGATGGAAAGAAAAAGACACCAGGAACAAGGAAAACCTTATCGTATTAAGACACGCTTTATTAAGTAAATTATCTGCTTTACACGCATTTGCTTTTAAAAAGAAACTTTTTACTTCAATATTCCATTTTTGATGTAATTTTTTACATCATATTTAGTAGAATACCGTTTTTGATACAATTCCCATTTTTTTGGTCTACTTTTTATTAATTGTCAATTTTATACGCTCACAGTGAATTTTAAGTTTTTATTACCTTAATACTATCATTCACGCAATTCATTCCTAATACTTAATCCTCAACATATAAATTTATTATATGATAATTTCGTCATCAGTTTCAATCCCCTTCTATTAATCATCGCCTGTGTAGCTTGAACGAGAAAACTTCCTCTTTCGTTATAGATAAGCTCTCATCATTTGTTATTTTGACTTTAGAAAACTTCTTCCGGCTTTTAGAGAAATTCTTAGAAACTTTTTCATCCTAACAAGGCATTCAATCATCAGTAGGGTGCCATCAAAAGGGGCAATTTCTTCATAATAAAGCGGTAAAAATCACGGAGGAGCTCGTGAAAGAGACGACCGAAGTTCAGTGAACTATCCTGTAATGATCGAACGATTTTGAAAGACTTCGTTTACATATTTTGGTTTTTCCTCTGGATTTCAATAAAGGAGGATATAATTTCATAATAAAGTAAATTTTAAATTAAGTAATAAGAGGCGTCGATTCGGCTTTGACAGAAAACCTTAAATTACTATGAATATTGGGTTTTCGATCAGGCGCGTGTTATTTAATCTGATGAAGACAAAAAAAAAAAAAAAAAAAAAAAATCTGACATCAATTTTTATTGTAAGATAATTAATTAAATTAAATTAAATTAAATTAAATTAAATTAAATTAAATTAATTTTCCATAAATGATGGATAGAAAAGAGAATAAAATGCGCCAGGAATAGTCTGTCGGAACAGACCGAACATTGGAAACTGTGCATCAGTCGTGATTCTTGAGCGTCTACCGTCTGTCTATGTCATACAGGTCTGCATGTAATAAATTCTGGGTCCTGATTTCATCTGTATGAATATATACACTTCTATTTACAAGTTCATTAGACTATTTTTATCCCTTGTTCTGTCGGAAATCATCTCCTATCGTTAGAAACCAACTTGGATACGTACAATAAGTTATATACACTGATTGGAAGAAGGTAATTGGACACTTTCGATTTTAGACGTTTTGTCGAATATTAGAAAAATACTTGACGAATTATCCTGAAATTTCAGGGGTGTAAAAAGGATGTTACACCTCATTTATCAGCGAAGTTTATTTTCAGTTGCTCTCAAAAATAAACAAAACGATAAGGGGTTTTCTCCAAATTTTATTTTTGGATCGAACACCAATATCAACTTCTTCTCCTTACGCTGACATGAAAAAATATTGACTCCATATTGACTTCATATCAACGTAAGAAGAAGAAGTTGATACTGGTGTCCGATCCAAAAATAAAAGTTTGGAGAAAGCCCCTTATCGTTTTGTTTATTTTTGAGAGCAACTGAAATTCAACTCATTCTATCGGCGATATCTTTCTCAATTTTCACGATATTTGCTTGCGCTTTTTATAAGAGTAGCTCTATACATTTGGCTAATATACAATTTGGTAACGCATGCGCAGTTAAACATTATTTAGTAAAAATGCTCATATTTCATCAAATATTTAATATTTTTCTATTCTGATTGCAGGGTGTTGTCTGTACTGTAGTTTGTCAAGTTTCCTGTAAATGGCATTGCATAGGGTTGAAAATCCTGCGTGTTATAAACAAAAAACTTACAAAAACATTTCGACCTTTTTAAAGAAACCTTTATATCTCCATGAATATACGTGCTATTCTCATACAAATGAACACAGAAAAGTAACACAAGCCTCTTAAGCATAAGCTACAGCTACAATGCATTTCAAGCATTATTTTTTACAGGGTGATTCCAAACATTATTTTTTTGGTTCACTTCTTTGCTGGTCCCCTATTTGCCTTCGGGAGAAAACCTTCGCTGAAATATATGAGGATAACATCCTTTTTACACCCCTGAAATTTCAGGATAATTCGTCAAGTATTTTTCTAGATATTCGACAAAACGTCTAAAATCGAAAGTGTCCAATTACTTTTTTCCAATCTGTGTACAATAGCGGTCAATAAAGACTGAGACCGATTTCTCTTTTCCTCAATTAAAAAGTTTTAAATGATTAAATGAATTTTTTTCAATTCTTTAATACTGGAGATCCACATCGTATCTCTTTAATACTGTTTCTCAAATCACTGGCCTCATAACTCTCAAATAATCATCAGTTCTGGGAAAAGTCACATGGGATAATATATAGACTATAAAGGGATTAGGTATATGTATAAGCTGTTAAATTTAGCCGTAACTATGGTCGAGATCTTAGATTGTCATTTCGACGCCATCTAATCCGATGTCCTTGCGATCGTTTCCTTTGCAATATTTCTCTTCAAAATTTCAGTACTGAACTGTACCATTTTCATGCGGGAGAATTACGTGTTGGAAACATTTTTCTGAGATGGTTAAAACTGTACTATTTCATTTTCTCTATAGATTAATATGATGCAGCCATGACTAGTCGAGAAAAATATCATCAAGCAGCAATGCAGCACCCTAACGACATATCTCCATTCATACCAGCCGGCCAGGTGGGCGAGAGGGCTAGGGCGTAGGCTTTCTAGTTCTCGAGTGTGCCTGGTCGTGGTTTCTAATCCCGCCGTGGGCATGGATGTTTGTGTTTGTCCCGGGCTGCGTACAGATATAACTTGTGTAAAAGGCGCAAAATGACCTTAGTAGTCGACGCCAAAAATTTCTAATAAACCAATAAACCAAACCATTCATACCAAAACACAGTATCCAATTATGCTACAAACAGGGATCATATGAAGATGATCTTGGATAATTATTAAAATACGTCATTTCTCCACGCTTCACTGAGTAGTTGAGAATCTTATCCGTGGCGCTTCACGGACAAACAACAGCTATATTAATGTCGACACCTATGACAACATTAGCAGAAACGGCAGGTATACACTGCCCTGCCAAAAGTATCCGGGACACGCCTATGTTCGTGTGGTCTCACTGTACAGGATGTAAATGTGCATATTAAAGACACGACTTATCAGGTAGTACAGCAGTGACAACACCAGTCATCATGCCAAAGATCCGAGAATTATCCGAACAGATAGGTAGAACAACGACAGCACTCCTGTCGCCGAGAGACAAACGTGCTCCGTCTCGGGTGGAGGTGAGGAATCTCAAAGACACCCTGCGGGACATCACTGCTGCCTCTGTAGAGGACCCAGACGCCTACTCACCAGCCGCAGCCCGTAGCCCATCAGTGCGCACAGTGCAACGTGCTCTCATGAGATTGGTTTCTGTGGGAAAGCCGGAAAGAGGAAGCCATTCGTCTCAAGGGTGAATGCTGTTCTTCGTCTACGATGGTGTACTAGTGATGATTGGGCAAAGGTCATGTGGAGCGATTAAAAGCCGCTTCACCCTCCAACAATCTGACGGTCATGTGTGGATCTGGAGACGACCCAACGAGAAATACGACCCAGAGTGCCTCGTAGCCGCAGTGAAGGACTCTGGCGGTGGGGTCATGGTGTCGACATGCGACTGAATGCCCAAGAGATGTTGGAAACGTACCTTCCTGGAACGTTGGTGGAGTTCTACGGCATTCATCGAACTGATTCTTCCAGCAGGATAATGCCCCATATCGCGCCGCTCATTCAACGCAGACATCCGGTTATTGCCCTGGCCTGGGCAGTGTTAAGATTTGAACCCAATCGAAGCATTGTGGGATGTGCTGGAGCGCCGTGTACGAATGTACATGCCCCCGGTCACGAATCGTCATCAGTTGCCGGACCGTTTGACGACCGAATGGCACCGTATCATGCCAGCGGATTGTAAACAACATGTGGACAGCTTTCCTCTTCGTGTTGCAGCAGTAATTGCAGCAAACGGTGGCCCAACACGTTATTGACGACAGCATTTCCATAGAAGGCACGTGAAGCGAGGAGTCCTCTGATACTTTTTGCAGGGCAATGTACATTGCTTAGTAGATGAAAGCCTGCTTTCTTTAAAATCTTTAGATTATCTAAAGCCAAGGTTTTTTAAAATCGTGACATCGTGTCAGATCGTCGAATTGAGAAAAAAATTAAAAGAGAAAAAGTCGACGATCTAACTCGATATCCAGATCGAGGGAGAAGTAGGAGCAAGAGAAAAAAATATACGGAGAAGAAGAAATCGAATCCCCTGCCACCCCGGGAAGAAAGTAGAAGATGCGCGAGAACGAGAAGGAAGAAGCCAAGCCGCGGATTGTTGGAAAAGGGGGAGGCGCAAGAGAGGGGGAAAAAGAAGAGACAGAGAGAGTTCTGGAACCAAAGAGAAAGGACGGAAAAAGGAGGAGAAGAATGGAAACACGTTGGCCATAGGAGAAAAGGGAAGGAAAGCCGAGAAGAGAAACAGAGAAAAGACTCATTATGTTACAAGGAATAAGGTGCTTTCCGTGAACTCAAGTAGAGGAAACGAACGAGGGAGAGACAGGAGCGGCTTCGGAAAAGCGAAGAACGTGGACGTCTCGAGCGTGAGCGTTTCCAACCGGCCTAATCTTCCAGAGACTGAATCTCCGGCCCGTGAATTGAAAGGACAGCGTTTCCACGCCATTTCTCAGGCAAGTGACTTTAATTTTAAATCCTGGGAACGAACATTCATAAACTCTAATCGGGGTTATACCCGCCGACGAAGGACGCCCGCGCAAGTTCGACGAACCTGCTGTCAGCTGTGCCCTTCGCCGCCAGACGTTGAAAGAAGGGATTACGTGATAATTCCGACGCTGCCCGAGGAATCGACCCGGGATAGTGACCTGCCATTGCTGGACGACGGACCCGAGCCCGTCTAGCCAAACTCCGTAAGAGGTAACGACTGCCCACATCCCAACGCGACGCCGCCGTTTGCTCCTCAGCCTCCGAGGACACGTCGCGAGAGATTCGACTGGCCAAAGGAACGACGTCCGAATTCCGACTCGCCCTTCAGCGGAATACACTAGCCACTCGCACTTGCTCATATTACACTAGCCACGACTGACTTCAGTAGCTCGACGTCTGCAAGCAACGCAGCGGTCCTACCGAGCGCCCCAGACCTCTCGTATTCGGATACAGATCGCTTCGCGAGCGCGCGCCAGGCCGAGATCTCGAGCTGCGAGCCGCGCTCGGCTTTAGCGTCTCCGGCACAGGGTACTGTAGACAGTAGTTCTTAATGGCTAATTCTAGTGGAATTAAGAACGATTAGTTTCATTAAGTTGGGGAATAATCTTTTTCTTTAATCCAAACTGTCCTCGTTAAGAAGTGGAAGCCGTTTCATTTCATTGCTTCAGAACTTTAATATTGTTTGTTGGTTGGAGTCGTCTAATATATGTGTATTCTTATATATATTTTTCAGTACTGGGCAACGCTCCAATAAACCCCCAGGGGTCGCCACCTATTTCGATAGCGGTGGCATTCAACCCAGGAACTCGACGCCATTGGCAGTTCCAGCAAATAGTGATTGAGGCCTTCATCCCGAACAGGACTAGAACGAATCCGACGTTAACTGAACCTCAATATTTTTCGTATAATTTTGTCAAATACTTAAATGAATGAAAATTTTTACATTTGTTTGTAAGATTTCATCACCAAGTACATTAAACGTAATGATTTCAGTTACTCAGTTTTTCGTCCCTCTCCCTTCTCTTTACACGACTACTGGTAAGTGCTAATTATTATAATAATTTTATTAAAGTCAATTTAAAGTCGTTAAAACGCTTTTTTTTAATACAAATATGAAGTGGGGGGGGGTCGCAAATTATTAATCATTTAGCTTTTTGTGCGAGTCTAAGTTTCTGCGGCTCTATGCTTCAAGAGAAATCATTTTATTGCTGCATACTGCTCTTCTCGCATCATTTCCATTTTGTAATATGGAAAATGCAACCATTGTGTACAAAACATCTACAGATATTTGTACAAAAGACGAATCTTTTCAAATACACAAATTGCAAAAACTTATGCTATAAGGGAAAGAAACTTTTGAAAGTATACCAATTTTTAATTTTTGTAATCAGCCTTGTTAATATAGGAACTTAAAATTTTTTTATAAGTTACAATAAAATGAAAATTCTGACTTTATGGAGAAATGGGATAAAAGAATTCTACCGGTGGAAATTTATCTTACTTAATATCTGCGGGGAAACGATCTTACCTTGTCCGGATCGATCTGCTCGACGAGCTTTTCCAAGCTTGGCATCCAACTAGGTGACAAATGGCAGTTCTGAAAAAACACCCACTGGCCTGTCTCCATTGCATTCTTCATGAGCATTTCGGCTCTAGGACCCTTAAAAAATTGAATTGCTCATATAACATCAAATTAAATTTTTAACGATACAGGATTAAGGTGATAAATTTGAAAAAGTATGTAACAATCTTTCTAACAATTGCTAGCAATTAAGTTTTATTTATTATTAAGATTAAAGCAATTACTTATCTCTGAAAATAACCAATACAAATAGTGCCATTAAATTAAAGTCCAGACATTTTCTGAAGTGAATCCACAAAGCTTAAAATGAATTTTTAAGTGAAAAAAAATCCTTTTTGGCTATAGCAAAATTCATTTTCATTCCTTATTTAATTTTTAAAGTAAATAAACACTGAAGAACTATATCAAATACTAAAAATCTATAAAAGGATTTTAAATCTTGAAAAAATCTCGGATAAAATTAATAGAGAGGTTATTTTCATTTTGTAAATAAGGCAAATGCATAGCGAGTTGATTTCTTCGGAGTGCAGAAAAAAAAACTCATTATAATAGATAAATATTCCTTACCTAGATATGAAATTTTAAAATTATTGAAAAATTAGTTGAAAATAATCTGATCATTATTGTGAATAATTGCACAAAAAATAAAAATTTAGTGAACAAAAAAAAAAAATAAAAATAAAAAAAAATAAATAAATAAAACGAACTTTTCTAAAAAAGAAAGTTTTTATCATAAGCTTCTGTTCTTAAAAAGCTAGTGAATTGAAAATACGAGATGGTATCAAAAAGTTCCCGGACTACCTCTGTAGCCCGCCAGCAGATGACAATACGGATTTTCCGGCTCATGAGCCCTCGTGATTTTAACTCTGTTAAAGAAGTGTACCAAGTGACATCGCTGTGTTTAAGGGTCACCCACAAACACGTGTGCTAATTTTAACCCACTCCCTCCCTTTTGTAACACAATTCAAATCCCCCTTTTCTAAATGAACGTACGTGATGTTTTCACAAGTATCCCCTCTGAAAGGAGAAAATCTTTCACAAAAAAAGGAACCGTAACCACGTGCATAAGCAGAGCCGATGTTTTAGGAATAGAATATAGCCAACTTCGCATTTTGGTAATCCCCCACCCATTTTACTGTTCACTTGTATCAACTTTCTATACTTACAAGGTTAAAACAATTTGGTTGATTAGCCAATCAGCGTTCGGATTGATACCCGGTGGCTGAGATAAGAACTAAAAAAATGACGTCATATATTGCCACTAATAAGGCCGTTTATGAAATATATGATGTATATTTCTTTGAGCAATATATAACGTAGACTCACTGAGCTCAGTTTACTAGGAACGTTTTTTTAAATTAATTTTTAAAAATTTATAAAAAATTCTGGAATTTAATAAAACAAATTATTTCCGATTGTGAATTGAGTAATTGTGCCAACATAAGACATGACAACTTTAAACACAGTATAAAATTAAATTCGTTAATTCTTGGTTGGTTTATACCACATTTTACTTGCTTGTCAGTTCCCGAAAGTGTTTTTGTTTTGAAACCGCTTTGCTAGATTATTTTTACTTAACACTTGTAGCGTTAGGGTAATTTTAAAACTCTTCTTCATGGTAGAATCACAGATTGTATAACTAACAATGGTAGAATTAAAACAATAACGGAAATTCATCCAATCACAATTGGTATTGACATTTGTAGTAGTTCTTGTATGCCTCACTGGTGCGCTGCAGGATATTTAATCACGTGATTATTGGCGACCATCTGTATTAATCTTGATCTTCACGACCGTAGAAGGAGACAACATTTCGATATCCGTAGCACGGTTCTTCGACAGATCGCCCACAGAGTTTTACTGCCAAGTTGAGGCGTTTAAGAAGACTATTCGGCGAAAGCGAAGAACTAGATTCTCTACGACGACAATACACGCTGTTATCGAGCACTCCTCGGTTCGTGAGTTTCTTGCCAAGCACAACATGTTATAGCTTCTTGCACTTCTCGCCAGATTTAGATCCTGCGAACTTCTTCCTAAAGAAAATCCATCTAAAAGGTCGCTGTTTTAACACCATTGCCGACATCGGCAAGGTTCTCGACTCGCTTTCAAAAGATGACTTCAAGGCCGCATTCCAGGAAATGGTAGAAACGCTGGAACCGGTGTATTACCATACAAGGTGACTATTTCTAACTTAAGGTGTTCTAACTTAAGTAAATTACTTTTCTATTTTTTTTTAAAGAGAACTAGTCCGGGAACTTTTTATTACCATGAAAATGACCTTAATGAGATGAAAGTTAAAAAGAAGTTATGTAGTATGCCGAAACCATTTTGTGAGAGGACTGCGATATTAGCAATGTATAATTTCAAATGAATAATCATCTCAAACATTTAAAACACGAAGCTTTTAAAAACTTTCTTGCACTTGCTTATCCCATAATCAAGATGGAGCTCGCAAAAATTCCATTAGAAAATTATTTTACCTCCAACCTAATATTTTTTAAAGAGCTCTAAAGGTTGCATGAACTTTGTTTTTTGAAACGAAATGTTTAATAAATTCAACCAAATGCGCTACAAGATCTCTTTAACTATTTCTAGAACGCATACTATGAAGATAATTAAAGGTGCTTTTTAATTAAAAATGGACTTTAATTACACCAGCACTTTTTATAAGCTTTTCAATTAAGAATCAGACATCCTTTCTGAATCTTAACGTCGAAAAAATATGTGGATAAAGTTTTCGTTTTATTTAAGACAATTTAATTTGGCCACCCCATGAAATTTTCATTCGCCCTAAAGGCAAAAGCTCCGACTTTTGAAAGGCTCTTAATATTTTGGTTAATGTAGAACCTAATTGTCCGGTTCAACAGTTATTTCAGCTATTAAAAAAAGAAACGTGCACGTAACACTATCTACGACCATGGAAATTAAAAAGTAGATTCCATAAAGGTTTGAAATATAAACAAGTCTTTAAAAAGCAAAATTAATTTTGTCTTCATAGTTGATTAAGTTTTAAAATACAAACAGTATGCTTCACTAATGAGAATCAAAACCCGAATCTTTAATAGTTAAAAGTTTTCCACTACTGTGAATTTAATAAAGCCGACTCTGTCGTAAATACTGAAAAGTTTGGATTCACTGGATTTCATTTCAATGTACTATCTGTTAACCTTTTAACCTATGATGTTGATTAGTTAAAATAAATGATTAATTCTATTTTGCAACAGCCGTAATGACAAATAAATATAAATGAATCAGATGTTGAAAGGTATTGTATATTAAGGTATAGGCAATTTTGGAGTTAGGATTGAAACTTTCAACATGCAAGCAGATGTCGAATTTACGTTACCAATTTAGTGTAAACAGCAGTTTTATAAAGTTTTGGAAAAATATTATATTCCTCAAAGTTTGCGAAATGATGAGGATCGACCCAGTGGAGTAGCTAGAGGTTAAGCGACCTAGTATAGTCCTTCAGTTTGCCGGGGGGCCCCCCTCCCTCCCACTGAATAACAAAATAAATTCAAACATCAAATTTACTAAAACAAAATTATAAACTAGACAATTCTCATTGTAAATTGGACAGTTCTACTGCTTCGAGAGATAAACAATTTTCTTCAATGAAGTAGACTAAAAATACTGCTCCTTAAAATCGCTGCCCTGTACGGAAGACCCCCTCCCCAGATCAACCTGATAACTAAAAAAAATATACTTGGGATGCTTGACAATTGCTAAGGAACATGCGCATTTCGGTATTTAGGGGCGCTGGAAAACAATGTAGGACGCATCAATACATTGGGTGCTACTCGGTTGTTCGATAATGGCTCAACAACAATGCGTTCTCTAGATACTGAATTCTATATTTCCGTCTGTCCGCATTTTTTAAGGTGCGGGCCATATTATATATGAAGTGAATAAGCTTTTCATCGCTGATTCCGGATATCGCATCCAAATTTCTGTGGGAACAATACTTCCCAGATGTCGGCCAAAATTCGAATTTTACGAAATATGCTATATCTCTGAAATTGCGAGTCACAGCAAAATGGAACCATATTAGTTTAATAGTAAAATAAAACCAATAAATTTTGTGTTACCAGTGGTTAATATTCCGACCGATACTATCGAAAAATAATTATCCATGATCTTTATTCAAAATCTCTGTCTATGACAGCCGATATCGACGCAACGTATAGTAGGTTCTATAATAGGTGAAATTTTAAAAAAAGTTTCAAAATTGGACCACTAGTTACGGAAATATAAACTTTTTAAAGTTCGTTTTGGTAATGATAACTTGCTGATTCCCATCTGTTTTTTTTTAAATCAGACGATATTTCTTTTATTCAATGAATACAGGTTCCATTAATTGTATTACTTTCCGACTTAATGTAAAACTACACCGACTTAATTGTATGGAATGTCTTTTTAACTTGTCGGTTTACTGTAAACTTTCAAAATCCTACTCATTTTACGAATGAAACATTATGGTGATTGTGCAGTCCTTCCCTCCCTTTTTTCGCTCTTGTGTATTTACACATGACAGCCTTTTTCTCGTGGAGTTTATGTTTGGTTCCATATTTTTGTATTTGGCTAATATTCATGGATTTTTGCCTTCTGAATATTTAATTAAGCCTCTCTTCTTTGTCTGGGACTTTTGGCGGGAAACTCAGGAAGCGTTTGACCCCCTGTCGGGCCACCCCTAAGTCTTTTCCTGCCCCCCCCCCCCCCCCGAGGCGACCGTTGCTCGGACAAAGGAGGCATGCTTAATTGGCCTATTCGAATTACTGGAGTTACGTTATGAGAGAGAGAGTGCACGGATTGGGGCAACCCATTGAACCCTTAATTCTTGATTGGACGGTTGTTTCCATTTTTAAGGGTTTGTCGCCCTTTGTGACACGACACATGGAAGACTTCCTTGACTTTCCTCTTTACGGCCAGTTGCGATCTGAGATTCCTTTGGGTGGATTTGGTGCGTACCGATTACTATTTTCACGGACGTGCTCTGCCTGTTTTTACTCGATCACTGCTCGCCTCTTCCCGTGCTTTTCCGTACTTCTCTAATAAAGGCGTACTCTTGGGCCCGTCTCTCTCCCTCCCTCCTTCTCTTCCCATCTACGTGCGTAGTGCCCTCAGCAAGCGAAGTCGTCGTCGTCCGCAGTTAAGCAAACTAGTTTAATTAAATTGTATATCGAATTTTTATGTTTTTATGACATATTATACTTTGTGGCTCACATTACAGATGTGAATTACACTACACATGTGACTGACATTACATTTTAAATTCCTTTAAAAACAGAAAATTATTCAGAGATTTATACTTTTTTTATAAAATTAGATGTATTTAACAATCAAGTAAGAAATAAAGTATAATTCTAATTGACAATCTATACTAAAAGAGAGCTATAAAAACTTATTTATCTTTTCTGTGACTTACACTACATTAAAAATTTCATTTTTTATCATTAAAATAAATAAACTTGCAAAAAAGGAAAAGGATTAATAAAGTTATTTCATGAAAGTACATTTATTTTTCTAGATAAATAAATAATTACAACAGAAAAAAAGCATATTTTACCTTTCAAAATATCTTTGTGACTCTTAAGCTAAAACACACTTCCTACCTATCCAAAACATGCAGCCATTTTGAAAGCTTGGTATAGCCACAAAATGTTTCCTACACAATTGTCAATGTGACATTCTAAAGATTTGGTTATTGTACTTTCCCTAAATAATGACCAAAACCTTGAAAAAAATATTTGTAAAATACCAATGGGGTTGACGAGCTACATGGAATTACCCATATATAAATTGATGAGTCTAATTGTTAATCAATCAATAATAAGGCATGTTAACAAACCAATCGACAATTGATTAAATATGTAAATATGAATTGATTGTGCCTCTTATACATAATTGTCACACATAGGAAAAATATAAACTATAAACAAATGTAAAAAATGAGAAACAAGATAAGAGGCCAAGGCCACAGATCATGTATAAATTGCTCACTTTTTAAATCTTGTAACTTTTACTTGAACATTTGAAACCAACACATACCGGGTGGGCAAGAAATAACGTGGGGTGTTCAGAGCTCGCTAGCGGGAATTCTATTAGGCCAAATGCAGTA